>VXBT01000858.1:550653-596635 GCA_013400235.1 Oriolus oriolus | reverse complement strand
GTGATGAGTGTGATGAGTGTGATTTGTGTGTTGTGAGTGTGACGAGTGTGACGAGTCTGATGAGTGTGATGAGTGTGCAGGAATCACCCAGCAGGGCTTCCATCAGCTCGCCGGGGCAATCACAGTTGGCGTGGGCGGGCGATTACATCACTCGGAGTCGCTTTAATTAAACCTGTAAAGGTTGGTTTAGTCACCGAGAGGCTCGGGGCTCCCAGTCGCTGCTCTGCCCAGTGCTCGCTGCTGGCCACTCTGCGGTGCCTTGTGCACAGCCGGGCTGGGGGGCCAGGACTAATGGGGGGAGCTGGGGGTCTCTTATCAGCACCCCCAGCCCCGTGGGAGCTTCGTCAGCATGCCCAGCCTTGCTGGGATCTCTCATCATCATCCCCACCCTCACTAGGGACTGTTATCCGCATCCCGATCCTTGTGGGGGTCTCTCATCAGCATCCCCAGCCCCTTGGAGGACTCCTGTCAACATCCCAAGCCCCACGGGAGACTCTCATGAGCACCCCCAGCCCCCTGGGGGACCCTTGTCACCACCCTCAGCCCTGTGGGGGTCCCTCAGCAGCACTCCCAGCCTCACTGGGCTCTCTCATCAGCATCCCCAGCCCCGCTGGGGCCTCTCATCATCTCCCCCAGCCCCATGGGAGACCCTCAGGAGTATTCCCAGTCGGGTGGTGGGTCTCTCACGAACACCCCCAGCCCCATGGGAGCCTCTCATCAGCACCCCCAGTCCTGTGGGGGTTTCTCATCAGCACCCCCAGGCCCATTGGGGTCTCCCATCAGCACTCCCAGCCCGCAGGGTCTCTCGTGGGCACCCCCAGCCCCGTGGGGCTCTCTCATGAACATCCCCAGCCCCCCTGGGGTCTCTCCTCAGCACACCCAGCCCTGCTGTGCTCTCTCAACACCATCCCCAGCCCCACAGGGGTCTGCCACCAGCACCCCCAGCCCCTGCTCCCTCACTGCCAGGCGCTGCTGAGCTGCCCCAGGTCTCTGCAGCCTCCCACTGTGCAGGACAGGGAACTGAAGCTCTGGAATCTCACCCTTTGCAGCAAAGGCTTTTATGCTCGACTCGTTCCCTCTCTTATCCCGCTTGCCCATGGCTAGGAGAGGGGAGAAGGAGAGGAGGGAGGGGAGGTGACCCCACCGGGTGTGGAGCGTCCCCCAGGCCAGGCACTGACTCCTGGGTGCAGAACGATCCAGAACAGGCTTCACGTCACGATTTCTTTTTTTTTCTGTGGAGAAAGGGAAGGGAAGGGAAGGCAGCAGCAGACGAGCTCGGGGCTGCTCTCATTCATGCGGCTTCCTGAAGCTTTTACTCTGCACCATTTACCCTGCGTAAATCAATTGCCAGAATATCAGCGCCCTGCTTCCTTGTTTACTCGGGAAGATTATGTCCCATTAGCAGATTTGTCTTGTAACTGAACTGAAGTGTGAAATGCCGATGTTCTGACAACCCCAGTGGTCGGGATTAACTGCTGCAGACATTTCTGTCCCCTTTTGAAACATTTCGATTGAGCATAATTAATCCAAGTGAACTGATAGGATGATGGATGCTCCCAGCCCCGCTGGTTTGCAGAGGGAAGCACGGCTGGACACGAATATCATAACAAGATAAAGAGGTAGTGACAGGCAACAGCTTCTGCTTTTCCAAGGCTTATTTCTCCTTCCTCTGACTCAGAGGCAAAGCACAAACTTCACTGAGTGCCCAATTTCAGGTGGATGGACTGGTGTCAATTTGTTTTCAGAGTGCCCTGAAAGCGCGTGTGGAACTTTGATCCCCTGCCCAAGGGCTGGGTTGGGGTTTGGGGTCAGGCTCTGCTCACCCCCGGCACTGTGTGGGCCAGGGGGGATCAATACTGACCCCAACACAAGCGCGTTTGAGTCGCAGGTATTTTATCAGAGCTTTTTTACTCTCCAAGGCCGTGTCAGATCACAGAACATCGGCGAACGGGCAGGAAAACTCCTCCAAAAAAGCAGGACACGTTTATACATTGCATTAATCCAGCAGCAAAAAGGGTTTGCTTTCGTCCCAGAAACTCTTGAATTCTTAATTTCCACTCAGAATTTCTGTCCCAGACTGGACTCTCGAGTCCGCAAGAGGCTGAAGAGTTCTCCGAGAGGGGAGGCAGGGGAAGATGAGCAGTGCCCGCTGTCAGGTACCCGAGCTCAGGTGGCTGGCACCGCAGTCCCACACAGAGCCCAGGCTGGGTTTGAGCTGCCGTGTGGGGCTGTCTGAGAGCGGCAGCACAAACCCGGGTCCCCGCTCCCCCTGCCCCGCCCGGCCCTTGCCGGGGCCGGTTCCTCACTATTTTCACAAAGCCTCCCACCACATCTGCTCCGAGGCCCGGGGCCAGGGCAGGGATTGAGGGTGTTTGTTACGGCTGGGTAATGAACAAGGAGACACTGGGCTGGCAGGTGCCGAGACACGGGGTAAAATCACCACAAATGTGTGGCTTTGCACTTGGCCTGAGCTATTTTGATGCCTTCATTGTTTTCTTTTGCTGCTTTTAACCCTTTTCTATAAGGAAAGAGGTTTTAGGATGCGAGGACAAAAAGAGGCTTTGCAGTTCTTCAGGGTGCAGCCTTTGAGCTCAGTTCACAGAGGCCGCATTGTTCTTGTTTACCAGAAGTATTTGAGTTTCTTGTCGCCGACCAGAATTAAGTTAAAATCTTGTAAAAAACAATATTATTGTGGTTAGTTCCTCTCCCAGATCCTGGAATTAGAGAAGCAGAAACAACATAAAAAAGGAGGGGGGAAAAAATCAGATGAGCTGTGTTGCCACGTGCCTTTATTTTTGATTCCTCTGGAGAGAACATCATTTACTGTCTCACGTGTGAAAACAACACCCACAGCTTGACTCAGCTCCTGCAAACCCCTGCAAACTCCTGCACACCACGCGCCTCGAGCCAGAAACCGGGAGGCAAAATGGAATTATCCCCGAGGAGAGCGAAGAGTTTGCTCAGGTTGGGTTTGTGAGAGCAGCGCCGCATCCCTGGGCTGGAAGGTCAGCGAGAGCAGCCCCAGGGACTCATATTCTGCTTTATTACATAACTCCTATCTCCGGAATTAAAGCTTAATCCCAAACCGTGGCTGGGAGCACAGATCAGCAAGGACTCGCTGCCGCTCTCAGTGACACGGCCCCCCTGATTTCCAAGGGGACAGTAACACGAGCAGGAGCACCGGGGCTGATTTCTAATCCGAGCCCCTGTAAGGGAAATGAAGCAGCTGTCCAGAAATCAGAGTTTTTTGCCAGGGCTTTGATGAAACAGCAGAGTTCTGTGTGGCACTGGGTGCCAAACACGCTGCTGATAGAAGCAATAAATCCCCATCCAAACCCTAAAAATAATATTGGGCTTGTTTTAAATTAAGGTTACGGAATATGGCTTTCATTAGCCCCTGCATGGATCCTGAATAGCAATTATTACATATTTGTTCAGGTTTAAGTATTTTTATAGGATTTTTTTTTCAGATCCTGTTAGAATATTTTTCCTATGGGATGGGGATCATCTTTGTGAGAGGAAGAATGGTCTTGTGGTTAAGCCTGGCCTGAGATTTTGGAGATCTGGGCTCGACTGCTGGCTCTGCCACAGACACCCTGGGTGAGCTCGGGCAAGGCATGGAACAGCCACTTTTATTTTGCTTAAAATAAAAGTTCAAGGCCCATTTAAGCATCTGAAAGATGCGACCGCTGAGGGCTCAGCATCCAAAAACCAGAAGGAGAACTAAAGAGGAGGAAGAAGAAGAAGAAAGCTGGCTGCCTATCTGAGAGCCGGCCCTTGTGTGCCTTCAGAGCATGCTGAGAAGCTCTGCAAGCCCAGCCCTTCACGGCTCCATTCTTCATCTGCGGAGCAGAAGCTCCTCTCACCCAGGGAAGGGCAGGAGAAGCTGCAAACGGGACATGAGATTGGGATGGAGTTAAAATGGTTTTATTTTGGCTTTTATGCCCAAACATGAGGAACTTCATGTCTTCAGACAGGTCAGGCAACTGCTGGAAGCCACTCGTGGAAGGAGTCTGGGGGAAAGAGTCCTCCTGGCATCAAAACCTCCCTGGGGCTGAGCTTGCAGTGGGGCCTGAGCTTGGGGAGCTCTGCACTGGTTTATTGATCCCTCCAGCAGCCCAATTTCCATTTAAGATTGAATTTTCATTTCCAGTGTTGGCTCATCCTTCGGTTTGACCCAGAGGACAGCTGTGGGTGGTGCCTCAGGAGCTGGGGGGGGCTCGGGCAGGGTTTGCACTTTTCCCAAAGGTTTTTCCTGCTGTGCCTGCCCCACTCTGGCTAAACCCACCCAGAGCCCCATCCTGATCGATTCCCACTTCCATAACAGCCCTAAGCCAAAAATTTTGGTTGAGGCATCCCCAATCCTTCAGCATCCCTTATTTTGGCACCAGCTGGTGAAGTGTGACAGAGGGGACTCGCGGAAGCTGATGAAACTCAGACAGAAATTATTTGTTTGGTTATTTAGGACAACAGGGAACAGATAAGATCAGCCCCTATGGAACTTTTTACAGGAAGTGCTGATTAAAAATGTTTTTCCTGTCACAACCTCTTTCCATGCCCTCCAAAACAATGAATGAATTTGTAGTCACATGAGGGAACGTGACCTTGGTTCGCTGTTTTCATTGATTAAATTAAAAAAAAAAAAGTGTTTTGACAACTCTTTCTGCACCTGCAGGTACACACTGAGGATGAAACGAATGTGGAATTTAATAAATGTCATCTGGTTAACCCGGGGGTGAGGGAGGGACAGGGACAGGGACAGGGACAGGGACAGGGACAGGGCTCTGCTCCATGAATAAAATTTACAGGGAGAGTTCCAGGGAAGTACTGCTGACATGTTCTGGTGACAGGTGACCACAAAACTGCTCAATTAAATCCGGCCAGCAGGGATTGAAATTACAGGAGAGATCAACAATAACGTGGGCAGTGCCTTCATTCGGGATGCAGAGGCTGACACAAAATAAAACGCTCTTTTTGAAGCTGTCATGGCACCTTGGAAGGTTCCTCTGGGTTTAAGGAAGGAATTCTGAATATAGGAAGGTTATGGCTTTGTAAAGTCACAGATCACGGTGTGGACTCATCAGGTAAAAGCACAGTTTTGGCTGGAAGGAAAGCAAAAAGCAGAGGGAACTTCAAAGCCAGACCAGGATGCTCAGGGCCTCGGCTGATTGAATTTTGAATATCTTTATCAATGGGGGTTTCACATCCTCGTGGTGAATTTTCCCCTGTATCAAACTGGGATTTCCCTTGCTCCAACCTGTCTCTGCTGCTGCTTCTCCTTCAGAACAGAGAGTCCAGCTCTGTTTCTGTGCCACCCCCTGCAGTAGCTGAAGAGGGAATTAAAGCCCAGCAATAAAACCCAAACTCCTCCTGAGCACCCACACTGTGCTCTGTTACCGCCTCCCTGCTGCTCCCCCTCGCTGGCAGTGGATAAACAGCTCTGGTTCCTTAATATTTAAAATAAACCAGCACTGGCCTTGGCTGTGGCAGGCACCTGGCCCAGCAGCTCCGGGGGCAGCGGGTGGATCCCAAGGAGGACCTGGCTCTGTCCAACACTGCCGTGCTGAGCCCTGGGGTGGGATCCCTCAGGAAAAGGGCACTGCCCGGCTGAGCCTTGGTCTGACAGAGCAGGGAGCGGCTCAGGGGATGAACACAACCTGTCTGCTTTCCCTCAGCTCCACACCTTCCAGCCAGGTGAGAGAAATCCAACCTCTCCCGCTGCTCACAGGGCCTGGCACCGCAATATTCCCGACTCCAGCGGTTCTGGGAAAGGCCTCCAGTGCCTGTTTGCAGTGGAAAGTTTTGGGCTGGGTTTTTTTTTTTTTCCAGGGAGCAGCACGTGCCCCGGAATGTGAGGAATGTCCCTGCGTGGATTTCCACCGTTCCTGCTGGCCAGTCCGGCCCTGGCTCGCTCTGGAGCGCGGCCAGGCTGGAACAGATCTGGAATAAATTTCCTGAGTCACTCGGGGCCGGCGGGTGAGGTCCCCTCCAGGAATCGAAAGATAAAAACAGAGCCCTGGCCCTCGTGTGCAGCCAGAGCAGGGCTGGAAGGGGATGGACAGAACCTGTCCATCCTCTACAGGAGGGAAAATCCTCCGTCCAGATGGATTTTCACTGCCTGGAGCCAGCAAGTGGAAATTCCTCCTGACTGTGGAAGGGGTTACAACTGACACTGGTCAGATTTAAATTGTTTGAGTGGGTTTCCCCACAGAGAGGAGAAATCAAACTCTAAAAAGCCAGAGAGAACCATGAAACGCTCACTATTTCCTTACTTTGCATCCATGCTGAGGTGGAGCTTTAATTTTCCTTGATGAAAGTCAAACTCCCATTTCTAAGAGCAGTTACACATGCGGTGGAGAATTCATCCAGGACACTGAGAACAATCTAACACCTGGGGAACACTTTAAAACTTCCCATCAGCTCTGCTGTCAATTTATTTTGCAAATAAACCGAATTTATTACATTTCCTGGTGGTTTCCCCATTTATAAACTCCGTGCTTGATAAAATTTAGACAGACCTTTCGGAGGGCCTCATCTTAAGAAACATTTTGTTTTTTCTGACACTGGAGCTGAAGGAACAGAAAGAAAACAGGAATCTCCCAGGGCACCCAGCATCCTGCAGGGCTGGAGCTTTAATTGGGGTTTCAGAGGGCAGAGGGGGTGTTTTAGGTGCCAAGTTAATCACCTGCCCCCAGGCAACCTTGCCAGGGCAGTGGTGGATCAAAGAGATTCCAAAATGAGTAACAGTGTGCGAGAGCATCACTGTCACTGTCGTGGGCAAGAGAAGAGTTGTCTGTCAGACGTGGGAATTCCTGAGGCTCTGCCCAGCGCTCCCTGCTCCACAGCTGCCCCAAAACCTGTCAGAGAAACTGGGAACAAAGCTCTGGATGCCCACCTGGCCAAGCCCAAAGTGCTGTTGGACTTCTTTAATCTTGGTGAGAAGAAGGAACATAAATTTTTTTGAAATATTAACGAACGCCATGAAATAATAGTGAAATAATATCAAGCTCCTGGCTGCCAATGATTCCCTGATTAGGAGTTAAAATTCCTTTGCATCCCTGGTTCTTGGCCTGTGGTGGAAAGAAAAGGCAAACTAGAGGAGCCACAAGTGCAACACTCCACAGAGCCCATCAATAGACTGTTGCAAAGTAATTATTGATAGGAATTAA
Source organism: Oriolus oriolus (assembly GCA_013400235.1). Lineage (NCBI taxonomy): Eukaryota > Metazoa > Chordata > Aves > Passeriformes > Corvidae > Oriolus > Oriolus oriolus. The sequence continues at coordinate 589,466 of VXBT01000858.1, read as the reverse complement.
TTAATCGGTTCCCAGTGTGAGGCCAGTGGCCCAACCCTGCTGGTGGAGAGGAGGAAATAAATGCACAGACAAACGGGTGACACCTCACCAGACCCTTCACAATGGAATTATTGCCCCCAGCTCCTGTCCTTGCTTTGTCACACCTTTTGCAGCTGCACCAGCCCAGGGAATCTCTGGGTGAGGCGTTCTGGGATCTTTGTACCCATTACACTGTTCAGGCACCCTAAACACAGCCACAATTCCCCAGCAGTGCCCAGCTGGAGCTCTAAAACCCACAGGAACCCAAGCGCGAACAGAAAACGTTTTCTTCTTAATCCCTTCATATCTGGACCTTCCTTCCTTGTGATGACACTGGTTCTTGGGAGGTTCAGTGTCCGTGCATCCATGACGAGCCCTGTGCAGGTGGGATTCCATTCCCACTGCCCTTCCACTCGCTTCCTGCGCAGCTCCCTTGGAACACGAGGCCGTCTCCAGCAGTTTCAGCATTTGCTGACAGAGAAGAGGAGTTTGATCGCAGACACAAAGGCATTGCAGGCTCCCCAGGAGCTCGTAAACTTCCACTGCAGTCCCATTGATTCACGGCCTGTGCGTTCCCACAGCAGAAACACAAAGCAGCAGCAGATTTGTGGATCCCAAAAAAAGATCCGGCCCCTAGACAGGAATATTGAGAATAAATATTCTCAGCACTGCTCTGCTGGCTGGGTTCTTGCAGGAGTTGAAACTTCATCCTTCCTGCAGCTGAAGAGGGACTAATTATTTTGAATATTTTAAGAAAACAAATTAAAAAAATCTCCGGCGGGTTCTGGAAAAAACGAAGGAAAAACTGCTGCAAGTAGGACTCTTCGGGATGTGCAACACAGAGGGCAGAGACACCGAGTTTTATTTTCTGACTTGTTGTGGCATCTTCTCTCAGGCTGGGCCCAGCATTAGCTCTGCCTTCGTTATGTCCATAATGAAAACAGGTAATTTTAGCAGGGCTTTTGTTCATAAAACTTTGGGGGTGTCACTATTGTGGAACACAGAATTTAGGGGGGATGTCAGCCCTGCCTGATGCTCTTGGGATATATCAAAAGTGGAGGGAAAAAGACAAGAGCAGAGATGATGCCACATGATCCCAATGCAGGCAGCGATAAATATCAGTCAAAATGTGGGGCTTGGGAGGCTGTAGCAGGGATGGAAAGGAAAAAGGAACAGCAAAAACCTGTTTCATCCCGGTTATCTGCCCAGAGCAAGGATTGTGCAGATTCACACACGTAGCACCCAGATATGTAATGGGCAGATCCGGGATCCTGGTGGCATTCCTGGGCGCGTTCAGGGACAACCATTGGCCATTTCTGCCCGGTCTTGTAAATTCAGTCTGTGTCTGGTGGCTCGGCACCAGCACATTCCTGCAGCAGGAGCCTTCCTTGGCCTTTGTGTGAGCTGTGCTCTCATTCTCTTCCACATCAGTGGGGCATTACGGAGAGCAGCCCCGAGAGCGAGCCAGGGAAAGCTGGGATTAGAGGTGCCCGCAGAACAAAGCATACCACACGTGCCAGAGAAAATCTCCAAGGGCCCAGGAGTCAGCAGAGAGAGGCAGAGGGGCAGGGCACGGGCAGGGTGCTGATGATTTGGGGAGTTCATCTCAGTTATTTAATGAGCACAGCCACAAAAATGGGGTGGAACAGGTCCTGTGCTGCGCTGTTCCCCCTGTGAGACCCCACCCGGGGCTCTGCAGCCGGCACGGGGGTCCCAGCACAGGGAGGACGTGGAGATGTGGGAGAGAGTCCAGAGGAGGCACCAGGATGATCAGAGGTAGGCTGGGAGAATTGGGATTGTTCAACCTGGACAAGTGGAGCTTTGGGGTGACCTCACTGTGGCCTTCCAGTGCCTGAGGGAGCTGCAGGAGAGACGGAGAGAGACTCCTTACAATAGATGGAGGGACAGGACATGGGAATGGCTTCAGACTGATGGAGAGCAGGGCTAGGTGGGATATTGGGAAGGAATTGTTCCCTGGGAGGGTGGGCAGGCCCTGGCACAGGGTGCCCAGGGAAGCTGTGGCTGCCCCTGGATCCCTGGCAGTGCCCAAGGCCAGGCTGGACGGGGCTTGGAGCAGCCTGGGACAGTGGAAGGTGTCCCTGCCCATGGCAGGGGTGGCACTGGATGGGCTTTGGGGTCCCTCCCAACCCAAACCATCCCATGGTTCTGTGATAAGCTATTTCACACTCTGAGTAAGTCATATCTTCAGACCATCAGCCTCTGTGCTCCCAGTGTTCCCAGTGCTTCCAGTAGAAGGCAGTTTCAGGCTCCTCCTGCCCAGGTTACTGGAAGTTCTCTGATATCCAGCCTGACTACATCCATCGTCATTTTAGTGCCATTTGTTCTTCTCCTGACACTTCCTCCAGCTGAGGCAGTTACCTCCTCACCTCTTCAGAGCATCCCTTGAAGGATAAAGGGGTGGAGGTCTTTAATCCCACCCCATAAATCAATCCAAGTGTTAACAGCACATCTCTGCTCCCGCTGGAATTTCTCATGTTTGTGGGTAACAGGGACCATTCCAACCCTCCCAATCCCACCTCTCACCAAGACATCGCTGCTCCTGTCTCCAAACTCACCCTGGGAGTGATCTGAGCTTTTCATGGATAATTCACTGGGATAAAACACAATCACACTGCCACCAGCCCGGATCTTTGTGCTCAGCTCCTGCTAACGAGGCCTCTGCTCCCATCTCCACCCAGGAATTTCCATCCAGCATGAGAGCCCTCGGCTCCTGCACCAAGCACGAAGCAGCTCGAGAGAGGTGGGAAAGTCAAACTGATTGATGTTGATCCGCTGCCCTCCTGAAAAGCATCCAATTATCCTACAAAAACACGGAATTTCAACAACACCCTCCCACTGAAAGGCAGACAGCTCCGAGCGTGGAGGGCTGAATCCATTAAATACAGCTCCCAGCCTCATCTGACGAGAGGGAAATCTCCTTCTCTGATGGAAACGGGAATTCCGGGAGGCGGGAGGGAATGAGGTGTGCTGGGTGCACCCAGAGCGCTGAGCAGAGCCTGGTGAGAGCCAGGGGATGTCGATGAAGTGCTAACCCTGAGCAGTGGAATTTTATTGCTTCCTTAAGAGGGGAGAGATTTCCACTCAGCCATCTCCAAACCCTTGGAAGTGCCTGTCAGAGTCAGAGGTGGGTTTCAGTTTTCTTTTCTCAAAATAATCCTGAAAATCTCCCTCACTCTGTCTGGCTTTCACTGCCCCACCTTAGGCAGTCGCAGGTATATCTGATAGTGCAGATATCAGCAATAAACTACCGATGTTATTCAGAGGCCCAGCTCTGAAGGCAGTGAGTAATTAAGATTTTGCTTCCCAGGAGAAATTGGGGACACTGCCTCTCTTCCCTCTTGCCATTCTTTGGATGATGTGCAAAATTAGCCTGCAAGTTCTTTAATACCCTACTTAATTTTGTTATTCTTTCACCTTAAAAATATCAGAAATGTTTTCTTTCTGGCTTTGTTGATGCAGTTCTCCAGAAATGCCCAAGCTTCATTTTCCAAGCTGATAAACTGACAATTAACCCAAATTAGTTCATACATCTGTAAGGACTAATTCAGCCACCCACAAGCATTTGTTTCAGGCCACCATCACTTGTTCACAGTGGAGCAAAACATCAAATCTGGCCCTTCTCAGGGCTGATTAAGAGGCAGCAGCTCATCACTGCTGAGGATGCAGTGGTTAGAGCCGGCTGGAAGAGTTTTGGGCCTCGTTATTTCCCCGCAGAACCCAAAAATTGTTTCATCTTGGCCATGTCAAGCTTTTGGTGAATCAAAGGCTGGTTTCCAGTGGAACCATGCCTGGATTCAGGAGGGGCTTCTGAGGAGCTGAGGGCTTCCAGCACTCCCAGCACCGCTGCTGCCAAGCTCGTCCTGGTTTGAAAGCCTGAGGAACCCGGGTGGTGCTGGAGAACAGGAGGAGAAAACACAGCAAAGGCAGAGAAAGAATTTGAAACAATCCTGACTCAATTTGGGCTCATCTCAAATATCAACTTCCCCTCCAATAATCTCTGTGACTCTTCATTTGTTCTCCAGCCATCCATTGTCTCCTGGAGGCTCCTCCTGCCAAACCAGCACCCGGCAGCTCCTCGGACATGGCCGGAGGGTGGACGGGGCTGGGTCCAAGCTCAGGAGGTGCCATGGGCCCAGATGAGGTCCCTGGGGCAGTGAGGGGACCTCAGTGATTGTGGAGGTGGCTGTCCCAACCCCAGGGCAGCCCTGGAGCACAGCGTTGGTCTCACGAGTTCTGCAAAGCTTTGCTACACCAAATTCTTCTGCCTCTTCCAGTTTTTAGGCCTTTCATTCCTTTATAAAGAGCCAGCAAAATCTCAGAGTGTTTACACCTCTAAAAAATTCCATTTTAAGCATCAGGAATTGGTCAATATTTGCCACTGCCCATAAAACTCATGGTAACGCATCAATGTCGTGGGTGTGTGTTGGAGACAAATGAACAGCAGCAGCTCCAGACTCTCCATCAGCTGCGGGCAGGAGCTCACCTGGCAGCCCCCGAAAGGCCTCCACGAGTCCCAGCACGTTCCTTGTAAAGATCAATCCCGCCCAGCTCTGCAGGAGACAAAAGGTGGATTCGACAAATGCAATTTACCCCTGAAACAGGAGCAGCCTCACAGGATTTAGTGCTGAGAAAGAAATAACCAAACCCATCCATCCTGGGGAGGCAATTTTGGGTCTTGCTCCATGCGGTGCTGCTCAGGTGCTGCATACAAACAAAAAAAGGATGTTCAGGACCAGCTTCACTCCATGCCTTGATCCTTTGCTGTTTCCAGAGGCACGGTGGAGGCTGGTACAACCCCGAACTTGGCAATGTTGGGTGAAGGAGCCTCATGGAAAACTCTGGGTGAGGTTTCTTCGTTTGTTCTGGGATCATCACCTGGAGCCCTCCAAAACAAACCATGGGGTGAGAGCAGTGATGGCATTGCTGGGCTCCCCTCCACTTGCAGTGATGCCTTTTCCTGGTCTTAAAATGAAGAGAGGTGAACACAGTTAAGAGGGAAAAAGGGTTTTACCTCGGTGTTTATTGAAGGACTCTCAGGTGCACCAAAATGCACATCGAAATGCACCCCGAAATGCCCCCCGGAGAAATGGCCCCCCACGATGGGATGTGTGTGCAATTATAGGCCTTGCTAATTAGCACATCTATCAAAGATTGCCCAGGGAGGGACTCCAGCGAGACCCCTCAGCGAGGAACCTTCCCCTGGCTGGGCCTGGCTTTGTTTACAGAATGTGTTCTGGAGAGGCCCTCGGGGTCTGGGGTTTCCAGGGTGTTTGGGCTCTTGGCTTAACGGGATATTGGGTCTGAGGGGAGTGATCAAACTTAAAGAGTTATAACTGTGTGGGCTAAAAGCACTGAGAATGCATAAAAGCTACATAAGAGTGTATAAAAGGGGTATAAAAGAAAGAGCAAAAAATCATCATGGCATCAGTAGGAACCTGCAGATTGACCCCAAAAGGCTTCTTCAAGTCATCTTCCCCACCAGCAAGAATGACTTAAATACTTCATCCTTCCTCGATTTGGTGTGAGACTCAGCGTGCAAAACTCTGCCCACTCCTCCCAGCATAACTGATGGCAGGAGGGAAGCAATCCAATTGTGTGTGTGACAATTTCTTGTGATAACTCCTGGACAAAACTCCTGGATTTTGTGTTTCAACACAACATTTCATTCCTCAGCATTGGGTGGCCCTCAATTTTTAATATTTTAATTCTCCAGCTGCTTTCATTCCTTCTTTCCCCCCCCTCTCCTCATTGCAATATTTTGATCGTTCAGTGAAGATAATTCTCTTGCCCTAAAAGTGACAGAACAGAATGAAACAGCAAGAAAAAAATGTAAAACTTTCCGGGCCATGCTGAGTGGATTTAGGGAGAAGGTCAGGCTGGCAAAGCTACTTCTGTCAGAAGCAGGCACTGGGATAAACTCTATTCCTGGAAGCTGCTCAGGCTTTGATGAAGAGGATGGTTTTTGGGCGAGGAAACAACTAGAAAATAGTTCATCCACCAGCCCTTCATCCTTCTGCCCTCAGCTGTATACACAACTTTATTGCTTTGCATTCTTCTCCCCACTGAGATTTATACTTCTTCAGGAGAGCCGTGCCTTGTAAAAATTTTTCAGGCTATAGGTGTGGAATACATTTATTTTAGGCTGGTTTGACAAGAGGAAAAGCAGCTTAAAGTCTTTGCAAAGCTATGTTGGGCTATCTGGCCTGTGCATTCCTTCCCCCTGGAATGAAGGAGAAATTGCCAGAGTATGGACATGAAAGGCTGTCGGGTAATGTGGGAAGGGGGGTTTGGAAGAGGCGGAGAAGGGAAAAAGGAGAATTTGGCACAATTCCGTGTGTGAGAGGAGAAAATAAGGAAGCATGAACACATTCAGCACAACGAGCCCCCTGTGCCATTCACAAATTTCATTTTGAAGGGAGTAAAACATCTCGTGGAAGCGCAGAGAATAAGACACAAGACAACCCTCAGATAACTGGCAGCATTTTTGCGCTCCGAACTTCACAGCAAAAATAACTTCAATGTTTTATTCTTCCTCAACATGGTGTGAGACTCAGTGTGCAAAGATCTGCCCACTCCTCGCAGCACAGCGGATGGCAGGAGGGAAGGAATTCCAGGAGAGGATTTCCTTGCTACCAGGGTCCCCTGGAAGTGGAGGTACAGCAGGGAAATGCTGGTCAGCAGTAGTAAAATGTGGAATTGTGGCTGTGGAGGGTGGCCAGGGCAGAATCCACCAAGAAATGCTTCGTTTGGGAGGGGTCCTGATAAATTAGAGTGAGGTGAAGGGTCATCCCTGCTGGGAAAGGGAACGGGGATCTGGCCTGTGACAGGGACTCATTTATCCTGCTCTTTGGGCTGCTGGCAGAAATCAAATCTCTGCTCCACCCCTCCAAATGAAAAAGGCAAAATCTGGCAGATTCCACAAAAGACCCTTTTCCCCCCCAATCCATAAATCTGTCCATTGTCACTGAGCCTCTTCCTACCTTTTTTTTTTCTCTTCATCAAGACAAGTGATCAGTTTTTCTCTGACACCACCACTCTCTCTTGAGCTGGATCTATAATTCATGAGCATGGAAACAGTGGCATCAGAAAGAAAACCTGTCATAAATTCAGCTATTTAAGCTTTTAAATGAGCACTGATGGCAGCGTGGGGATGCAGAACATTTATTGCAATGCTAAATATAGGGGGAAAGCTAAAAGCTTCCCATCAATACATGGTGAGAACAAAATCCTGAAAGCACTTGGAGCTTGGATTTTTGTCCTCTGGAAATTGGATTCATGGTTTCTTTCCTTCGGTTTTGGGTTTGTCTGATTTTTGGGGTGATTCTTTGCCTTTTGAATTTAAGATTGTCACTTGCTGGAGGAATTGAGATTGAAATTTTGACCTTTCTCCTCTCCTCTTCTCCCCCAGCAGCATCACTAAAGGCAGCTCCAAAGAGAGGAGGGGAGGAATGCGATGAGGCTGTTTCATGGAAGATCCCTCGTTGTCCCAAAATGCTGTTTATGAGGAAGTTTCTCCAAAAATTGCTGTGGTAGACACAGAAGTAGACACAGAAGTGATGCCAACATTGCCAAAGGGCCGAGAAGGGATGGCTCTCTCCTACAAATTCCTCATCTGTTGTGATCTGAATTCTTTAGAATTATTGACTAATTATTTAGAATATTATTAATTCTAAATTATTTAGAATTATTTAACTTTTTATCCATTTACAGGTGGCCCAGCACTCCCATCCTCTCCTTCCTAATCCCAAATTCTGTCACCGCTGCAAACCTGGGTAATGTCTGATGACTTTATAGGAACCTCTAAAATTTGTTCCAGCCCGATCAGGAATAAAATTCATCCCAGTGCCTTCCACGGGGCTGGCAGAAGATTGGGATTTCACGGCAATAACCAGGAAAAGCCATGGAAAGGTGAAGGGAAAACGACGCTGCAGCTCGAGCTCGTGTCAATCCCTTGGAGCCCTGCCTGAGGTTTTCTGCTGGAAGCCAAAGACGCTGGGGAGGTGCTGTGGGAGTTGGAGAGCACGGGAGTTCTCCTGGGATAGAGCAAACACAATTCCCGTTGGCGTGGCCAGCCCTGACATCACTTCCGCGGCACCGACTGTGCCGGGCTCGGGGTAAAAATAGCAGCCTCATAAATCTGCCCATTCCCTTAATTAGGGAACCCTGATGACAGGATTAAGATTGAATGCTTTCGTTTCAGATTGGTTAATGAAGGGCTTTCCAATGCTTTTTTTTTTTTTTTGCTGCTCGCAGTGGAAGGATCCTCTCTGCTGAGTCCTGATTGCTTCAGGTAGAGCCAGGCTGGAAAAAATTCCTCATCCAAAGGTTAAAGAGAAGATTTTGTAGACATTTGATTATCTCCTGTTATGTTTGGAGACTGCAAACGCTTTGCAGGCAGATGAGGCCGCACAGCTCTGCTTGTTTTTTTAATTAACAGAGTCAACATTTGATCAAGATCAAAGAACACTTCACGTCGGGTTTTTGCTCCTGAAACATTGTTAGCTGGGAAAAAACCAACCTCCTCCAGCAAACCCCAAAAGAACAAAGTCATCCACAAAATCTGTCCTGTTTTGCCAGTGCATCTCCCAAGGAAAAGATGAATTTGGGGAGAGACCAAAAATTTCCACCCCATGCTGCAAACTCCTCTCAAAGAAACTTCATTGTCCATTCCTACTGCTCTGGTGTCCAGGGAATTGCAAAATCCAGGTGACTCCTTGATATACAGGGGACAAATTTACCTCAACACCGTCCTCCATGAGATTGGTGGTTCTTGGTGTGGCCAAAGGGATCGCCAAGAACGCGTTTAAATTCCATTCATCGTCCCCAGCTGAGCATCCTGAGGAGGATTTATCACTTCTGTGCTGAGAGCTCTCAAAAGCTGCCCTGAAAACAGCCGGAGCAGGAGGGGAGGACCTGGGTTCTGCTCCAGCTGATGGAGGAAAACACCGAGGTGCTCGTAGGAAATAACAACAGGCCAAGCAAGGCCAGCGAAAAGGAGGAAAAATCGTTTTTCCTGCTCCCGAGCGAGCGCCTGCGGTGGCCAGCTCGGGAACATCTGGTCTCCCAGCGTGTTTTCTCACTTCATGCCAATACCTGACTGGAATAAACAACTTTATCTAGATCCTTGTTTCTTGCCATCAGAGGCTGATAAGAAAACTCACTGCTATCAGCGTGAGATTCGAGCAGAGGGAAGAAAGATTTATGCCTGCGCCGAAGCGGCCTCCGCCCTGCCCGATTGTTTCGTGCTCCGGAGAGCCGTGGAGTTAAATCCTGCGGATTCTGCTTTTCCAGGAGGCCGTGGATCACAGATCAGGGCTGCTCTGGCCACCCACCAGGCACGCAGCTCGCAGCTCCCATTTGTTTTTCCGTGGGAATGGCAGCGCTTCCCCTCTGCAATTTACTGGAATATTCGGTGCTTCCACAGCTCCTCTCCCTCCCTGGGCTCTGCCTGCCTGTGAAACACGAATTTATTAAGTATAAACCCACGAGGCTCTGCAGAGGTGGGAATAATTTATATTCTGATGGGCCAACCGGGGCATTGCTGTTCTCGCTGGCGTTTTGGGATGCTTCCAGCACCATTTGTCCCCATCCGAGCGCTGGGATTCAGCTGGATCCGAGCACGAGCTCAGCCTCGGGCTCGCTCTCCTCCCGGACCCTCCACAGCTCTGTTTTAGGCAGTTCAAGTGGAACAACTAAAACAGTTCCCAATGCTGATACGAGGCAGAAAAGGAGGCAGAAGAGGATCAGTTAGGCTTGGGAAGCCGGGTTTAAAACGTCTCCCTGGAGCAGTGGAAGGCTCTCCGCAGGTGAAGGCACCGCGGCACCTGTGGGATTAGAGCTCAGCTAATCTCGCTCTATTCTTGTCCCACAACCTTCGTGTCACCTCCAGCCACAGCAAACTTCACCTTTTTGCTGAGAACCCTCCCCACCCTCGGCTGGGCTGCCTTGGCTGGGGAAGGAGGTTGGGGAAATGATCTATTTCCAGCACTCCAAAGAGCGTTTGAGCTGTCGAAAGGCCCTTGCCACATCTTTGGCTTCCTAAAAATTCCTTCCTGTAGGTGTGCAGGTTCTCTGTGAGAATCTGGGAGCTGGGTTTGATTTTTCCTTCCAGTGGGCTCATCATGCAGCTCCCAGCATCTCCCACAACCACTCCTAAAAACTTCCCACTTAATAGCACTGCCTCATTATTATTCCCACCTTGCATCCAGTGTAAGCTTGACTAAAATAATTTTAAAATTTGAGAAAGCTTCATGATGCCTTTTTCACCACTGAAACAGCACGAAAGGAGTTTTTACTTTTTATATAAATGGACTTTTTACATATTTTCTGCTTTTTTTCTTGGTGCTGAGGAGCTGTTTGGTTGGGCAGGGCCCACCCACGCCATTAATAAGAGCGCTTTTGGGGGGATTTCGTATTTGCAGGCACGCTCAGGTTTTGGTGTGAGGCATTTCCTGTGCCCAGTAAAAGTGGTGCTTTCTGGATGTGCAGGCTCTGAGGGAGGTTCAGCCAAATAAATGAGATTCCCAGTGGTGAAACCACCTCTTTCCTATACGCCCAGCTGGATGTGGGGGTCCCAGCTTGAACAAAAGCTGAGCTGAGCAGTTTAAGGGTTCGAGTGAAGTGCAGGGGGGAGCTCTCAGCGAGCTCAACATGACTGATGGGCTCTGCATGGAGAAGGATGAGAACTGGAGTTGAAAAGCTTTCCCTGTTGCAAGTGTGACCCTTTTATCTCTTCCATGACAGAAGATGGGACGTGCCCTGCACTGTGCCTGGAAAAGAACAATCTCGTTAACCTTCCCCACTTTCCAAAGTCTCCATGGAAAGGGATCCCAGCCGTTTATGGAGGGATTTTACAAAATGATCACACAACTCTTCGTTTTAATCACCCCCATCACTCTGGCCCAGAGCAGCAGAGACCCTCTGAACAGCAGCACCTCCCACCAGCTCTGCCTTATCTCTGGAGCATGTCTGAACAGAAGATTCATCTCTGATGGCTCCATTTAACCTGATAACAGATAGAAAATAGCTCCTCTGAGGGGCTGTGCTGTCCAGGAGCTTTGACAGGTCCCTGTCTCTTTAGGCTCTTACCCTGCGTCCAATTCTGTGATGTCTGGGCACCTTCTGACCTTTGAGAAGTTGAGGAATCATTCTTCCCCCTGCTTTTCTTGAAGCGTTAATTAAAACACCCTCCCAGTGCCTGTCAAAGAATCCCCTGCTCAGCCAGGGCCAGTAGATACAGGTTGGCAGCATTCCTGAAAAATGCCTTCCCAAGGGGCTGCTCTGATTTCCACCTTCAGGGACTTGTCTCAATACGAACCCAAGCTTGGAGGAAGAAAAATCTCCCCAAATTCCCTGCAGGAACGCAGGTTTTTATGGAGAGGCCAAAGACCACGAGCTGCCAGCTGTGGGATCTTCTCCCCCCTTGGCACCAGAGAGATCCACAGCAATCAAATCCCAGCCCCACGACCTCGAATAATGAGGGGAACTCTTCTGTAGAAAGCACGGGCACGAATCCTGCCAGGCCTCAAACAATGGCTCCTTGGGAAGGCCAGTCTTCCAAAGGATTATGGATGACTTCCCAGCCCCAGTCCAAGGCACTGTCACAGCTCTGCATTTCTGCTTCCCCTCTTTGTTTCCAAGCTCTTTTCTTGGAACTCCCACCCCCTGCTCCACAGCCGGCACCCCTCCGCCCTGCTGACCTCTGCTGCAGGTGCCTCCACAAATCCCAGAACCCCCCTGGGAACTGATCCCACCATTCAAACGGGCACCCGGAGCACATTTCTCTTGGATTTCTTTAGGCAAAGTGTAAATTTCACCCTTCTTGCCTGCAGAGAGTGACTTTAGGAATAGTTTTAGGTTCAAAGGCTGCCAGTGGAAGTTTTCCTTCTCTCCAACCTGCCATGCCTTCACTCCCTGACTGATTTTGGCTGTGTTAAGCCATTTTTCTCAGCTCTTTCAGCTCTTTGGGAATGGTCTGGAGCCACCGGACACTGGGACTGGGGCTCTGCATCCCCATCCCCCGAGCACTGATTGTGGCACACGTGGGGAGTGGGATGTTCCCAAAGTGCTGGACTGTTCACTCACATCAGAACTGGGAAAACCTCCTAGAATGGAGTTTAAAATCTTGTTTTTCTCCTTCAAAATGCTTTCATTAACAAAATATCTCCCATTTATTACAGAGGCCGTATCTAGAAGGCACAATGGGGTATTTACAATAATTATTATTTCTGGTTTTTCCTACCAATTTCTGTTCTGCACGTGAAGGAACCTCTTTGTTCTCACCTGTCTGATACTTTCACTGGAAATAATGGATGAATAGTAAAGAATCTGAATCCTCTGTCTATTCAGTCAAACAAATTAAATAAAGAAAATTCAGTCCCTTCCTCTGCAAGAACGCTGATCTCATTCTCCTTTCCCTTTGCAGATGAGTCAGGAATCGAGAATGAATGATATCCCAACATTGATCTGGATGGAAGAGACAGGAAGAACCACCCTGTAAGCACGGAATGAACCCTAAACAGTGCATCAACCCCTAAACCTGACCATGCAGGTGAAGAAAACGGGAATTATCTCCACAGGCTGCAGTTCCACACGGGAGCAGGGGGCACAGAGCGGGCACCCGGAGAGCGCTGCTGCTCCTCACCTCCTCCAGCCCCGACTGCTTTTGGGAGATGCCCTTGCAGGGGGACTGCAGCTGGAAACGGGGTGAAATTGGGCAGGGAAAGGCAGCCCGAGGTGGAGAGCCGCCCCCAGCAGAGCTGCGCGCAGCCACACACGCTTTGCGCGCTCCGAGTATCCCGCGAGCAGCGGGACGAGCCAAGGCTGCCTACGGTGAGCGCACGAGGAGCTCCCAAAGCCCAGCTGCCCCCTGACCCCCCGTGCAGCGGGCGATGCTCTCTCGCTGTGCAGGGCTGGGAGCAGGAGTCTGTTTTACAAGAGCTGCCAAGGGAAAAGCTCTGAAGTTTTGGAGGTGTTTTGGTTTTTGTTTTGATGCCTTAGGTTTTAACTCTTATATTTTTCAAAGTTCTGCATTCCCAGTGTGTGACTCTGAGCTGCCCTGCAGCCTGTCAGCTGCTGCTCTCTCGTGCTCACACAGACATAACAAAGCCTCTCCAGGCCTGCTCTGCAAGGACACCCAGCCCGTCCCAGGCCCAAAATGTGTAACCCAGCACCTTGAGAAGGGGGGCGAGCTGAGGGGCAGTTCCATCATTAGCTAAAGTTTAATTGGGGAATTTATGCTGATCTGCAAATGGCCCAAACCTGTAACAGTGTGAAGAACTCGTGACTCGGGGTCCATCTCGGGTGCAGCCTTTGGCCTGCCCAGGGTGTGCCTCTGAAGGCCTTTCCAATAAATATCCACCTTTATTCCCTCACTCCTGGCTGGTCTCTGCTTCCAGGCTGGCCTCTTTAGGCATCAGTTTTGGTTTTGTTGTCATTATTTTTGCAATCAGTTCAGGTTCCCTTTTTATTTCCCCACAGCAGCGTGGTCTCCTTCCCCTGCAGAGGGGTGGAATTCCTTCTAAAGCTGCAGCCAGGAAAAGAAAGCTGGATTTTCAGAGGTGACTAAGCAAGAAAAGTGGGAAATAGCAGCCTCACTAAGCTCTGATGGGCAGAGCAGCACCGGTGTGGTTTTCACTCACGGAATTCTTTCTGCTCACGGAGGGGTTTGCTCTGGAAGAGTTTTTTGTAGTGTCCCTGCACTGAAAATGAACCAATTCCCGTAGAAAACTCACATCTGGCTGGGAATGAAGAGGAAAACACAGACTGGGTGAAGCTGCAGGTGCAGAGCCGCAAAAATCAAGGAATGGGTTTGCTGTGGTCACACCCAGCGCTGGCTGCAGCCCCCATGCTAGTGTCCCAGGGCAGGGCAGGGCACCTTCCCAAGGGTGCTGAGCACTGATCGATCCCACTCACAGCTGGCAAGAGAGACAGGACATGGGAATGGCTTCAAACTGATGGAGAGCAGGTTTGGGTGGGATTTTGGGAAGGAATTGTTCCCTGGGAGGGTGGGCAGGCCCTGGCACAGGGTGCCCACAGCAGCTGTGGCTGCCCCTGGATCCCTGGCAGTGCCCAAGGCCAGGTTGGACGGGGCTGGGAGCAGCCTGGGACAGTGGAAGGTGTCCCTGTCCTTGGGGCTGGATGGGCTTTAAGGTCCCTGCAACCCAGACCTTCTCTGGTTCTGTGATTCCTCAGGCACAAAAGGTGGGTTCATCTGCCCTAATTTTAGGCATCTGCATTGGGAATGTCCCCACTCGAGTCTCCTCCCAGTCTCCTTTTAAAGATTAACATTTATCCCTCAGGAACAGGCAGTGAAATGAGGGCCACCCAAAAATGTCATCGGAACAACTCCAGGGCAGGGCCCTTTCCATTGATGCCAACAGGAAGCTGCATCCGCCCGTTTCACCCCAAATCCCCAGGATATTCGGAGGAGCATTTCCCTGCAAAACCGTCACCTTTGCAACCTCCTGACTGAGGGACACAGGACCTCAGCTACTGCAAAATATCTGAGGTTTCAGCGAGCAAAACACGGCAGGAAAATGTGTGGAGCCTCTCCTTCCTCTGGGAAAGGTTTTGGGGAGCAGCTGGACCTCTACACCCTCTGCACTTCAGACATCCCCACACTGTGGGTTCTGAGGAAGGAATCATTGGGATTGCTCCAGCTCCCTGCCGAGAAACAAAACGATGTGTGCGGAGTAACGGGCAGGGAGCAGGAACCTGGGTTTCCTTCTGCTTTTAGGGTCAGGGATTGGGTCATGTGCCAACTGCTCCTGCAAGCTGTGCCTGTTAAATGTGCCCACAATTCAAACGTGCCCACAATTCAAACGTGCCCACAATTCAAACGTGCCCACAGTTCAAACGTGCCCACAATTCAAACGTGCCCACAATTCAAACGTGCCCACAATTCAAACGTGCCCACAATTCAAACGTGCCCACAGTTCAAACGTGCCCACAGTTCAAACGTGCCCACAATTCAAACGTGCCCACAATTCCGACCTCTCAATCGCAGCCTGAGCACCAGGTTCGGTTATAGGATCATCCCAGTGCCCCCCTCACGATTTACAAAGTCACATGTCAGTGAGTAGTAAAAGGGATTTACAGCAGATTGTAGGTCAGAAGGGTTAGGGCATGCTGGAAATATTGAAAACAGGAGTAAATTTAGCATAAATGAATGTGCTGGATATTGAGTGGGTGCCAGAGCCTGTATGGGATCGCAGCCATTGTTTTCCGTGGGCCTGAGCCAAGGGACGCTGCACAGGGGTCCCAGATCGGTGGATTTGTGAGGGATTGATTTCAAAAAAATAGCAATCAAAGCTATTAAAAAGGAGAAAGAATCTGGATATCATCACTCTGCTAAAAAATTATAATTAATCCCAACCTAGATCTCAAAGGGAAAGAGGAATCTTTCAGCAGGTAAATGTATTCACCTCAGAGAGTTCCTGGAGAGCTTTTCACGTTTTGTTTTCTACTCAGAAAAATCCAAATCTTTCTCTCACTTCTTCATACTCGGGCTGCGCTTTGCATTTGAAGTTCATCCTGCAAAATCAGCGATTTCTTTAATTCCCTGCAAAGCCCAACTGCCCAGCACACCCAGGGTCCAGCCCTGAAATGTTTCTGTAATAAGGAGATTGCTCAATTACGGCATTCTGATAAGGAACCAAAGGCATTTGTCTTGCTCCTTCTGTCACCTGGCTCCCCTCCCTCGCCACTTTGGATGAAACAGATGAAAAAAGCAACAAAAACACAGCCAAAAAGATAAAGCAAAACCTTCACTAATGTGACATCTTGTGTATTTTCTGAATTCCTGGCTGTCAGCAGGAGAAGAAGAAAAGCCTGGGAGGCCCAGAAAGCTCAGAGCCCCAAATACCTGCGGGCGGAGGAGAGAACAAGCCCTGGTGCCTCACAAAAACTTTCTGCTTCTTTCTCTCTCAGCTCTGCTGCAAAATATTTGGATTTCGGATTTTTACAGTGAAATATTTCCATTCTTTTTCCTAAGGAAGGGTCTCATGCCACTTTCCCCCCTTTTCCCTCCTGCCCCATCTCTCACTGAGGAATCTGCAGCTGCTGCTGGGAGCTTTTCTCTTTGCAGTGTCCATCCTTCTCCTGCTCTCCTTGTTTTTCATTCCCACCTTCCTGTCCTTCACTGCCTGCCCTTCCTCTCCCTCTTTCCTGGTGTTGTTGGATGACTCTCACCCCTCCTGCCTTCCAGAGAGGCAGCACTGTAACACTGCTGCTGGTTCACACCCCTCGGAAAACGCAGGGAAATCAGGAAAATAAGGCTTTGGATGGCGTTTGAGAGCATTTAATTAACACTTAGTGCAGGAAAATCAAACTCTGGATGGCATTTAAGAGCATTAAATTACTCTTGGTGCTCTAAAGTCTCTCAGGCTTCGGTGCTTTGTGGGCACAGTGTGCAGGGCACGAGCGAGGCTTTTCCCTCAGCCACAGAAAAGTGATGAAATCCTTCAGGGTGACAGAAAATAACAGAAAACCCTGAGCTGGAAGGGCCCCTCAAGGATCACTGAGTCCAACCCCTGCCCCGCACAGGACACCCCAACAATCCCACCCCGTGCTTGGGAGCATTGTTATTATTTTGCTGTTACAAACCAGATCAGTCTCTGCAGGTCAAAGCATTCTCACACCAGATCAGGTGCAGGGGAGGAGCTTCTCCCTTCGGCCACGCTATTTTCAGCGATGGAAATACAAATCCAGCCTGGATTTTAGGGTTAATTTTTCTGGAAATGTTCTCTCCCCTCTTGCAAAAACACTGAAGGATTGTGCTTACGTTTGAGGAGGAGAAATTTCAACCGGGAAGAAAGTGTTAGCAGCAGGATGCGAGCCAAGTATGGAAATATCAGCCCCCAGCTTCGCCAAAAAGTGCCTGTCCCCTCCCAGCTGTCAGCTGGAGGGTGGCAGTGGGTGGGAGGTGGTGCTGCTTCCCCGGCTCAGGAGCACACACAATGCAAACTGCGCTTTTCTTTTCCTCCTCACTGCTTTTAGAAGAGGCCTCTGAGTGGCTTCACATCCTTTAAATAACCCAGACTGGCAGAACTCCCGCTCAGCCTGATGCCTTAGGTTTTAACTCTTATATTTTTCAAAGTTCTGCATTCCCAGTGTGTGACTCTGAGCTGCCCTGCAGCCTGTCAGCTGCTGCTCTCTCATGCTCACACAGACATAACAAAGCCTCTCCAGGCCTGCTCTGCAAGGACACCCAGCCCGTCCCAGGCCCAAAATGTGTAACCCAGCACCTTGAGAAGGGGGGCGAGCTGAGGGGCAGTTCCATCATTAGCTAAAGTTTAATTGGGGAATTTATGCTGATCTGCAAATGGACCAAACCTGTAACAGTGTGAAGAACTCGTGACTCGGGGTCCATCTCGGGTGCAGCCTTTGGCCTGCCCAGGGTGTGCCTCTGAAGGCCTTTCCAATAAATATCCACCTTTATTCCCTCACTCCTGGCTGGTCTCTGTTTCCCGGTTGGCCTCGTTAGGCATCAAGCCAGAGCAGCACAGGAAATCAGAGCCTTTTTGGGGACAGGTTTCAACGTGTGGCACCATCAGCACCCGCCTGGTGCTGCTGATAAGGGAGAGATAAGAGGTGGAAAGGTGTTGGGCTGTGTGTGGGGAGGGGGAATGGCTTTGAGCTGATCCAGGTGAGATTTCAGGAAGAAGTTTTTTCCACGAGGGTGGCGAACACTGGCACAGGTTGCCCGGAGAAGCTGTGGATGTCCCGTCCCTGGGAATATTCACACTCACAGGTTGGAGGTGGCTCTGGTCTGATGCAGCTGAAGGTGTCCCCGCTCACAGCAGCTGGGTTGGATGAAATGACGTTGGAAGGTCTCTTCCAACCCAAACCCTTCGCTGATTCCATGATTCCATGCACCTCTGGCTTGAGGCTCCTTGCTGGGGAAATTCCTCCTGCCTTCAGTGCCCGTGGCAGCGATGTCACCCCCAGGGCTGTGCCCACGTGGGGACAGCAGCTCCAGCTTTACAGGAAGAACCGAAAACCACACCTGAGAGAGGCCTCGAGTGAGTGAGCCTTGGTCAGGCACATCCTGCCGGCTGCTCCGGAGGGAGCTGCGGGATGTGCCAGCGCTGGGGATAACCCCTCCTGACCCGCCCGAGCCAGGACAGGCCGGTGCCGGGGAGCAGCAGGAGTTTCCAGGCAGGTGCTGGGTACAATAAACCAGGGCCGCCTCCATGGAGCGCGTTTCAGGTGTCCGTGTCAGGCGCTGCCCGAAAGGACTTTGAGTCTTTTTCCAGGAAGCCGCAGAACCCGTTATTTACCAAGCGCTTTTATGGACTTGGCGCAGCAGAGTGGGAGCAGGAGGCCCCAATCCCGGCTTTCCCGGGATGTCAGGGAGCCTCTGGAAAGGCACAGGAAGAGCTGGGGAGACCTTCCTGGAGCTCTGCAGCTGTGAAAAGCAGCAAACACCAGAAGCGAGCCCAGCACCAGCGCAGAGCAAACACAGGAAGCTGACTCCAAACTGAAACAACAACAACAACAACAACCCCTCCCCAAGGGCCGAAATAAGGATGGATTTTATTATTATTATTTTTTTTAATTTTTTTTTTTAATCCTCTCGACTTGAATGGGGTCAAGTCTGAGCTCACACACACGGAGAGGAGCACAAAGCCCGGCTCGGTGCTCACAGTCTTTCTAAATCATTTTTAAACCAGCCGGGGCTATAGAAAACGGCGGAACAATGGAGCAGAGCTCCGTGTTTGTGCTGAGCCCCAGCAGCTCCTGCCGTGGCTGGGTGCTGGAGGAGCCGGGATTGCTGAGGTTTCCCCTTTGTCTATTCAAGGTAGGCTGCAACAATGACTTCCTGCTCGCTCTGCTGGGAAAATGCCCTCTGTTTGTGGGGATGAAAATAGCTCCCATCAGGCTGCAGCCTCCAAAACATCCCTGAGCACGGAGGGACTTCCAAACTTTAGGAGACAGCTCAGGAATCCCATTTCAAATTCATCCCAAGCTGTGTCTATCCAGCAATTTAAAGTCCTAAGAGTTTAAAAGTCGCAGGGCAGATTCTGTGGGATGCTCGTTGAATAAAGAGGGAAATCAAGGACAGAGCAATGGGGGAAAACCTTCAGAAGGAGCTGTGATATCACTGGGTTGCTGCTACAAAATCACCTTTGGGAACTGGGTTGAGAGCAGCCCTAAAGAGAGAGATTTGGGGTGTTAGTTGATAAAAAAGGTTGACGTGACCCAGAAACCACCCTGGGGTGTCCTGGGCTGCAGAAAATTGTGGGTGCCCCATCCCTGGCAGTGCCCAAGGCCAGGTTGGATGGGGCTTGGAGCACTCTGGGACAGTGGAAGGTGTCCCTGCCCATGGCAGGGCGTGGGACTCGGTGATTTTAGGGTCCCTTGCATCCCAAACTGTTCTGTGATTATCTGAAAAAACTGTCAGGGGAAAAAAACAAGTGTAGTACCACAATAAAATAGCTTTGAAATTCATTTCTAGCCAGTTTTTCACCTCAGAAAAGATTCAGTTTTTATTTCAATATTATTAAAACTAAATCTCTCAGTTAAAAAGTACTAAAGCACAAATGAAGCATGGCTTGGGTGTGAAGGGAGGTTTTTCACTTCACTTGAATGCTCTGCTTCTGCTCCAGAACAAACAATCTTTGCTCTGCGTTTCTGGAAACTGCAACACACCCTTCACAAGGTGAAAAGCTTTTCCTCATCCTTTCCTTTTTTCCCAGACCCACCAGGCTCATGAAAACCCTGAGATATTTGTACACCACTCCTAAGAACGCCCGCCGGGATTTTCAGGAGCACCTAAGGATCTGTCTGCACCCTTAAGCATTTAACCAGCCTTAAATATAGCCCCACGGGTGCCAGGAGGCTTTCTGTAAGCCAGCGTGCTTCTTGACCCGGGATATCGCCAGCTAATCCCGCAGGGAGAGAGCTGAGGGCTCCTAACCTCAGACAGTGGGGCTGGGTCTGAGAAAACAACGTAGATTGAGAGGCCACCCCAAAATATTCCCTCACCTGTGGCTTTGTGCAGGGGTTGTTTGCGTGACAGGTGGGATCAGGCTGTGGCTGGCATCTGGTTTGTGAGGGCTGTGCT
Source organism: Oriolus oriolus (assembly GCA_013400235.1). Lineage (NCBI taxonomy): Eukaryota > Metazoa > Chordata > Aves > Passeriformes > Corvidae > Oriolus > Oriolus oriolus. Next base: position 569,359 of record VXBT01000858.1, on the reverse strand, counting down.
GATATCCCGACAAATGCACACCTCATTTTCCAGGTGGGGTGTGCTCCTTTCACCTGTGCAGCCTCTAAAAAAGAAAATGGTGTGCCCCAGACAGCAGCTGAACAGGAATGTTTGCTACTGAATGCATCCAGGCAGAGAAATCAGCCAGGAGAGGGGACAGATTAGCTCAGCCACAATTCTCTTCTCCCCTGAGAATCATTTTCCACCTGCTTCCTAACCCCTGAGTTTTTTACCGCCCCATTCACGTCGGGCTCATGTATTTAAAGCCATTAATGAAAATCTTCTGTCCTCCTTCAACCCCTATTTTAGGAGCCTCTATTTCCCCTCTCCTGGGTCATCCTTAAGAGCATCACCAGACACGGAAGGCTCTGCTAAGCCCTTGAGCAGACAGGGCTGGGAGTGGCGCTGGAGGGGGCACCTCAAGGTGAGCCGAGAGCTGCAGGGACACACGGGGGCTGTGACATGGCCACGAGCCACCCCCTGACGTGGCCCCAGCCCGGCTGGCACACCCCTCCCTCCCCGCCAGCTTCATCACCGCGTTTTGCCGCACCAGTTTCACGTGCTGGGAGAAAGGAGCTTTTTTCTTTTTTCTTTCTTTCGAGCTTTCTTCGGATTTTTCGTTCTTTTTAATGAGAAATCAGCTGCTTTGAGCGAATTGCAGCCTCGACTGGGCTCGGCACGGAGCGGAGACGGTTCCTGCGCTGCGTAAGAACCTCCACCTAATCCCCGATCTTGTCAATATGTATTTACCCTTAATAACCGGGATCTGGGTCAGCACTTTGGCTCCCGTTTGTTTCAGTGTGTCCTGAGCTGGGGCTCTATTTCTGTCCAGCCTCAATGCTTGGTATTCCCCCTAAGACCTGGGCACTTTCCAGCTCCTGTCTCCCCAGATAAAACCAGCTCTAAACAAAGCCTCTTTCCAGCCAGCCTCCGTGTTGTGGGCACAGTTTGAGATTTCCCACCCTCAAAACTATGCCAGAGGTATTTTCACAGCTCCTGCCCCCGTTGTCATCACTCCAAAACATCTCAAGTCATTTTCCTTTAGGAGAACAAGGGATGAAAATAAAAAAAAAAAACCCCACACACATACACCCAAACCCCAGCCCTGTAATGCCTCTGTCAACAGGTGAGGTCTAAAAATTTCATGAGGGAAAAAAAGGAAAAGGGGAAGCAGGAGCAGCTGCACGCGTGTTTGGAGGAAATCAGAGGGGCACTTTCCATCTGGCATGTGCTCCACAGGCAAAAGAGCTTTTATAGGACTTGGAACTCAAAGACAACTTGTATTTTGGGGAGCAGGCTATTCCTGGACAGCTCCTTTTAGGCAGCACAGCAACAGCTACTGTTCCAAATACCCCGTTCTCCCAGCCCAGAGCTCACACCGTGGCTAAAAAGAGGGAAAAAAAGTTCCAAGTGGAAAGATGGAGACGGCCAGGGCGAGGGTGCCGTGGGTTTGTTTTGCCAGAAATGCTGGATTTGATCCCTTTGTCTCTGAGTTTCAGTGTTTTCCCCACTGATTTAGGGCCTGAGCTGAAGGAAGCAACCTCTGCTTTCAACCTCTTCAAGCTGCCCCAGGAACCTCCAGAGCCGAGCCACCGATGGGATGAACCCTTCCCTTCACCTCGACTGTCCCCAAATTTGCATCCTCTGGTGCCTGAGCCCAGGCAGAGCCCACACTGACCAACAAATGGGGTTTGATTCCCTTGCATTTTTAGCTTTGCCCAGGAACCTTCTTCCTCTGCCATGAAACTGTCGGACTTTGCCAAAGCCTCTCGTGTGCGACAAAATCAAGTTCAAGCTTCAGGAGAGGGCGGGGTCTGTGAATGGGGAGGGCACAGGGAATGCAGGGACTGAGGAACAGCCCTGGGAGCTGAGGAAATCACCTGAAATGCAGGACAATCCATAGGTCCTGAGTCCTACACAGAGCTGCAGCCACCTCAGATTTTGCGCCTGCCCTCTTCCCAGTTTTAAGGAGAAATTCCATCCTGGAAGTTTTCATCAAAAGATATTTTCCTAAAACCTGTTCCCCTAGAGAGAATTTTGCCTTGTCTGATTTTGCCTTGCTTGTGGCTGGAGGGCCACACCAGCCTGGGAGCTGAGGGAATCACCTGAAATGCAGGAAATTCCGTAATTATTCCTTCTGCCTTCCTTCTGCATCCCACACGGAGCTGCAGCCACCTCAGGCTGGGGGCGCGCCCTCTTTGTAGTTTGAAGGAGGAATTCCATGCTGGAAATTTTTATCAAACGGCATTTTCCTAAAATCTCTTCCTCCCAAGAGATTTCTGCCTTATCTGACAAAACCTGGAGGGTCACACCCCGCAGAGAACCCCAATATTGGGCACCTGGGAAAAGATCTCTGAGTGCAACCACGCTGGGCAGGAAAGCAACTGGAATTTGATTAATTATGTTCTTGGGGGTGGCTTTAGGGGCTTTATGTATGGGGTTTTTCTTGTTTGGTTGGTTTTGTTTTGTTTGGTTTGGTTTTGGTTTGGTTTTATGGCTGTTTTTTTGGTTTGGTTTGGGGTTTTTATTTTTGGGTTTTTCTGTAGTTTTTTTGGGGGGGGTTGTGTGGTATTTTGAGGGGATTGTTTTTTGGGGAGCTTTTTGACTTTTTTGGGTTTTGTTTTTTGGGGTTTTTTTGGTGGGGGGTTGTTGTTTTTTGGGGTTTTTTGGATTTTTTTGGTTTTATTTTTAGGGTTTTTTTAATTAAAAACTGAAATGGCAGCTTGAAACTGTGATTATCAACTCATGCTGAGACGTGGCCAAGCCCTTTCTGTAAATCAGAGAGCTGATCAATGCTGCTTTTCCTGCCCAGTGCTGCCTCTAATTCCTACAACTGATTTTCCTTCTCAGAGTATTTATCATTCCTGTCTTCTCCAAAGCAAAGCCGCCCTGCAGAGCTCGGGGCTGAGTTAATTTTGTGGGGTCAGCCCTGGGCTCTGGGAAGGGTTCCTGGCCCGTGGGCAACTCATGGAAGGCAAGAAAAAAGAACAACACATCACTCATAAGAGTGGGAGCATGGACAGGAATCAGAGGGGTCAAAAGAGACTCTGGGGAAGAGAAATAAAACCTCTGGCAGGATTAAATATTTTAAAAACAAGCAGCAAAGTTGGTTTTTAGTGTCCAAGCGGAGAGAAGCTGCTCAGCCACAGCAGAAAGTCTCCAGTTCCACGTTGTCCTCGTGCCAGACACAGAGAGCAGCTTGGACTGAGTGGATCTCACTTGTGTGGATCCTTTATCATTCCCCAGACCAGGAATTCATGCCCTGGTCTGGTACATGGTAAGGAGCACAATATTTAATGGTTTTGATTTAATTCAGCTGCACCAGCAAGAGAGAACAACAGAACTCAGCCAAACCAGTCCCTGAAGCCCACTGGGAGGAGCCGGATGCGCTGGGACAGCTTGGATTCACCCCCGGGGGTTTGGAGGGACACTCAGGGTGGCTCTGAGCTCCACCCGGGCCACCACCCTGGGTTTGAAGGAAAAGGGTCAGAGAAAAGCAATCCTGCAGCTCATTATGAGCCTTCCCAGCTTTGCCCAGTCTGGTCCCGGTGCCAAGAGCCAGAGTGCAAGGCAGCACTGGGACAGGATCATCCTTAAAATAAAGGTGGTCAGAGGGTTTAGAGGACTGAGACATTGGGAAGGGATCATCCTTAAAATAAAGGTGGTCAGAGGGTTTAGAGGACTGAGACATTGAGAAGGGATCATCCTTAAAACAGAGGTGGTCAGAGGGTTCATTTTAATCGCTGAACCCCCAGCTGAGGTGGGGACCTGTTGGGGTACACTGTGTGCTGGAAGAGAGCTGGGCCCAGAGGGCCGGAGAAAGAGCCTCGTTCTCAGAGCTGGAGGTGACCCTGGGATCACAGCCAGGTCACCGGGGATGGGCTGAGAGAGCATTGTGGGTTTCTGGACAGTGTCAGCCCTATGAGATGTGATAATTGCAGTTTGTGACCTTACAGGGTATCGTTTACCTTTTACCATAATAGGCAATGTCTGGGAAATACCCCAGGTGATTGGGGGACACTGAGGTGAACATCTTTCCTGTTTATATGAGGTGATATCCTGTAGGTACCGGTATTTAAAGGAATTTCTGATGTGCAATAAAGTCTTTGCACCTTTTCCACCCTGTGTGCAGAGTCCGTGCCCGTGCGTGATTACTGCAGGGACCCCTCCAGGGATGTGACATTCCTGCTCCTCCCAACCTCCTGGGCATCCCTGTGCTGCTTCCAAAAGCTGCCAGAGGCAGGAGCGGGGCAGGCTGTGCTAAAAACGGGGCTCTGATGTCACTGATGTCTCCAAACGGAGCCCTGAGCCCGTCGATATTCGGATATTTGCAGGTCAAAGTGCCCTTCTAGGAACCACCCACGGGCAGGGGGGCAGAAGGGAGCTGCTCCTGGTATCCCCATGGTGGATGTTGGTCTATCCACGTTTTTTTCCATCAGTTTTTCAAGTTGAGGGGTGAAAATGAATGCTGGGGGTGAGAGGGGCCACGTTTCCTGACCTGCTGGATTTCCTAGCAAGCTTCAGAAGCTTGAGGCAAGCTAGGAGTTAAGGGTACAAATGGGGCGGGTGGGAATTAGGCTGAGTTTGAGTTGGTTTTTTTGTTTGGTTGCCTCAATTTGATTTTAAAAGCTCCAGGCAGGAGCAACCACTGCATCAGGGGCTGGGCAGAGGAGTGAATCCACATCCGTGAGGGCTCCTGTGGATTTTATGGCTGCACACGTGTCCCCACGGCACCATTCCTGCCAACAGCTTCCCGGCGTTTCGCTTTTCACGCTTTTCCATGTAAATGCTGGGAGGTCAGGGAGCACCAATAAAACCTGAACGATGAACGTTCCTCACTCCTCGGTTCCAAGTCACGGGGAACACAAAACCACAGATCTTCCCCAGTAGGAAGAGTAGAAACTTCATGGCTTGGGTCAGGGCGATCGGGGCGGACAAAGGAGAGGAGATTGTTCTCTGGGGGGCAATCCCGAGTCCCTTCCCTCTCACCCTGAGAACTTTCCCTCAGCTCTTGGCCCGTGTCTTTCCTCATGTCTTGCCAAGACAGGTCCTCCGCTTCCCTAAACATCCCCTTAGTGGAGAACAAACACAAACTTCCACTGAGAGCTTCCAAAATGCTGCCTGCAGTTCTAGCTGGGTACTTATTTATGCTCGAGGTGAGTAAATAGGAAAGCTTTAATCTCAGATTTATCAGCAGTGTGCTCTCCTGGCTTTTCCTGCCAGGCAGTTCATAGGAGTTCATTGTCAACACAGGTGGAAAAGAAGGGAAGATCTAATCTGTGAAAGAAATTTAAAGTTGTTGTGGAGGTTAATGATCAAAATCTCAGCTAATGATCACAAGAACTTCCTGTTTTCCCCTGTGCCTGAATGGCACAAGCAGTGAGCAGGATCTGCTTCTTAGCTCACACTCTTTTATCTGAAATTAACTCCACCGAGACAGATTTTCCTGATGTCTCCTTGAGAAAATCCACGTTGTTGCAGGAATGAATTCTGTGGTGTTTGGCAAATGAACCACACTGACAATGCAAATTCAGAGCGGGTGAGGCTGGACGTGGCTGAGGAGCCCAAGCCCAGGCCCTCGGGAGGGACAGAACCCAGATCAACTCCAAAGGCAGGATCCCAGTCCTGGCCCTGGTCACTCTGGCTCCCTAAGGCCGCTCTCTGCTCTGGTTTTGCCCTGGATTAGGAGCTGCTTCTGCAAGCACAGAGCTCCTCCTCTCTGGAAGGCAGCAGCGAGCTTCAAACCCCTGACTTGGACGGCAGCAGCGAGCTTTGATCCGGCCTGGGGAGCTCCTGGCACCTGCAGTTGGGGAGAGCCATAAAACACAGCTCGAGGCCTCAGGACCAGAATTCCAGCCAAGCCTGCCCGGGACTGGCCCTTCCCTGACACTTCTCCCTTAATCCCGCGCCTGGAGCTTCCCCCACGTTCCGCCTCCAGCCTGAACACGGCCACGCTCCCGCACGTTCCGCTGGAATATGGACACACACCGTTATCTGCTGGGGAAAGCCCTCCTGGCTCTCCCCACGGGCGCTGCCCACTGCCCGGGCTGGCTCTGGGAACGCCGTGCACAGCGCTTGGGAACCCAGGCTTTGTTCTCCTCGGAGCAAGCCTTTGCTACAATGACGCCGGAACAATCGGGAATGGCATCGAGCCCCCGTGAATCACTTTCCACACTGTTTTTGCATCCTCTCTGTGTGTTTGTCTTTCTTCCCAAGGCTATTCCCAAGCTGTTGCATTCCCCTGGAGCCCTATTAGAGCCCATTCTTTGTATTTACTAACAGGAAGCCTTGCAGCTCCGTCCTCACCAGCTTCACTCGCAGGCCCTCTTAATTATTCGTATATTTATTTTTTTTTAAGCTTATTTGGCAAAAAATCCCCGTTCCTCTATTCTTCCTGCCTAGCAGGTTATTTCTCTCTTCCTCAAGGTGCAATCCGGTTTCCTTTTGTTGTTAAACTGCCTAATCTGGATGCTTTCCTGGATATTGTGGGAAAGAGCCCTGCTTGACAACCATCTTTTCATTTCCATCCTGATTAGCAAGCACATAATAACTGGAAGCATAATTTACAGTTTGATTTAAGCCACCTCATTCACATTTGGAAGGAAATCTAGGATGACTAAAGCTTGAAAGGAAAGGCAGGATAAGCAGCATTAGGGAACTGTCAGGGATCGGAATTGCATTAAATGTTCCTATTTTATGGTCACAGACTTGTGGCCTCCTGCAGGAGCACCAGATGATGGCAGAGAACTCTTTAATCTGAATATATGAAGCTCAGAAAATAAGGTGGAAGGGCAAGCTGGGTGACAGGAGTCCTGCGTCCCACTGTCTCTCCGGCTCACCGATCTATTCCTGCATTAATTTCTTGGCACTGTTCCCCTGCCCACAGCTCTTCTCTCTCTGAGGCTTTATCCTCGTGTTTTAAACTTGTCTCTTTGCTTTTTATTTGTGTTTTAAATTCTTCTTTTTGGGCAATTAAAAACCAACCCAAACAAACCCCAAACTAAACACAGAAAAGCTCCAATACTATAAAGAGCTGTATGAATACAGTGTCATCAAAATTCCTAAAGCCTGTTCCTGTGTCCTGCCTGCTCAGAGCCTTCACTCTCCAGAGCAGCTTGAGGAGTTTGGCACCTTCAGGACAGAATTTCCACCACCACCTCAAACTCCAGGGCTTTTCTTGCCCATGTTCCAGCCCAGGTATGGATATCCAGCCTCACGATGCTCTCTCATCTCATCTCATCTCATCTCCTCCTCCCCAGGCTGGGCTTTTCCGTCCCTTTCCCTTTAAGCTTCAAAAATCCAACAATCAAACACCTTTCGATCCCCACAGGCACCGACGAGCAGCCAAACAACACTGAAGTTATTGAACACTGCTCATAAAAAATGGGGTTTTCTCTCCCCCTCACTGTGAGATGTTAGAGCAGGAAATCTCCTCTCCCTGATCTGTTCAAATCAAAGCACATTGACAGAAAAGAACCCCTGAAAGAGTCAAGTTTGTGTTTGTCCCTCAGCTCTGTAACTCACGGAGAGGTCTGCTCTGGATTCCAGCACTGCAGTAACTTCCAGCCAGGATACAAAATCCCTTTCAGACTTTTTTCAGAGGCTGAGATATAAATCACTCTCACCACATCACACCGTACTGGTTCTAGCTGTCCCCAGAAATGTCACACGGTTCCACTGACGACATTTATTCAATTTATTCTGAGTGTGTGGGAGATTTTTTATGATGTGATTTTATTTCCTGGGCTGCAGGTGAATATTGCCTGAGATAAAACCCCTGGGTGCAGACTGAGGTCTCGTGGAGCTGCTCTTCCCATGGACATCAAAGTTTCTGGATCTCCAGGGATCATCCAGCTGTAATCTTTCCATGGTAAAAGTTCTCTGGAAAGTCTCTGGCATTGCCCTAAATTCTCCTGCTCCCTCTCTGATCGCTCTGTTTGATCCTGAACAACATTTTTTTGTGACTTTTCTCTGGGTTTCAGCCACGTGATCCCTTATCTTTGTAAAAATCAAATTCCTGGATGCTTCAGTAAAACAACAACGCAGGGAATTGTCAGCAAACCCTCCCAGGAGGGAAAAGCCATCGCCTCTCTGACAAGGAGGTGTCAGGGGTGAGAGCCACCAGCGAAGCCAAAGGACACAACTTGTCAGAGGACGGATCACGAGCGAGGAGTGTTCAAAGGAAAGCTCGGAGAAGGCAAAAATGCAAACCCTGCACAAATTGCGCGCCTGCCCCAGCAAGCAGAGCTCAGGAAGGTCTGCAGGGGGGAACTGGGAGCTCATCTTGGGCACAGCCAAGGCTCCCCAAAGTCTCCTAAATTAATCATGGCCTCAGCTTCAAGAGATGCTTTCAACTGTGTGCAGCTGGACGCCTTAATTGCTCTTTCAATTAAAAGGGGAATGGAAGAGTCTTTGTTTTGCTTGACGTGTTCCAAAGGAGTTTTCATTTTAAAGAAAAGTGCCGAGAGTAACATTTTGTACTTTCTCCTATGTCTCAGAAGGAAGAGAAGAAAAATGAAAACAAGACGAAAATAATTCTTTTTGACAATTTTGGGGTTCTTCAGCATTTACCAAAATCAAACTCACAGCAACCAATCAATCAAACAGCACTTGGATCAGAGGAGCTGTGGCTGCCCCATCCCTGGGAGTGTCCCAGGCCAGGTCGGATGGGGCTTGGAGCACCCTGGGAGAGCTGAAGGTGTGGAACCGGATGAATTTCCAACCCAACCCACTCCATGATTCAGATCACGATAAAAACTCCACAAACTCCACACGAATTCCCTGTGCTGCACCTCCCGCGCCTGCCCAAGGGACGTGTCCAAGGCTGCACCAAAACATGGGGACACCCTCAATCCCTTTTCCATCTGCTTTAAACGCGGGGAAGGACCCCGAAGAACCTCTGGAGGTGGCAGAGCAGTGACACAGAGGGATGGGCAGGGGCTGGAGGGCTCTGGGTGCCTGGGTGGGGCTGGGAACAGGTGAGCTCTATTTATCCGGGTGGGGAGAGACAAATCCCACGGGATGAACTCATCAAGGAGCTGATTTGCTGTGCCTGGGCAACTGGAAAGGAGCTCTCCCTCTGCCCACCTGCTGGTGGCTGGCACAGGTGTTTGTTGAAGATACGTGTATTTAAATTACTGCCCATTTATTACTCATAAATAACGAAGTTATCACCGAGTGCTGGGGGAGTATAAGCAATAGATCTCCTCCTGTTCCAGTCCTGGCCTCTCCTGATCGTTTTATCCCAGGGAAATTCATCCCAGCTGAACCTGAGGCTCCTTTAGGAAATGTCAGCCCTTTCCACAAGTCATTCCCAAAGGAATTGGCTGGGGAACAACTCGGCACTGCTTCTCATGGGCAATAAAATCGGAAAACTGAAGAACTTTTCATTAGGCGAGTGGTCCATGAATCAGCTTAGGAGAGTTATTGGGAGCTTTGGCAGCCAAAGCCGTGGAGTTCTTCCCTGCTTGTGGTGCCTGTGCCCTTTCCAGATGGAATATCAGCAGAGACTCTGCCTTGGCTGGGGACGGAGACATGAAATCACTCTGGGTGCATCATTAAGTTTTTTGCACCACTTTTGACGTAAAACTGGCCCTGGAATTGCTGCCAGCCCTGCCTGCACACTCAGCTCACAGCTTTGGGCTAGAATTAGCTTAGTTTGGGCAAAGCCAAAACTGAAACCAAACCACGAGAAAAGAGAGAAATGGGAGAGAAGAAAACTCCTGACAGTTTTTGAAGCACACATCACCTCGTGTGCTTCTCTGCAGTCTGCATTTCCATGCCAGTCCCGGGGCTGAAAGGCGCTAAAATCACTTGTCCCAGTGATTTTCCCTCAGTTAGAATATTCCTCCTACGTTTGGGTGGTCATTCCTTCCCTTATCTATTTACATACTTCCATTACTCATAATGACAATTATTTAAGTTCTTTGCTTACTTTACAGTTGCAATAAATTTGTCGAGTTTTATCAGCAGCCTGCTCCCAGCAGGTATTGGAGGGCTGATGGACCACGATGGGAAGCTGCTCCCTGAGTCCTGGAAATTCCATATTTAGACCCCATTTTGCCTCCTAAATAAAATAAAAACTGGTATTCTGAGGAAATGTGTCTCTCTCTTTATTCAGTGTCTGGAGAAATGACTTTGCTGTAAATTTAAGCACCTTAAAACCAGAGCTGGATGAATCCAGGCTTTGCTGCTAAGTGAGCACATGGAGCCTCTTCTCCTTTATAATTAGGCCCATCAAACCTTCAACCCTGAGGGCCTTTTTTGAAAATCCCGTGCTAATTTCAGCTGCTGGGTAAGTGCCCAAATGTTTGGGTGCCTATGGAAACTTCCTCTGGAGCAACCATAAGGAAGCTGTATTTGTAGTCCCTGCATTTCCACGTATCATTAATATATGGCAAGAATGTAAGTAGTTGGAAAATATGTTCACAGTCCCTGGTTGATTCTTCCAAGATGGGGCTGTTGTAGGAAAAAGGATTAGGTGAGTTAAAAGTGCCCAGGGCTCAGCAGTCATTAAGAGCTCCAACTGCTCCCAGCAAAAATACTTTTTGCAGCTGCACTTTGGCGAAATATTTCACGTGGTTGGGGTGGTTTGGTTCCTCCTGGGGATGTCAAGATTCCTGGACGGGAATATTCCGCTGCTCAGCAGGCAGGAGCCAAGGTGGGTGGGTGGGTTTGGGGTAAATATTGAGCTCTGAGAGCTCAACCAGAGAGATGTTGAGCTCGGAGTAAACACGGAGTGATGGAAGGGGGATGGACGTGTTACTTACTCTGCTTTAAACCGCCCCTCCCCGGGGTTGTGCTGCCAGGGTTGGGGTACACGTGGTGCTCCTGGCACTTCCCAGGCTCCCAGGAGCAGCCCTTGGCTCTTCCCCGCTGTCCATCCCCCAGCTCTGCCAAGGCCTTTGTCCCGGGAACCCCGACACCGCCGAAAGCGAAAGGGGAGCTCGCGGGTGGCGGTGTCGGAGCGTGGCACCGCCCCAGGGCTCGCCGTGCTCTCAGCCTGGCACAGCCCAGAGCTCACTCACGAGTGACAACGGAGCTGTGTCACCACAGCAACAGGATGTGCTGCCGTGGTGACAGGCTGTGAGCAGCTCCCGGCCTGCTCGAGCAGCCCGGGCGGGTGGAAGGGGTTGGAATGACGCGAGCCTCCAGGTCCATCGCAACCCAAACCCTTCGGCGAGTGTGACTTTCTCTGCCCGAATTCTCCTGCTCTTCCCTCCAGTGAGGACATCCTCTAAAAACTCCGTCTTTTCCCCTCACTCGGAAAGTGATTTTTGGTTTAAAATTCACTCGGCATGAATTTTCCTGAAATGTTGGTGAGCTTCATCGCCATGGGCTGAGATTTGATGGCCTTTGAAAACCTAAACGCAAGAAGAAGTCATTATAACGGCATTTTAACATATTTTAAATAGATCCTGAGAATTTAACTCCAAGTCAAATTTTGGCCATGACCTTTTTAGCAGTCTCGAACCTATGAGTAATTTCCTACCTCATTCTGGAGAAGTGAAAGCATCATGGAGAGTTTATTCCTTTTCTTACTCATTCGTTTTGATAATTCCCCACCAATTCTTTAAGAGTAGAGCCTATATTGAACACAGACCTGTGATTTTTTCACCTCTGATTAAACAGTGCTCCCTAAACCCAGTTCTATCCCACTCCAAGACAGGAGCTGCTTTCCAGGTGGTTGTTGAGGTTGTGGTGGCTCCCAGCCTCCTGCTAATCTCTCTGTAAGGTCAGACTCTCACTGCTGAGGCTCTGCAGTGGGCTCAGCCTCTGCTTTCGTCATCCACTCACCCAATATTTCCTTAGCCCGTCCTTTTTCCAAGGAAACTCCAATCCATAATGCCTTTGCAGTGGAGATTAAAAAAAAAAAAAAATAAAATCAATAGTTTTAAGCCTCTGTATCGAGCTTCTAATTTATCCAACAAACAATCAGCAAACAAGAGTCTGCTGGGTTGTGGTTTTGGCTGCCGGGCTTCCCCTAAACTTGGAAAAATGTGTAAAGGACCAGCAATGAGATTAAAAGTTAAATAAACTGAGGAGATACAGCAAAAAAATAGATCTGTGCCGTCTTGGAATAACAAAAAGCACAGAGAGCAGGGATGCTTACAGGACAGTGGGACAGATGATGCTAACTCAGGGATCACCTTTTCTGTAGCAGAGGCAAAACCAGGAATTTCTACACAATAACTCTTCCATCACAACTGAAGTTTAGGGACTTCTCTGCTACGTGAGCCTGTCATGCCATGGAGGAGGGTAAAGGCTGGGTAATAGAAAGGAAAAGGTTGGTGCAGCATGGAGGGTGAAGTCAGAGATCTGGACATGGTGGGAGAAGGTGCTTCAGAATGGGAGAAAGGGTTTCAGAATGGGATAAAAGGTTTCAGAATGGGATAAAGGGTTTCAGAATGGGAGAAGGTTTTCTAGAACAGCAGAAAGTTTTTCAGAATGGGAGAAAGGGTTTCAGAATGGCAGAAGGTTTTTCAGAATGGGTGAAGGTGCTTCAGAATGGGAAAAATGGGTTTCAGACTGGCAGAAGGTGTTCAGAGGGGAAAAGACCATGGTGCTGCCCTGCCCCATGTTTTGTAAGAGTGGAGAGAACAATTGTTTGCGAGGAGAAGATGAGGAGCGAGGCCAGAGCCCGCTGAGCAGCCTGAGCAGGAGCGGGGCTGGGCCTGCAGGCCAAGCTGGGCTTCCAAGAGAAAAGCAAGGAGCTCGTGTTTGCAGCGTGAAGTCACGGAAAGGGCGCGGGAGCGGGGATGGCACGAGGAGCTCCAGCCGCGGAAAAAGTCGTCGTGGCTGCAGCGCTCTCAGCTCAGCTGCTCGAGCCAGAGATTTCCTGCTGAGCCACAAACGTCACCGCTCCTGCTCCTGCCACAACTGCTCAGGACGGGAAAATACGGGAGCTGCTGGCTCCGTGACTGCCAACATCCCGCTCCCGACCCGGGGCTGACCCTGCAGCGGCGGTGGTTGCCAAGGGACAATCGTACGTACTCAGATTTGTTTTAGCAACATCATAATAAAGCTTTTTTGCTCAACAGTTTTTGAAACTTCGGTTTGAAACGAGAGGCAAAATAGGAGCTCTTGGTGGAAGATGATGCCAGGGGAAAAAGCAAAAATAACATGTTTTGTGTGTGAAAAAACCCCCCATAAATAAAAGTGACAATTCATGATATAAAAGTGGCCATTTATGAGATAAAAGTGCCCATTTATGGGTGTGAGAGACTGGAGGGGCTTGTCGATGAGATAATATTTTATATCTCCTTTCATTTGCAAGAATTCATGGTGGTTTCCTCTAACTACAAACACCACATTCACTCCAGAGAGTGAAAAAACAATAACAGATGCAAAACTTTGTTAAAATGTGTTCAAAAAGGAGAAACCGGGAGTGACAGTCAGGGAATCCGAGCAGGCCCAGGTAAGGCTGTCCCCTGGAGAAGGACACCTGGTACTGCAAAGCTCTGAAAGCTTCTAGGACTAAAAACCACTTTAAAAACCCATCCCAAACACTCAGGGTAAAAGCTGAATTGAAGGAATAGCAAGGTGGGACTCTCTTTAGGATGTTTAATTTTATAAACAGTAACAGTGTGGATGAGGATGTGTGCGAGAAGCTTGTTCCTATCCTGTTTTTCCTGCCTGTTCAAACCTCTGCCTGCCTGGAACCAGCTGCTCAACGCTCCAAACCTTCTGCAGCCACATCTGTCCCAGTGCCACGGAGAGAAGATGCTATTGTGAAAATCGTGGATGCGCTCATCGCCCTTTGTTCCAGGCCTGCAGTACGGCCGGGTCCAGAAAACACATCAGGTCATCAAATCAGCGCAGTAAATCTTCCCTTTTACTTAGAAAGACAAAAATAATCCTGACTTTTTCATGAGCTCACACAACACCAAGAGGCCTTTCAGACTCAGGAAAGGATCTCATTTCTGCTGTCACAAGTTGGACTGGGCTGCACTTGGACGGGCCCTGGGGCTGCGCACGGAATCCAGCTCTGTCCCCAAGGGGAGCATCCAAGGCACCGATTTGGGAGCAGGACCCCGTCCCCAGCTCTCTCTGTGAGTTCACCAGCGCAGGGGCCCTGCTGCAGCTGGTGCCAGCCTCAAGATTAAATGCAGAAGAAGGAAAAGGGCTCTGCAGGAGCAGGAGCGGGGCCTCCTGGGCGAGAGGGCCCAGCCGCCGCAGAGAGCGCGGAATCGCTTTCCATGATCCTCATTTGGAGAACTGGCCTGATTTCCTTTCATGTGTCCTCGCTATTCCTATTGGAAGGGATTTCCAGCCTCTGTCTATTTATACCCATTTCTTCTTGTGCCAACATTGTCTCTTCACTTAAATAACTTTCCTCTGCCTGCTGCTTTGCCTCCTTGATGCTCTCGCAGGCAGCTGTCAGATCCCCTCTCAGCCTCCTCTCCTCAGGCAAAACAAGTCAATCCCATTTAATAACCCCTGAGGAAGAGTCCCCATTCCGTGGATTCTTCTCACCCATTCCCTACAACCAGCTCCTCTCTTTGGATGAGCTGATGAGGGTCCTCCACAGCTTTTTCCCTATGGAAGGTTCCTATCCAACACATTTTAGGGTCGTATCATAACCTGAGGACTCTGAGGAAAGGTCTGTGGTTCTTCTTTGCTCTCACCAGAACAAAACAATCCCTGTATAATAATGCAGCAGTTAATGGCACCTCTGGTATCCCACACAGAGCTGCAGGAAACGCCGTGGGTCCTACTGCAGAATATTCATTTTCTCATTGCCAACAGCAAATGAGGACATTGGCTTTTCTTCTAAAAATTTTAAGGCCCAGGTAGGAGATCAAAAATGAACAAAATATGTATTTATTGGGTAGAGAAGGTGCAGACAGGTAGAGAGAACATAGCTTGGTAAGTGCAAATAATTCCTTTTACGATCATCTTCTCTTCCTCTCTCTTTTTCATCAACATCATATCATGGACTCATGGAGTGGTTTGGGTTGGAAAGGACCTCAAAGCTCATCCAGTGCCACCCCTGCCATGGGCAGAGACACCTCCCACGATCCCAGGGTGCTCCCAGCCCCGTCCAGCCTGGCCTTGGGCACTGCCAGGGATCCAGGGGCAGCCACAGCTGCTCTGGACACCCTGTGCCAGGGCCTGCCCCCCCTCCCAGGGAACAATTCCTTCCCAATCTCCCACCCAAACCCACTCTCAGTTTGAAGGCATTTCCCCTCCTTGACCTGGCACATAAAAGATCTGTGTCTCCTTGAAGCCAAGTCAGTGATAAAACTCCTGCTGACTTCTACTTGCACCAAGGAGCGGTTGACGGTTCCGGGTTTTGTAACATGGACAAAAATCTGTGTGAATAAAATTAATTACAGTGATAACCTCGTTTAATGGAGCACCTTTATCCAAGACAGAAAAAACTGGAGATTTTCAAAAGATGTGGAGAGAGGTTGGTCGCAGAAAGAAGAGTGGGGCTGAAAACGCAGCTAAAACTTCTTGCAAAGGTTCACCCTCTGCTGGGATCATCCAAGGTCCTGCTATCAAAGTGCTGTGGGGCGCTGGGGTTGCCCGCTCGTGATTGGCACACCCATGGTGGGTCTGTGCTGCTGCTGGGCACGCGGTGTTACTGTGATTGACACCTTGCCTCTGGAATACACCTGCCCACTAAAGTCCTGCCCCGTTTATCACCCGAGGCCTCCTCTGCAGACAGCAGAAAGGGCAGAAATAACAAGATCTTGCAGGAAAAGCCCAGGCAGCACAAAAAGAAACTGTGGCAGAAGTAACAAACCCGTGGCTGGTGTCAGACCCCGCTCCAGATAAGGGGAAATATTTTTTAATGAAATCCCAGTATGGCCCTGCAGATGCGGAAAGAATGCAGCAGGAAGACATTTCCAATTCCCTCTGGAAACGGCTTTTGCAGCGGGCCTGTTTTAATATTTTTTCCCAGTTGCCCCTTGCCCTCTTTGCTGTTTCCTTGGGGACTGGGGCACTCCAGTGCCCTCATTCCAGACGGGAGCAAGCCCAGGGAACGTCTGTGCGAGGCTGCGGAACACGGCCGGCAAGAGGAAGTCTGTGCTCCGTGATTAATTCTCCTGCTGATTGGGAATTCTGATACCGCACGAGTGACAATAAAAACCCCTGCACGTGGGAGTAGTTTTCCACGAAACCAACCTTGCTCGGCCATTGGACTCAAACACCTGCTAAAATCAGGGAGAATGGCGATTTCGTGCTGGATTTCTCTTATTTTTGTGCTTCCTGGTGGGTGGCATTTCCCTCCCTCCTTCCCTTTTGCTTCTCCAGTGCAGAAAGAACTTATTTATGAGGGAGATAAGGGAGAAAAAATCCTAGAAGAGCCTCTTTGGCCTCAATGCCATGTTTTTGATAAGTGTCCTGAGTTTAAGAGAAATGAGGTTAAATCTGGAGCGGGAGTGAACTGTTTCTGAGCAAATAATTGGACACTAAAACCCAGGTGCTTGTGGGGATGCTGGTGAGGTTCTGCAGCTTTTTTAAATCTGAGAAAAAGATTTATTGCTTTTTTTCCCCAGGAAGGGAGTCAGTGTCTTGCACTGGAGAAAGGCCAACTTCACCTCTCGATGGTTAAAAAGCCCAACATGAAATATCAGCTTGTTCTCAAAATCCCTGCAAATGTTTTGGGTGGCAAAATTCTGCGGAAATTTGGGTTGAGCTGGGTAACATTTTTTCCTTACAATGCCTTCAGCACAATCCAAATTTCCAGAGCAAACAGCATTTTTTCCCCCCGAAGATTTTTCAGCGTACAGTGACAATTTGCAATGTGTTATTTCAATTAATTGTCAACTGTTTCCAGATCTCGGAGCAGATCACTGGATATAAACCCGGCACTGCAACTTGATTTGCTTCTCTTTCCTCTCATTTATTTTCCAAGACAAGAGCTTTGGGGTGACCATCTGCTTCTCATTTCAAACCTGTCTGCTTTTGTTGATACCTGATGTCTTCTGCCTCATGCACAAGCTCAATTAAAGATTGATAAGCAGGGCTTTGTTTTGACACAGGTCCCCTATTCAGAGCAGCAAAGCTGCACAATTCCGAGTTGTTTTTGTGGTGCAGGTTTTTTCAGGCACTTTAAATTCTGGTTTAGGCCCGTGTTTGGCAACTGTTTCCAAATCTGCTTTTGAGTTACCTCCTGAAATGGAATGGAGACGTTTTTGGGCTGAATTAGAGGCATTTGTGAAATGTGGGGCCGTAGGAAATGTAAAGTTAAGGCTCCATCTCTTCCTCCCTCCTGGTTTCTGTACTAAACCCACTCAGTTTTTAGGCCAAAACAGCTTTATTTGCCTAATTCCCGGTGCTGTTTTAGCACTGGGAGGATCACCCTGGCTCCTCTCCACTCTTTTACCTCTGCTGCAGCTGCTGTCAGGTGCAAAGCTCCAGGCAGAGAGCCAAATACCAACCTCTCCACATCCCAAAAGTGATGTTTATTCTCTTAATTGACTTCTTGTCTCCCCTGCCCCTGGTAGGATAAAGCAGCTTTAAACCTTTCCCAACAGCCACCTCTCAAGTGGCAGTGACTTAGAGCAGGCTTGAAAGGAAAATAGGGAAAAAACCTATTGGAAAACCAGTATGAGGAAGAAATTGTGCTTACCACCATCAAAATCCGCTTCCCCAGCCCCTCTCAGAGCTGTGCAGGGAGCAAATGTGAGGACAAAGCTAAAAAGTGGGATCTAAACTCGGCTGCTGCTTAAGCCTGGTTTTACTTCCGTTCTCCCGTCTCTAAAAGCGCCGATCTTGCTTTCCCTCACCCAAGTTTTGTGCCCAGGGTGTGATTCTTGCATCGAGAATTTGGTCTTTTGAGGGTTTCAGGTAATGGGGAGACCTGGGCGTGCCTGGAGGGTGCCGCAGATCCCCAAAACATCAATCCCTCGCTTCATCTCTGCCCAGGTCCCACCCTACAAACAGAACTGTCTGATATCAGGTAGGATGAACCCTAGACAGGAACTTCCCACTCTTCAGGTGGGAAGCTGCTCTTGTCTTCTCTTTTAATTATTCCCCAAAGCCCTTGATTATCCTCTATTTTCCCCATCTAGGCAGAACATCATACGTAAGCAAAATCCTCGGGGGTTTTTTTTCCCTTCTGTTTTCCTTACTCAGTTCATATTTTTCTCATAAAATCTGTCACCAGTGGCCAGCTCCTTTCTCTCTATAATGGAAATTTTGGGCTTGGTGAAGAAAAACCCCCAATCCTAAATCATTAAGTAAGATAATATCTCAGAATTATTACTTAACAATAAGAAATTTTATAGCAGACGTTTTGACAGGACATTTTTCACTTGGAAAACCATCCTTTTTTTTTTTTTTTTTCTCCCTTAGGTTATAAGGTGCTTAAATCATCTCTGCTGAAGGAAGGAGGAAACAGCTGTGGCTCAAACACACTTTTTCCGTCTGTCATTCCCCTTTTATTTTCTCTCTCTGTGCAAGCAGCACTCGCGGAGGGAAAGCAGCAGCAGCAGCAGCAGGGCCAAGATTAGAAGTCCAAGAATGTAAACTTGAACTTGGATGGTTTTGGGCAAGGCCTGAGAGCAGGAGTTCTCCTTTCCCCTCGTTTCCTGGCCAGGCTGGAGGGCCCATGTCTGGGTGAAGAGGCAGGAGCTGGGACGTGCCAACCTCTGCCCAGCCCTCCGCCTCTGAGCCAGGCTCTGGATCCCCTTTCCCAGGCTCTGGATCTCCTTTCCCAGGCTGTGGATCCCTTTCCCAGGCTGTGGATCCC
>VXBT01000858.1:507850-550534 GCA_013400235.1 Oriolus oriolus | reverse complement strand
GGCTCTGGATCCCTTGCCCAGGCTGTGGACCCCCTTCCCCAGGCCGTGGATCCCTTTCCCCGGCTGTGGATCCCTTTCCCAGGCTCTGGATTCTTTTCCCAGGCTCTGGATCCCCTTCCCAGCTGCTCCCATTTAATCCGAGGAGATTCCCTGGATCAAGCTTAACCCACCCAAAGGAAGGACGAGCACCTGAACGATCACGGAATCACCAAGGCTGGAAAAGATCTCCAAGGCTGGAAAAGACCTCCCAGATGATCAGGTCCAACATTCCAGTGTCCAGTGTTTGGGGATCACTTTAGGCTGGGATTATTGAAAATAAAAAGCTTGGAGGGCCATGATCCCGGAAAAGCACAAAGTGTTCTCTGCTTCTTTAAATGAGACTTTTCCCAAATTGTCCCTTCTAAGCCTTTCCCTCTTTTCATCCCGAGCATTTCTTGTGCTCTAACATTCCTCAGCTCCATTTTTGGGAATTCAAGTCTTGGATCAGATCCAGACCGGTGCCTGTGGAAGCGTCTCCTTCCAAGGAAGCCTCAGGATGCCCGATAACAAGTGTGGAAAACCGGCCTGCATAATCATCACCCACATCAAAGCTGTATAAAGGCTAAAATCCAATAAGGAATAATTCAGATTATTAATATTCAGTAGAACATCCTAAACCCAGGCCTCATTCCACAGTGGGAGAGTAAAATATTTACATGAAAATATCAAGAGAGAGTTTTCCACTGGGAGAAAGTGTCTAGAAGTTTATATCCCATTTTTCCATCAGTTTGTTTTGGAGGAACAGACTGGATCAGCGTGGAGCTGGAACACAGAGAAGTTCTGCTCCTTCCTTTTGGGCAGAGAAAGGTTCTGAACTAAAACATCCCAACAAAAACCAAAGATAATTCGGGTGAAAAAGGAGTGGATAATCCCACAGTTATTGTTCATTTTTGTGCCAGCTACACCGGGTTGGCCCCCATCCCAAAAAAGCCAGCGTGTACTTTGACTTCGATTTTCATTTTCTCCTTCCTTTAAAAAACTTTGATTTTCATTTTCTCCTTCCTTTTACAAACTGCCCCTGTGAAGTCAGCCAGGATTTAAACAAATACATCTATAGCATGATAACGCTGCCCTGAAACAAAATAATTAGGAATGAGGCCTGAAATAACTGTCTGAAGAGCTGGGAAACGTAAATCAGCCCAGGAGCTGGAATAACAGGGAGGTGGTGATGGAGCCTGGCTGAGGTGGTCTTGCCTGAGAACCAAGAGTGTGTTTGGACAGGAAGAGCATCGGGTGGATCAGTGCGAGGTCGTGGGGTTCCAGGGGGTTCCCAGGCCGATCCATCTCCAAGAAATCTGTCAGCAAGGGCAAACAGGCACTGTAATTCTTCCCACAAGCAGCATTATTTTGTGGGAGCAGAGCAGCTTTCAACTGACAAAGACAGATCTCACCTCGGCAAGCCAGGCCTCTTATCTAATTTTTTAACGTTGTTTTTTTATCTAAACCTCACTAATTTTCAGTTAAACCTTTTCATTTTTGCTTTGGAGCTATAGGAATGCTGTTAATGCGCCTCTCCTGTAGATCCCTGTGGACTTTTTCTTGATGGAAATAAATATTGTTCCTTTTTATTGCTTGATGGCAAAGAGCTCGACTCAACAAAGGGAGTTTTTCAGTGCATTTGAGTTCTCCGTTTCCATCTTTATAGAATGATTTCAGACTTTTCCACAGATATTTCCCAGAGCCTCAGGGACACAGGGTGTGCCTTATCAGTCCTGGAATGGTTTGGCTTGGAAGGGACCTGAGAGACCATCTCATTCCACGGGCAGGGACAATTCCACTATCCCAGGGTGCTCCAAGCTGGCCTTGGACACTTCCAAGGCAGTCACAGCTTCTCTGGGCACCCTGTGCCAGGGCCTCCTCCCCCTCACAGGCAACAAATCCTTCCTAAAATCGAATCCAAATCAATCCATGATTTATTTAATTCACCCCCCGTTTACTGCAGGGCTTCCAGTCCCATCCCTGTGACCCTCGGAGGGAGGATGCTCCAAATAAAGGAGCCCAGATTTCAGCCCATCCCCCTGCCCCGAGCTGGACACATCTGCCACCCTCTCAGGGTGCCACCTCCTCAGGATTGCCACCTCCTCAGGATGCCACCCCCTCAGGATGCCACCTCCTAAGGATGCCACTCTCTCAGGATGCCACCCCTGCAGGATGCCACCTCCCCAGGATGCCACCTCAGCGCTGGGCACTGCCAGGGGAGTTTTCCTCCCCCCAGCCCTCCGGCTGAGCGCAGGGAAGGCCGTGTGGATCCCAGCCCTGCGGAGCCACAGGCTGTTCCTCGGGCTCCCAGCAGGAGCTGTTCCCGAGGCAGGACGTTCCTGGGAACACGAGTGAGTCACTGCCGCCGTGTTTTGTCCCCTGCACGGAGGGATGGGAATAGCAGAAGGTCTCCTGCAAACACCACCTCGTTCTGTGCTACTCCTTCAGCTGCTGCTCAGCGTAACGGGCACTGGGATAATTGGAGAAGGAGTTTAGAAAGAAGAAATTAATTATTTCCCACTTTACCCCTGTGAAAGCTCACTTTTCGCCTTGTGTGCATCCACCAAGATCAAATAAAGCTCTGAAACTTCACTTTTTTTTTTGTGGAAAACATGTGAGTACCACTATTGACGTTGGCTCAGAGGAGCAGATCACCAGGAACAGGGAGAGCCGCTGCTTTTTGTCTCATCAGAAAGGTGGGGAAGTCAGGAGAGATAAGAAAAGGCACACTTGGCAATGCGTGAGGTGGTCACAGATCAATATTTTTCATGCAAAATATTTTCCTTAGTTGAAAAATGGTTTGGTTTTGCAGATACAATTTGGCACACAAAAACAGACTTTGGGAACGTCCTTGTTTTGCGTTTCAAGTGTTAATGAACTTGAAACTATTTATTTTTAAAAAGAAAACCATCTTTTGCAGGTGTCCCCATGCCTGAAAGCTTGATGTGTTTTGCTAGAACCATTCCAAGTGTTTGGTTTTCAACATAAAAAATACAAACACTTTAAAATATTCAGGATTTTTTGCTCTTTGATGAGGTCCATTTTTTCAAAGTGCACGAAAATTCTGTGAGACAAAAGCCAGGAAAATGAGCACAGAAAATGATGAAATGATGGGGCCAGTGACAGCCAGGAGCAGCTGTGGATGAGGGTCCTGCTGATGCACAAATCTGTGTATTTTTGTCTAATTAGGATGAGGATTCTTGGCCTAGAAAATCATCATCCTTAAACCAAGGCCTAAGCTTTGCAATGTTGTCAAAGACCTGAAAATGCATCTTGGACTGGAAAGGTTTAGTCAGCTTCAGCACCAGAGTTCATTTCTAATGACGGAAAATTGCTAATCTTCCCAAGTTTGTCACCAAACCAGTGCTAAAATCTGAATGGAAAAAGTTTTGCAGTCGTTTCTGTGAAATGTCATGGAATTCAGAAAAGCAGAAAAATAAAGGGAGTGTTATTTCTGTTCGGCTTTTTATTCCTGCGTGGGCTGCTCTAATTTGATTTTGTGTCTTGTAATCAGCAGCCTGGACCCCACTGACCCCTCTCAGGAAAATCCTTCAGGTACCAGGAAAATATTGATGGGGAAAGAGCTTTGAGAGGACCTTGAAGTCAAGTTCCAAAGCTCCAAAAATCACCATTTCCTAGACGTTAAATTAGGAATTAAAAGTGCTAATTACTGTTTGCCAACACATCTTAATGAACACAGTCATTGCACTTTAAACAAATTGGATTAAAAGGGATTTTTTGCCTCTTTATCTCAAAAAAATACCTTGCAACCCATTGTTTTGGTAGTTAACAGAACTTTGGGGCCAAATATAAATGTGAAACGTTTCCATTTAACCAATTTCTAGGAAAAAAAAAATCTTCTTATTGCCCACATAACAACCTTGAAAATTAACGGGTGATGTCAGGAGGGAGAGGAGCAAAGCATGGACCCCCCAGGCCGGGCAGAGTAAATAGCAGCATCAGAGGCAATTCACCCACTAATCTCATCCAAAGAGCAGATCTAAATGTGTCAGGTGATGGAGCCAGCCCAGCTCCACCTGGCTCCCTGGAAAAGCTCCCTGGAAAAGCTGCCTGCCTGAGCCACGGAAAGAATGGAAGTTACAGAGCCCTCGGCCCCCGCAGCAGCCGCAGAGCTCTGGAGGTGACAAAAGTCTCACATAGCACGTGGTTGGTGGCACAGTGAGAGGGGTTTTGAATCCTGCACCTTCTGCTCCGCAACCTTTCCAGCTGGGTGCAAAATATCCCACACGGGGGGTCCTTACAGTAACAAACTTTGTAAAATATTCAATATTAAATATATTTATATGTAATCATAGAATATCCTGAAGGAAGGGAGCCACAAGGATCATCAGGCTCAAAGCCTGGACACCCCAAATATCAAATCATGTGCCTGAGAGATTTGTCCGAGTGACTCTTGAGCTCTGGCAGGTTTGGAGCAGTGCCCATTCCCTGGGGAGCCTCTGGGGGAAGAACCTTTTCCCAAAATCAGGCACTGCTCCACACCAGGGCAGCATCTCCGGAGGGTGGAAAAGGTCAGGGCACGAAATGAGTTTCAAAAGCTCGGACACTTTGGGGTTTCTGGGAGTTACGTGGAATAGAAGGGAATTAAACCTTCCCTTTTGACTATTCCTCCTTAATCAAGACCATTGCCTTCCACAATACAAAACTGCAACATTTTCCTGTTGAATTTCTTGCAATCTTCCTTGGCTCTTTCCCTCTAATTTCACCTTTTGCAGCCACTTCTGCACAAAGCCTGACAGTTTCTTGGAAGTGCTGTTTCTCAGTGTTGGGTACCTCCTGTATCCTTCACAAAAAACCCCTCACACGTTCCCGAGTTCATAGACAGAACAGCTGTGCATCTTTATTGCACATATGCTGCACTCTGGTTTGGCTCGTGTGCCAGCAGACAGGAAAGTTTTATTTTTAGGCAGATGTGAAAGCCCTAATTTGTTGCAGAGGGGGATAGAGAGCCTAAGAATAGCACACAACTCAGCCGCTGCCAAATTAATTAACGCAGACCAAAACAGGTTACAGCTCCCGAGCCAAAGCTACTATTTTCCACTTCCCCAGCTTTCCCCCTCTCCAAAATAGTGGAGTAGGGCTGGAGCTGGAAGAAATGTCCTTGTTCCCTGTGATATCTACTCATTCCTGGAGGGTTTTTTGGAGGGATTGTGCGGTGAGGTTTGTCTGGACCTTCCCAAACTCTGGTGGAGACACCAGCCTGCTGGTCAGATTTGCTCCACGACTCACCAAAAAGTCCCTTGGGGATGGACACATCCCGGCTTTCCCAGCTGGGAAGGAGTGTGGAGGAGGAAACCTCAGAGCTCTGGAGAAGGTTTGGAGGCCCAGCAAAGCTTCTGCTGCTCCAGGTGCCCCCAGCTCGTGGATAAAGCAAGGGAGCCGGGGGCAGCAGAGCTTCCCGCTCTGCTGTCGGCTGACCACACGTGTTTGCTCTCAGCCCTTTCCAAGTAGGAGCAGGAGCCTATTTTAAGCTCTCCCTTCTCCTCACGCAGGCACTGTTGCCATGGCTGCAAACCCGATGCACATGGCAGGAGAGGCTCTGGCTCCCTTGACTCAGCAGAGGCACCGGGGCTGCATCTCCCGCTTCCTCAGCCGGGGCAGTGGGACCTGGTGGGGCTGAGCTGCGGCTGTGGCACCCTGGCTCTCGGCTCGGTGAGTCCCGGTGAATTTCCAGCAGCTGGCACCAAACCCTCCGTCTGCCATTGCTGCCCCTTCCATAGCTGTCCACCGTACAATGGAATTCAGGCTCTCCTCCTGCACCGCCCCTGGCGGGACTGAGTGGGACGGAGGCAGCAGAAGGTTGTGTTTGCTCTCCTGCTGCCCACTCTGCCCTGGTCTCAGGGTTCAGGACACGGCAGGAACGTGGGATATCTCCACCTTTAACTCACCTCATTTCCAGGGTCACACGCGGCAGTTTGGGGGATATTTGAAGGTAAATGCAGTGCCCTGGCAGTGAGCTGGGATTGCAGCCTGGCAGAAGGATCCACGCCAACCCTTGCACTGATTTTGCCCGCTTTTGCAAATTTCCAGCCAGCTCCAGTTCCAGGATAATTGCTGATTTTTTGAAGCTGTTTTTTGCCAGGGTATTTCCAGAAGAAACCATCAATACACTTGAAAGGAGCCCACAGGCTTCAGCTAATGGTTTGAAAGGATACTTGATTTAAATGTTTAAATTTTCCTGCCCATTTCTAATCTTAAACAGAAGAAAAACCACCCAACAGAACTTTTATTAAAGGCAGTTGGGTCTTCAGTGAATATGAACTTCCAGAAATGCTTTGCCTTCAAAATTATTGAAGCTTTGGAGTAAGGAAGATGCAAATGCAGGGGTAGGATGAGGGGGGAATGGCTTTAAGTCAAAAGAAGGTTAATTTAGAGTGGATACTGGGGAGAAATTCTCCCCTGTGAGGGTGGTGCGGCGCTGGCACAGGTTGTCCAGAGAAGCTGTGGCTGCCCCATCCCTGGAAGCAGAGAGAGAATTAAAAATAACAAAGGCTAACGTGGGATTTGACTTCTGGAAACGATGCTGACGCCAAGAAAATGAAAGAATAGAAGGGGGTTGAGCAAAAAATAAATCCTTGGAAGAGGGGGAAACAAATTTTCCTACACTTTGTAATTTTTTTTGCTCTAACTTGCACGTCTTACACTCTTTACTTAATTACCTAAGAATAGATGAGTTAATAACCCACAAACCTGGGCCTGACTCACAATCCCTGGCTGCAGCGGAGGGATGGGAGACAGGCAGGTTTTCTTCAGGAGCCAAACAAGATTAGAAAATAACCCCAGGAGCTCACTGGATTTTATTTCCATCAGTGGGCTGCTCTGGTAACGTTTTATTCACTGCTTGCAAGTACGTTGGCTCAGCCTCTTCGTTAACTCCTGTAATGTTGTACGTGTTGCTACAGAAGCAATAAAGAGCAATTCTTTAGGGGGGGGAAAAAAAGCCATTTCCTCACAGTTTACTGTGCAGGGTGCCACAGGGTTTAGCCATGGAGATTCAGGCTGCATTGCAGAGATTTACACTGGATTTGGGGGATTTTTTGTACATTTTGCTTTTTTTTTGTGGCAGTGAGGCAAAGTCTAGAGGTGGTACAGGGCACCAGCATCCAGATACAGAGAGTTCATGGTGGCCATGCCTTAGTCTGAACCTAAATTCAGACTCCTATCTCATCAGCTACTCTTGGAAAAGGCAAATTTGATTGAGTTTATTAATTGATAGACACGCTCGTGTTTCCTTTAGGTTTGTGCGTGAGCAGCGTGCGGGGCTTTGCTGTTTATCAATAACTTTTGTTTGTGCCGAGGCTTGACCAGCACTGAAGCCCAGCCCTGCAGCTCAGTTTAGAGCTGTCAAGTGTCAGGATATAAATATTCCCTCCAAGCTATTGCTGTTCATAAAGCGATGCAGCCCTTTAAAAAGTCAAACTATACCATCCCCTCCCGCGGCTTCCTGCAGCCGCTAATTCCAAAGGCTGCTTAAACATGTCGGATATTTTCCCTTTGACATGCTTTAAATGTAGTTGTCATTAATCCTGACCCCTTGACTGTTCCCTGAGGGACAATGAAGTGATCAGACAGCTGTGCCCCTCATAACTTTTAATACTTTAATGAAATCCCCTTTGGACCTTTTTCCCCTCCTCTCTTCTTTCTTTAGTTCAGCCACCAAGAAAAACCGACCACAATTTTAACATCTAAACACTGGAAACTATGAACATATAACAATGCAGGAATAATTTCTTATTTTTCAATTTACTTAATTATTTTTAAATTTCATTTCTGGAATGAATGAATGAGAGTTTCTATTTTCTTCTGAAAATCCTTTTTTTGAAGTCCCAGTGGTTTGGCCTCGTGTTGGATAACCATAAACAGAATTGTACAGCTTTGGACAGATGCTCTTAAGAGAGAGTTCAAGTTCTGCTCTTCCATAGTTTAACAAGACAATAGTCTTTATAAAGCTTTTCCCCACAGAAATTGTTGATCTGTTCTGAGAACGATCAATCTCATTTAAAGGTACCAGCCTTGGCTCCCAGATAAAACAACCCCTATCATTTCACTCTCCCCGTTCCCACGGTTTGCATCCCAGTTTTGGTGTTCAGGATTTTCTGGCACATATAGGAATTGCCGAAAATGTCACAGAACTGGCAAATTGTAAATATCACTGACATTACAAAGAAAAAAACCAAAGAAACAAACTAAGAAATTGTTTTCCACTGCCTCAAACTTTCCATGAAAACCCTGTCAAAAGTGAGCATCACTTTCGGTCCTCTGACTTTTCTTGGAGGGATTAAAGAAATCCGCCAGGAATAAAAATGGTGCTAAACGACTTTTCAGGATTTATTTGCGTGGTTGCGGCACACTGGCAGAATTCTGTTTAGGTTTTGCACTTCTTCCCCCCTTCTTCTCCGGGGACCATGAGAACACTCCTAATTCCAATTAAATAGATTTGTGCTTTATTTGTAAGGTCAATCTCAGCTCAGCAAAAGATCATTTTGGCTGCTTCTGGTAAAACGTAGCCCAACCAATGTGAGTTTTAGCCAGTCTGGGCTTTTGGTGCAGCTGACAAATGGTTTCCTTGGAAAACCTTACAGGAACCAGGCCCAGCTGATACTTTGGGCTGTGCCTGTGGCTTCCCAGCTTGGGGAGGAGAGGTGGCAGCTCGGTTCGACACGTTCTTAATCTCCCCAGCACTCGGAAATCAGGGAGAAGCTCTGCCACGTGCTCTGCCCTATGCCAGCTTCAGCAAAACCCCTGCAAAACCTTCTTGAGCCTTATTTGGGGCACATCTTCCACCCACAATAAAACTGGAATTATTTCCAGTGTCCAGAAGAAGCAGAACCTCTGAACACGTGGGCTTCAAGACTCTTGTGTTCTTCGGACTCTTCTCATTCTGCAAAGCTTCTCCATGAGGGGAAGAAGCTTTTGTGGCCTCTCCTGATCCACACAGGACCCCAGATGTTCTCACCTGGGAGCTGAGTGACTGTGAAATTCCTGATGTCTCTGGAACTCTTATAAAAAGGAATTTAATGGGAATGAACCCCCCCAGTTGGAAGCAGCACCCAGGATTTTCTAACACAGGGCTGATTTTACATCTGGGAGCTGGGACACCTCTGAAAGACCTTGGAAAAGACCTCCAAGACCTCCAAGTCCAACCTTTGACTGAATATCACCACGCCCACTAAACCCCACCACAAAATCCCACATCTGCTCATTTTTTGAAGGCTTCTAGGGATGGTGACTCCAAGTGTTACTTCCCAGGCATTCCCAGCCCTTCAGGACAGGCAGGACACCATCCCATTTTCAAACCTACACCTAATCCCAAGCCCTGCAGATGAATTATCCAGCAGTGTCATCCCTTCTCCGCAGCAGAAAGCCAGCCCTGGTTTTCACTTGTTCGACATATATTTAATTAAAGTGAAGGTGCCTCTGGGGATAATTCCAGTGGAGACTCAGGACGGTTAATAACAGTTACCATAAGCTAAATTCCATTTATCTTTGGAGGATGAGGGAACATGCCTTAAATAAGGAAGCTGCAGAGCAGCTGAAGGAGGACCTCTAGGGCTCAGTAGGATGGAGCAGATTCAGACCAACATGGGGAGAGGAAAAGGGCATCCCAGATAAAAGTGGCTTATAAAATAGCTTGGAATGTCAGCACATGATTATGTTGTTTTCCCCTCAATCATTAGGCAGAGTGCTGGGTTGCAAAACACTCTGAAGCCTGAGAAACTGCTAATGGGCAACAGCTTTTGGAATGCCATAAATGCTCCGTTTACTGGGCTGGAAAGGCAACGCTTTGTACAGTCAGGAGGCTGATGGGGAAATATTTGGACACTTGCAGCTCGTAATAAAAGGAGAGAAAGTGGATTAGTGGGTTTTGTAACTCGTTAAAAAGGAAGAGCTGCAAAAGGAGGATTTGTGGGGAATCTGCGCCCACCACTGACAGTGCCTTGGACCCAAAGTGATTCACACCTGGACCAAAGCGATACCATGAACTCCCTGTGCCCCAGCGACTCCCAGGACCATTTGCAGATGGGAGAATCTGACAGATGATGAACCTGGAAGGCATTGAGTGCTCGAGGTAACGGCTTTTGCTTTATGGTTTGAAGGTGTGAGAGGAGCCCTTCATCTTTCAAGACAGGAAAATCTTCTAAAGATGCAGCTGAGCACACAGTGCTGACCCAGACCTGGATAACTCCAGCCCTACGTGGCTTTTGGCTGCAGCAAGAAGTAGGATGAGCTCGTATCTGCCCTCAATAAATCTCCTTGACTTGCCCCCAGACTCATCCCAACGGAATGAAAACGCCTTTTGCTTTAATAACATGGGGTGATTCCAGAGGTAAATTAGGAAGAGATACATTATAAAGAATAAAAATTCCTCTCCGAGGTGTTGGAAGGCACTGAAAGGCTTTCCAATCCCTCCCTGGCAGGCTCAGCACCAGCTTTCTGCTCTTTGTTCTCAGAGAACTCTTCACACTCCTCCTGCAGTAACGAGGCTTTTACTGCCCACGCCAGATCAAAGTTGCCCGGGTAGATAAACACATTTGTTTAATGATTACACCTCCCCGTGCCAAATGAAAACACATAAAAGTGCAAGATTCAACAGCTTTGTATATATTTGTTTCTGCTTGAGCTGCACAATGGAAATTGTTTGTACTCCCGGCCAGAACAGTGAGGGCTCTGCAGCTCTGGAGCTGGGACGGAGCCGAGGCCAAATCACTCTCCAGAGATTGCTGGGAGAGAAACGCCAGCAATTCGTTTTCACACTTACAAGATGTGTCATGTGCAGCACACAGCGATCCTAAACAGTTCAACCAACCCTCTGACGGCGCTTCAGAAGGAATTTCTTCATGGAAAGGGTGGTCAGGCCTTGGAAGGTGGTGGAGGTGTCCAAGGAAGGCCTGGACGTGGCACTCAGTGCTGTGGGCTGGGGACAAGGTGGGGATTGGGCACAGCTTGAATTCAACGATCTCATAGATATTTTCCAACCTAAATGGTTTTGGGAATTATTTCATCAACGCTGGAAATTCTAAGGAGCCACCAGAACTGGGCCTTCCCTGCAGGAGCAGAGTTGGAGTTGGTTTGTGTGGAGCTGTTCTGGAGAGGAGGAGCGAGCACCACTCGAGGCTGAGGGAAGGATTATCCTAAACTTCAGTGAATGTTGGGTCAGGGCTCAGATTCAGCTTGATTACAACCTCTTAATTAGTCCTGGCCGTGACCTCTGCCACATTACTGACTCCCAGCAGCACTGAGTATAGACCCTGGTTACAGATCTGTCACTGAGCAGATCTGAAGGCTTTAGGAGTTAATTGGAATTGTCATTGTTCATTTTCCCAATAAGATCAGCAGTTCAATAAGCAATGCAGACTGACAATTTTCTCTGCTGGGTATGTGAAAACATGATTTCCTGATGTTTGACTTCTTTGTTCTCACTCCCTGACAGTTTACATATTTATTTGCTTAGTCACTTGCCTTCACGACTGCAGGCATTAATCTTCCCTCATTTTATTTTTATACAGTTATTTATACAAACTCCACTTGCTGCAGCCCACTTAGCACAGCACTTCATTAATATAATGCCTGTTTTCCCCTCCATAAAACTCATCAAAATCCTGATAGGACAAACACTTGTCAGGTGCTGAACACTCAATCTCCCTAAAGGCCTTTGTCAGAGTGGCAGGAGAACATTTCTGCCACCTGGGAATTACAGCACAAACCCCTCCCTATTTTCTCTCTCCCTATGGAAAATTAAGTCACTTTTTGCATGCTGGAAGCGCACAGTTGCAAGCTAAATATTGTGGTGGGATTTTATTTTACCAACAGAGAGCTTAACTCCATACCTGAGTGAGCCCTGCAAAGCACCCCGTGAGGAACTGTTGATGTGTTTAAGTCTAAAATAGTTTATAGGTGGCGGGTTTTTTTCTGACAATGCTGACTAAAGTTACCACTGGATATCCTGGAAATGCCCAAATAGCACCAACACCAGGGATAATAATAACCTGGAGCACTGAGCCTTGCCCAGTGTGGTTCTGGGAGGGAATCCTGCTCACCAGGTTGGGATTTTCCGTTTCATTGCCCATTTTTAATTGTATTTATATATAATATAATTTTATATTAATAAATATAAAACACTATATAATAATTATATTTTAAAATATAATTTCTATTTTAAAGTAGAATTTATAATTTCTAATTGTTTAAAAATTTTCCCTAGGATTTGGGACTGATTTTAGAACC
The DNA here is from genome assembly GCA_013400235.1 of Oriolus oriolus. Lineage (NCBI taxonomy): Eukaryota > Metazoa > Chordata > Aves > Passeriformes > Corvidae > Oriolus > Oriolus oriolus. The sequence continues at coordinate 538,270 of VXBT01000858.1, read as the reverse complement.
CTTTAGCCCATGAAAAGCTCATTTGAGATATGCTTTTCCAGGTCCACCATCCAGTGTCCTTCGCTGAGACCAAAACCCTCCACAATTCCACGTTCCTTGCCTCGACTGAAGGAGAAGCATTTCAAGTAACTCCACGTATTTTGGTGGTGCCTTCAGCGCCAGGGGGTTGCCAGCCTGCCTGGAATGCTGTGTCCATTTATAGAGCACTCCACGATGCTCCCACCGAGAACAGCACAAACCTGAATATTTTTTCAGGATGGATCTGACTGTGAAATCAGGCAATTATTTGCTATTTTTATACCTGTTACCTTTGTCTCCCACCACACATTTGTAGTAGGGAAAGAATGAACATTTTGTTCCTTGCTTTAAGTTTCCAGGCAAGGCTGATTAATTCTTACATATTTTTTGATGGGGCAGTATCACTGTAGCAGCATCCAAATAAGATTCTCCTGGATACAGATATTAAACCCCTGATTTTGAAGTTTAATAATGGAAAACCCGATGAGATTTTGATACTTTTGGAGGATCCTCAAATGTCTGCAGACAATAAAATAATAGATGCTATTAACCTATAGATTATTCCTACTGAGGTTCATTTCCTTTGAGTCAGAAATGTGTGAGATGATGTGGAATCATTTTTGTATTTATTTTCTGAAAGGCATTATAAAATCCAAGCTAAAGAATAGAACCAGCTTGGCTGGGGACAAGCACTGAACACTGGTGCTGGTCCCACCCAAATCCCAAAAGGGATTAAAATTCATCCTTCAAGAAACCCAAACTCCTCCAACAGCCTTATTTTAGCCAGAATTCCCCATTTCAGTGAGATTTTTGTATTCAGCTGGAATTATCATCTTGCTAAGGAGTTATCACCATTCCAGCTGCTGGGATGGATCCAGACCCATCCCTATTTTAGTTTTCTTTCAGATAATTAGCCAGGGAGCTCTCCTTAATATTATTTCAGGATCTGGAGGCAGAGCAGCCACATCTGCCCTGAAGGACAGGGAGGTTTCTTCAGCAGCTGCATGAAGACAAAGCTTAAAATGTTTATTCCTTAAAACTGTTGTTCCTTAAAATGCTCGTTCCTAACAATGCTCATTCCTAATATTTCTCATTCCTAAAAATGCTCATTCCTTAAAATGCTCATTCCTAACAATGCTCATTCCTAATGTTGCTCATTCTTTAAAATGCTCGTTCCTAACAATGCTCGTTCCTCCTCTGCTGCTGAAGTTCCCCAGGCCCCACAGCTGTGAATCAGAGAAATCTGGAGAGCAGATGGACCCAAACACTGATTTTTCCCTGACCCAACCTGCCCATCCTTTCCCTGAGCTCCCAGCCCAGCCCGAGGTGTTGCTGTGCGGGTTCCAGTAACAGTAGGGTGGAAATGAGGACCTGCCAAACCCTTTCCCCACAGGGATATTTATTTTCCAGCCCTATTTTTCCACCCTTGCCATCGGGTGTAGCGCCCCAGCTGTCCCTGCTTGCTGGCAGGGTATTTTTATTCACTTATCTCCAGCCTAGCAGTTATTTTTCCAGCAGGGTTTAGTTTCCAATTCCCTCCCCCGGACCCCCTGGGAAGAAGAGAGGGTCCTCTTTTCACCTCTGCTCCTTTCAGAGCTCTGTCAGGGATGCTCCGACCTCTGTGGTTTGGAGGATCCATTTAGTTCCTCACCCTCTAAACATGTGATGATCTCTGCTGGTGTGAGACTTCATCTCTGACATTCCAGATTAAAGCAAGAGTGTCAAAATCACCAATTTATGTGATTTTACCTCACAGTTTTCCTGGGATGTGGAAAGCAGCCGTGCTTTCCCAGTTACAGCATCAGTTTTACTTGATTTCATTAACCAGAAACTGGTTTTCAGCTCACTGCTGCAATCATTAATTTAGATTAATGATAGAATTCCTAACCTACTATTCCACTAATCCAGCACAGTGTGGAAGGAGCCAAAAAGACTCGGATTCCCATTCCTACCACAAAACTGATTTTACAACACTGACCATTCATTTTCATTGCTTCTAAATCCAGGACAACCTCTGCCTGTGCTGCAGCGCTAAGTGGATGAACACAGTGAACATCAGCGTTCGGAGCAGAAGCCCATAAATTATGGACTTGAATATTTAATCTGCAAGGAGAATAAAATTGAGGAAGAAAAGTCCTGGCTTGAAAAAAAAAAGAAAAAGAAAAAGAAATTATTTCTCAAGCAGAGAGGTTTCTGACCAGATGAATTTCTGGGACGGCCAAGAAGATCAGCAGAGGGAATAATGAGCCAAAAGCAGAGAGATTCAAATTCCCAATGGCCAAGGGGCTCTGGTGGTCACAAAATCCCAAAAAACAGCTTCTCCCACAGACAACCGCAGAGAACTCAACCAAACGGTTCTGAATCAGCAAACCTCCCTTAAAGCTGGAAATAACCATTTTAATGAGCTTGGAATAACCCAAAAGCCCCAGAGGGAGAAGGATGGAGATGGATTTGGTGGGGTCATGGTGTGAATTTGGCCGGACTTGGAGCTGCTGCATTCTGTGAATGGTTCTGTGAGCAGAGCCCAAGTTTTACAGCCCAAGATTCACATCCCTGCTCCCCCAACTCAGATTTAGGTGCCCCAGCAGTGGGCAGACACGGATGGCGTTTTTGGCCTTGGCTTTTAAGAGCAGAGAGATGGGGGAAGAGTCCCAAAAGCAGATCCAGCGCATCCCAGCAAAGGGCTGGGTGGGCACACGGCCGGAAAGCACCTGCTGGGGGAGATCAGCAAATAAAGCTTTGAGGAGCAATGGAATAACACCCCCAGTCCTGGAGAGAGACCATGGCATCCATAAAAATAACCTGGAAATATAAAATCCTGGACCTCTGCATGAGAAGCTTATTTCAAAGCAGTAATTTTTGTGTTGTGTTTTCACTTCATCACTTGCAGCTTTGGGCAGAGGTTGAAACCCCCTCGCACTCACCCAGATTTCCCCTCCCTTGCCCAGAAGTGCCTTCCTGGCCAAAAAACTGCTGGATTTCTCCATAAAAACAAGAGCCTGGACATTCAGGTGCACTTCTCTTTGCTTTTCTGCCCTCACTCACAGCAGAAGCTCTCACCCTGCCCTGCTCCTCCTCAGCAGGCACATTCAGACATTATCACATAACACCCCCAGCACAGCTCACCCTCGCTGCAGTTGGGGGAAGGTCAAGGTCTTTGTTTTCCAGCTGAACTCCCTCTCCAAGAAGATTCAGAGTCAGAGGCATCAATTCCAGCACAACTTGCACATCTAAAAGTTGTCCTGAGGTCATCGGGTGCCTGAGTATAAACTTCACAAACCTGGAATGGGATTGGGCTGGAAAGACCTTAAAGATTATCCAGTCCCACCCCTGCCACGGGCAGGGACACCTTCCACTATCCCAGGGTGCTCCAAGCCCTGTCCAGCCTGGCCTTGGGCACTGCCAGGGATGAGGCAGCCATGGAATTGATGCATAAAAGGCTAAGCTGGAAACAGAGACCAGCCAGGAGTAAGGGAATAAAAGTGGATATTTATTGGAAAAGCCTTCAGAGGCACACCCTGGGCAGGCCAAAGGCTGCACCCGAGATGGACCCCGAGTCACGAGTTCTTCACACTGTTACAGGTTTGGGCCATTTGCATATCAGCAGAAATTCACCAATTAAACTTTAGTTAATGATGGAACTGCCCCTCAGCTCGCCCCCCTTCTCAAGGTGCTGGGTTACACATTTTGGGCCTGGGACGGGCTGGGTGTCCTTGCAGAGCAGGCCTGGAGAGGCTTTGTTATGTCTGTGTGAGCCTGAGAGAGCAGCAGCTGCCAGGCTGCGAGGCAGCTCAGAGTCACACACTGGGAACACAGAATTTTGAAAAATTTAAGAGTTAAAACCTAAGGCATCAGAATAGCCTGTGCCAGGGCCTCCCCACCCTCCCAGGGAAGTCACTCCTTTGGGTCACTCCTGTTTTCATTAATTCAGACGTAACTGAGATGCTGATTTCTGTTCCAGCCATGGTGAGGAACGAGGAGAAGTTTCAAAATCAAGAGATCTTCCCAGGAGTTTTTCAATCAGCAAAGAGGAGCTGCTGCTCGAAACAGGCACTTGTCTTTTAGCAGGAAAGGACATTTATTACTGGGAATGCCTTTTCCAACTCCTTCTGCTCATTGCCCTCGCCCCAGTCTGTCCTCAATGCCTTCGGCCTCCTCTTGGCACACAGGGGCCAGGACACAATTCCCTCCCACATCTGGGCACACCTGGGTGTCCTTCAGCCTCTGCCTGGAGTCCTGCAGAGGAACTTTCCATTTCCTGCCCTCCAGAAGAGCCAAATTCTGCTCTGAAGCAGAGCAATGCCCAGGTTAAAGCATCCATGGATCCATGGATCCATCCATCTCTCCATCCATCCATCCATCCATCCCTCCCTCCATCCATCCATCCCTCCCTCCATCCATCCATCCCTCCCTCCATCCATCCATCCCTCCCTCCATCCATCCATCCCTCCCTCCATCCATCCATCCCTCCCTCCATCCATCCATCCCTCCCTCCATCCATCCATCCCTCCCTCCATCCATCCATCCCTCCCTCCATCCATCCATCCCTCCCTCCATCCATCCATCCCTCCCTCCATCCATCCATCCCTCCCTCCATCCATCCATCCCTCCCTCCATCCATCCATCCCTCCCTCCATCCATCCATCCCTCCCTCCATCCATCCATCCCTCCCTCCATCCATCCATCCCTCCCTCCATCCATCCATCCCTCCCTCCATCCATCCATCCCTCCCTCCATCCATCCATCCCTCCCTCCATCCATCCATCCCTCCCTCCATCCATCCATCCCTCCCTCCATCCATCCATCCCTCCCTCCATCCATCCATCCCTCCCTCCATCCATCCATCCCTCCCTCCATCCATCCATCCCTCCCTCCATCCATCCATCCCTCCCTCCATCCATCCATCCCTCCCTCCATCCATCCATCCCTCCCTCCATCCATCCATCCCTCCCTCCATCCATCCATCCCTCCCTCCATCCATCCATCCCTCCCTCCATCCATCCATCCCTCCCTCCATCCATCCATCCCTCCCTCCATCCATCCATCCCTCCCTCCATCCATCCATCCCTCCCTCCATCCATCCATCCCTCCCTCCATCCATCCATCCCTCCCTCCATCCATCCATCCCTCCCTCCATCCATCCATCCCTCCCTCCATCCATCCATCCCTCCCTCCATCCATCCATCCCTCCCTCCATCCATCCATCCCTCCCTCCATCCATCCATCCCTCCCTCCATCCATCCATCCCTCCCTCCATCCATCCATCCCTCCCTCCATCCATCCATCCCTCCCTCCATCCATCCATCCCTCCCTCCATCCATCCATCCCTCCCTCCATCCATCCATCCCTCCCTCCATCCATCCTCCATCTATCCATCCCTCCGTCCATCCCAGGTTAGACCTTTCCTGAGCCTCTCCAGCTGGGTTTGCTCAGGTTTATTGGAGGCTCCCAGGTTCTGCAGCACCAATCAGCTGCTTTAGAGTGGGAAATTCTCATGGGTCAAGACGTGAAATCTCAAAACCCCCCAATCAAAACGGAACATTTACAGGTGTGCCAATGAGGAGTGGGATCCTCAGAGATACAAGTGGTGTCTCCCAGGGGTTGTGCCACATCTGAGCAGGGAAAAAGTACCACAGGCCAGAAATCCCGTGGACAGGAGCTCCATGAGTGAGGAGGGAAGCGTTTCACACTTGGCATAAATTGGGACTTGGCCAAAGCATTCCCTTTGCTGAGCCTCCTCTTGGGGCCTTTCTTAGGTTGCAGCTGGAGTCCCTGATAATCCACCTTAATTACAAATCCATTTTTGCTTCTCCTTGGCCTTTCCTGAAAGGGCAGAAGAGAGGCACAGCAGCTCCAGGCTTCCACACAGCAGCGAGGTTGGATTTTGTCACTCCAAGAGCAGGAGGAGCTGTTGGGCTGCCCAAACCTGCCCCTCCAGCAGCACCTTGGATCACCAAACCTCCAGTGAGGAGTTCGCTGCACCAAACTTCTCATTTTGCCATCAAATCTGGTCTTCAAAGAGTTCTTGGAATGAAAAGTGATGAATAAACCTCAGGCCCACAGCCCCTTCTGCATTTGCACCTGCAAGGCTGGGAGAAGCCACAGGAGAACAAACTCCTCCAGAATAATTTTAAATGGTGCCCACTGCTCTCAGCCTGGAGATTTTCCATCAGCTGCTCCAGAACTGATAGCCAAAAATCAGGGAGAGCTCCCAGGGGCAGCAGCCACCCCGCGTTTGAGCAGTGTGGCCGTTCCCTGTTAAAAAAAGGGAAAATCCTGCAGTAACTGATGGGAACAGAGCCTGGAACCTCTGTGGGGAAAGTTCTTCTCATTCCCCCTAATCCCCCTGAGCCCTGGCAGCCCCGGGGGGGCTCCAGCCGGGCTGGGGGACCAGAAGGTGACACTGAGCTGCTGGACCAGGTGCTTGGCAGCCTTTCCTTCGTCTCCCCCTATTTTCGCTCACCTGCTGCTTCCAGCCCGTTTGCAAATACAGATCAGAGCTCCACCAGCAACAGGACAGGGAACACCTTGCAGGAAAGGATTGCCAGCAACAGAAGTTGTCCCTTTTTTGTCCTGAGCCTTCCCATCCTCCAGCAAATATTTTCTTCTATAGGTGGAAAAAGCCCAAACCCAATTCTCCCCTCGCTGCTCCTCCTGCGGAAATGGCATTTTACAGAATGTGGGATATGAGCCAGAGCTGCAGCCTGGAGCCGGCACTGGCAGCTCTTCCCATCGGGGACGAATGGTCCCTGCAGGATTCCAGGAGTCCCAGCGATTTTCCCTGCTCCAGGAATCTCTTGGAGCACAGTTTGCTGGGCTTTCAATAATAAATGTACACAGGGATAGATCCTCTGGAGGAATTCCGTGCAAATTCCCTCTGCAGCTCGGCTTGGAGCAACACATTTACGTCTATTTGGGTCTGCATCCCAAAAAAATTCCCCTTTTCGAGGAGAGATTGTTCTTCCTAAAGTTTGGGCACACTGAAGGTGCAGAAAACTGCACAAAGAAGGTTTTCAAAGCAAATATGAGTTAAGAGTTCTGCCTTTGCATCTATTTGGGTCTGCATCTCCCCAAAAAAATCCCCTTTTCAAGGAGGGATTGTTTTTCCTAAAGTTTGGGCACATTTCAGGTGCAGAAAGCTGCGCGAGAGATGGTTTTCAAAGCAAATATGAGTCAAGATTTCACTCTCCCACTGAAGCTCATGGCCCAGGAAATTATTTTAATTTCCCAGAGAAACCCTACAGACACCAGGGATAACTTTTGTGAGCAAGTGAAGAATGATTATTCCAGCATTTTATCCCAAATTTTCACTTACTGACAGCTCTGAGGAAACCAGGTGATTTTTTCCTTTTGGATTCCAGTTTCTTCGCAAACTCCTTAAAACAAAATCTTAAAAACTCAGAGCATGATATGAAGAATTATCCTTCCAACAAAGTTTTCTGCAACATATTTGCTTTTCCAGGTCCCAAAATTCCAGGAGAAAGGTCAAAGAGGGGCATACAGAGAAAAAATAGTCCGTGCTTAGCTCCAATCTTTGGGATTTCAGTGAGATTTTCTAGAATGTTCATCCATCTCCCTGCCGTGGGAGTGGGGCTGAGCTGGCCCCAAATTCCCACCCGGAATGATTCATTATTCCCAGCACTGCACACAACCCCCGTGGCTCTTTGAGAATAAATTAGGCACTGATTGGAATTTTTTCCTTGCCTTTCTGAGGCAGTTCGGTGTTGTTTAAAACACCAATACTGAGCTGAAATGGGAATTTTCCAAGAAAAAATGGGATTGGGATCCAGTGCAGTCACATCTTCCCACATGGATCCAAGTCCTTCTCAAAGAGCTGCTCAGGGTTACAGAGATTTTGGCCCTGCTCATCTTTGTTATTATATTTTAAGGTGAAATAAAGAATTTTTTTTAGGGTGAAATAAAGGATTTTTTAAGGTGAAATAAAAGGGGTTTTTTTAGGTGAAATGAAGGGGTTTTTTTAAGGTGAGATAAAGGATTTTTAAAAGGTGGAACAAAGGATTTTTAAAAGGTGGAACAAAGGATTTTTAAAAGGTGGAATGAAGGATTATTTTAAGGTGATATGAAGGATTTTTTAAAGTGAAATAAAGGATTTTTTAAAAGGCAAAATAAAGGGGGGTTTAAGGTGAAATAAAGGGGGTTTTAGGGTGAAATAAAGGATTTTTTAAGGTGAAATTAAGGTTTTAAGGCAGATTATTCCACATTCAGATGGGATGGGGTTGGTGCTCCTGAACAACACCCAGCTCAAAGGAGGCAACAAGAGGATGGCATTTCTTTGTTAAAAGATACTTTCGCTCTTTATTATGTTGGGTTTTAAAAATAAATGTTCATTCTACAGGATACCCCAGAATATTCTGAAAAAAATGAGGGGCTTTAATACAATACAATTTAATAAAAAATTTAATAAAACATCAAAGCATTTCTGCTGAGCATCCACTCAAACTCCTGGTACCAAAGGAATCCAAGCTCAATCCATGATGCTCGAGTAGATTTAAGCCGGACAAGAGCCCTTCCTAATCCTGAGAGAAGGGAAGGGCCAAAAACCAGGATGGAATTTTTTAGGAAAAGCAGAAATAGCCCCAGATGGAGCGAACTGATGCATTCCCCAGCTGCAATCCCCAACCAATGGATTCACTGCACACAGCCCCGAGCTGCTCTTTAGTTATAAGAGAATGAAAAGGATCAGGTCTATTTTTAACTTCCTGGAAAGTTTAAAAATAAAGAGCAGCTTTCAATAATGCATTAACCAGCAGGTTTTGAAAACGAGCCGGTGGGTGTGAAGGAGGTGAAGGCCTGGGGTTCCGTCCGCGCCACAAGGAGGAGAATTTAGGGCAAAACCTGAGGTGAAAGTGGTGAGAAATCGATAAATACAGGTAAACTTATGTGCAGGAGATTTAAGGAATGGCAAGGAGGCTTTGGAGTGGCCTAGAGCTTAATCCCCCCTCAGCTCAAGGAGTTTCAGAAGGAAACAAATTCCACAGAACATTTTTCTTGTGACGGAAATGCATCCACACACGCTGGGTTTAGAGCGTCAAGGTCTCCCCAGTCCAGCCTTGCACCTTTAAGAATCTGCAGTTTCACTTCAGGAATTTTTCTGTCTTTTTTTCATCCTCCCCAAAGCTCACTTTTCCAGCACATTTGTGCCCTTGTACCTTTCACTATTCACAGTTCGAGTCAGGGTTTGCATTAATGAATTCCACAGCAAATCCTGGGACAAGGGGACAACGATCCCAGCAGCAGATTTTGGAAACCTGAAATGAGGAGCTCTGAGGGCTGTGGCAGTGACGCCTTTGCCGGGTCTTAAAATGAAGAGAGCTGAACACAGTTAAGAGGGAAAAAGGGTTTTACCTCGGTGTTTATTGAAGGAGCCTCAGGGGCGCCGAAATGCACATCGAAATGCACCCCGAAATGCCCCCCAGAGAAATGGCCCCCACGATGTGATGTGTGTGCAATTACAGGCCTTGCTAATTAGCACATCTATCAAAGATTGCCCAGGGAGGGACTCCAGCGAGACCCCTCAGTGAGGAACCTTCCCCTGGCTGGGCCTGGCTTTGTTTACAGAATGTGTTCTGGAGAGGCCCTCGGGGTCTGGGGTTTCCAGGGTGTTTGGGCTCTTGGCTTAACGGGATATTGGGTCTGAGGGAAGGGATCAGACTTAAAGAATTATAACTGTGGGGGCTAAAAGCACTGAGAATGCATAAAAGCTACGTAAGAGTGTATAAAAGGGGTGTAAAAGAAAAAGCAAAAAAAATCATCATGGCATCAGCAGAGCCTTGGTCCCCCTCCTCAGCCTCTGCCGCCACTTTGTCACTGCCACCCTGAGCAGGGGACTCCAGGGGACTCCAGGTGCAGAAGGAGGACGTGGGGACCTTGTCAGAAGCGGTGACATCAGAAACCATCACCAGGGGATCACCAGGGCCACCACTTGTGGCTGGATGAGCTTTTGAAGACCTCCGTGGATGGTGACATGCAGAAGTGGCACTCGGGGACACTGTAGTGGATTTAGTGCCAGGTTCAGTGTTGGGTTTGATGGTCTCCAAGGTCTTTTCCAACCTAAACAACTCCGTGATTCATTTCAGACAAACCAAGCGATCTCCTCTTTCCTCAGAGAACACCGACAACTAAACAGAGACAATTTTTTTCTGAATTATTTTGTATTTTTTAATGTTGCAGCTGAGATGGAACCTTGGGTTAAGGGTGGCTCATAAAGCTAAAATTCGACCTTGCCTCCAAAACCAGATCCTGGTAATTTTTCTCCCTTTCCTTTTATTTCTCTCTCTGCAATAGGAATAATCTTCCTTTAATCCAAGAAAAGATAATAATAATAATAATGATAATAATAACAATAATAATGAAACAACTTGTTTCATGTGAAGTGAGGGACAGGGAGAAGCCCAGAACCAACACAGGGCCTGGCACAGAACTCAGAGAGAAAAGTGCTTAACAAGCACCACTTACACTTGGATTGAAAGGTTCCCCTAAAATAAACTAATCTGCAATTCTGTCCAGAAAAAGGAGAAGTAATTATTTTAAAATTCAATTGACATACAATGAAAGAGGGTTTTTTTTGAAGTGTTTTCTATGGTATAAAACGATGCCCACACACAAAACGTGACCCACCTGAGTTTAAAACATGCTGGTTTTCCTCATAGAATGGTCAGGGATGGAAAGGGCCTCAAAAATTAGTATTTCTTCAAATTCAACTCCCTAAATAACTTGATTAACAGCAATCTAAACCCAAACCCAAGTGACACAACACTGCCAGCACGGAGCGGATGGAAAGCAGAACACGGGCAGGGAAGGAGGGGGCTGAAAATGAGGAGTTTTCCAACAGGAAAATCAGCTCCTAAACCCAACTTTACTCCCCGGTCAGCCCCTCAGGAGCTGCCGTTGGAGGATGAATTCCCAGTGGATGCATCCCAAGCCCGTGGTGCTGACGGGCTCCATCCTCCCGTGTCACACTCCACAGCTCCTGGTCCCAGCCCAGCTCTGCTTTCCCCCCACCCCAACAGCCTCACCCTGGGGCCAAATTCACCTCGTGGCAAATCCCGGCTGAAATAAGGGACCAATGATAATGAAAGCAATTAGAAATTCAATTTTAAATCCCACAGGCGGCTGGTAGATCCCTGGTTTTGCACTGAAGGATGGGGAATAATATCCTATAAAGTGAATTTAGCTGCTGAAAGCTCACAACAGTCTGGCTTTTATTGGCATTCCTCCCTCTCTGCCCTGGCTTCCTCTCCCCCTTATATTTTGAGCAGCAGCTCCTTTATTTCTGTCCATATTGGTACCTTATGCTCTCTGTAAATACAGAAAACTCAACTTAGGGCTCCCAGATCTTCTCCCCCAATATTTTTAAGGAGAAAAGGTCAGAGTATTCCAGTGAACTGACGCACTCTGTCTAATTTATACAGCAAGAAGCTTAAAATTGTGCGTCATTTGACCATTTTCCATTTGTTCATGCTGAGATTAAGAGATGGGCTTATTGTCGAGCTTATAGCTGAAATTACAACTAAGAGAAAAAAAGGGTTAGAGGGGATCAGTGGCTGCAGCTGGGCTGGGATTTACAGCTGCCCAGTCATGGCAGTGGAAATTAGAAAACTCGAAAAAAGCCCGTGGGAGGAGTTGGGAGGAGCTGAGTGAGTAATTAACCATTTCAGAGGTGAATGTTTCCGAATAAAACAGGAGAGCCAGGGCTGGCTGGGAGCAGTCAGAGCTCATTCAATTGCCAAAATGTGACCAGGGAAGTGAAAAACCCGGCTCCAACCTCAGAAATCAACGGGAATAAAGGATTTTCTTGAGGACTCAGCACTCTCTGTTCCAATCCCTCACTGCTCTGTACCTCTCACACGGCAGGAGTTCCACCCCCAGCAAAACTCCATCCCCTCAGGTGCCTCTCCAGCTTTTTTCCCAATAAATTGGATGTTTTCACCACGCAAATCACAAATCTCGCATTGAATATTCCTAAATTTTGCAGCAGGGCGGGCAAGTCCAGTTAAAAACTGGAGCTGGTCACTGTTCAGCATTTATCCCAGGAGGTTTTTGGGGCATTTTCAGCAACTGTGTGCCCACCATCAAACCCTGTGCTGATAAATCCACCTGAATTTTGATGGAATCACGGAAATTCCTACAGGAAATGCAGCTCAAGATTTTAAAAGACCTCCCCGTGCTGATAAATCCACCCAAATTTTGATGGAATCACAGAAATCCCTACAGGAAACGCAGCTCAAGATTTTAAACCTGGATCAGCAAATATCAGATTTGGTCAAAGTGGGAAATCCATGAGACTTCTCGCAGTTCTGATGTCTTCCCGTACTCTATTCTGTGTGTTCCGTGAATCCCAAATCGGTCCGTATTTCCACGATGGTGGTGCGAAGGGGAGCAGACTTGCCGACGTTTTCTTGGAAGAACTGCTGCTATCCATAGGATTTTCCATTTCCATCTGGGATGTTTGCACGGGGCTGCAGACAGATGGCTTCTCTGGGAAGGTGAAAAGGAGAATGTTGCCATCCCAGTGATGGATTTCCACGCGTGGCAAAATCCCTAAGACCCCAAGATTCTGCTCAGACTAAATTTATGGATTTTTCACCACCAAACAGCCTCGTTCCCTGGTGGAAAATCAAGAAATCTCACGTTCTGGCTTTGCAAATGCTCAAAAAGGTGAAAACACAAAAAGTTCTGGTGCGAGATGCTGCTTGGGACAGCCAGGGCATTTTGCTGTTTAGAGGAAGATTTATGGTGAAATATCCATTAACAAACTTTACAACTCCGAAAAATACGTGACATTTTCCAGAGCTGTATCATTCCTGAGTGGAAGAAACAGAAAAATAGGAAAATGTGGCTGCAGGAGGGAGCAGAGCAGCAACTCAAAAGCGAGGGAGCTAAACCAGGTCCCCACAGCGGGAGGCTGCCAAAACAAGAGCCACGAGGCCAACTTGAAAAAGCAAATAAATTAAATATTGTTTCAAAATCTGTCAGTGAAGGGTTTGTCTGTGGTTACATCTCCTGCTCTCAGAGTTTTGTGGGATCATCCATGGTTTTCTCCTTTTCCTGCACGTGCAGTTCTCACCCAACTCTGGTTTTGGAGGCTGCAAACTCGGCCAGGAACCACCTGATTAATATTTTAATGAGTTAATAAAACATCGTTTGTTAATTGGCTCCACCTGTGGCATCCTGGCAGAGGTGAGAGAGGAATGCCAGAATTTTAGGGAATACCTGGATTTATGTGAATGAAATTGAAGTTGGGATTAAAATTTGAATCTTCAGGATGCAGTGCCCAGACCCGGCTGTGAGATCTGAGTGTGGCATCACAAAGGAACGGGATTTCACTCTGAATCCCAATCCAAAGGAACGGGATTTCACTCTGAATCCCAATCCAGAGGAACGGGATTTCACTCTGAATCCCAATCCAAAGGAACGGGATTTCACCCTCAGTTCCAATCCAGTGTAATGAGTGAGATTTCATCCTCAATCCCAATCCAAAGGAACACGATTTTGTTCTGAATTCCAGTCCATAAATATGGGATTTCACTCTGAATCCCAGTCCAGAGGAATGGGATTTCACTTTGAATCCCAATCCAAAGGAACGGGATTTCACCCTCAGTTCCAATCCAGTGTAATGAGTGAGATTTCATCCTCAATCCCAATCCAAAGGAACACGATTTTGTTCTGAATTCCAGTCCATAAATATGGGATTTCACTCTGAATCCCAGTCCAGAGGAATGGGATTTCATTGTGAATCCCAACCCAGAGGAACGGGATTTTATCCTCAATTCCAATCCAAAATAAGGGGTGGGATTTTGTTCTGAATCCCAATGCAAAGGAGCCCACCCTCAGCAAGCACCTCATAACCTCCCAGCCTCCGAGATTTGGAGGGAATTTTATCCCATTTTGAAGTGGCAATCTGAGACAGACACAAATTCTAATTGCATAATAAAATTATAAATTAGAATAAAATAAAAAAATTATCCAGGAGAGCATTTTTCTCCTGGAGCTCTCCAAGTGTGGCCGGAACCAGGAATTCAATCCAGGGGTCTCCTGCATCCTCAGTGTTGGACCACCTGTACTCCAGCTCTAGAAATATGGTGGGAATGTAATACGGCTTCTCCTGAAAGCCACACTTGGAGCAATTTTATTTCTACTCCAAAAGCACAGGTTGAACAATAAGAAAATGAGGCAACACAAAAGGAGGATAAAAAAATAAGAAAATGAGGTAACAAAACACGAGGATGCAGCAGCTGGAGATAAACCACCACCACAGATAAACCTGGATCTGTTTAAAGCTGATTTTTCCAACCTGAAGAACCCGGCAGCATCCCTGCCCTCAGGTTTATTCTCACCACCAGGCCAATTCCCAAACCTTCTGTCAGACAAAAAAAGTTTCAGGGAGCTTAAGAGGAAAACGCATTTAGCCCTGGCTGCGGGAAGGCAAAGCAGATAAAGTTCAGCGTCTCAACTCGTGGAGGTTTCAAATGTGATTATGACATGAAACACATGGGGCCAATTTTCCAGCTCCAGCAAACGTATTGAATGTCATTGTCTTTCTAAGAAGAAAGGATCTATTCTATTTTCTTTTTTTTATGGACTGAGGAAGATTAAAGGTAATCTCCCTAAATCCTCAATCACCCCACAGGATACATTTATTTGGACGTGGCTGTGTCATTCAGAACATTGCATTCCGTAATGGAGAGGACTTGGGTTATCCCTCCCTGCTTCTTTTTGGCCCTTCAAACCCTGGTTTTGTCACCCAGTAAGCCCAGTTTAAATCTGGCTTTAAACCCAGGGTGGCCACAGCCCCTCCTGTTTTACTTTAAAACACTTCAGGAAGGCCAAGTGCGAGGGGTTTCCTTCCTGCTTGGGCTGCTGGATAAAAAGCCAAGTTCAGCTTTGCCGAGTTGGATTCATTTCCCTGCTCCCCCTCTGCTCTCTCCCACCTCCCGTTATTAAAAACTGAAATCAATAAAAATCAAACTCAGCCCCCAAACAAACAGGTGGGGAAAAAAAAATACTAAAGAAAAACTTTTTGGCTTCATGAAATCCAGTTTCTTCAGGAAGCCTGACAAAGATAAAGCTTGCTGGAAACTCCTGGATCGGGTGGCAGCACGGGGAATTCCGCGGGGAATTCACTGGCTGTGTGGTCATCTGTCAAAAGGAGGTGGCAGGAGCAGGGTTTGTGCCAAATAAAGATTATTTCAGGCCTGGAGTTGCTGGGGATAAGTCACAAACCACAGCAGAGCCCTGCTGAGAGCTTGGATTACCCCACGGAAAAGAGGCCGATTGCTCCCAGCCATTCCCTGTCCCAGGAACACCACAGGGACTCCTCTGGGATTCAGGGCCCAGAAAACTGTGAGGGGTCTTTAATTCCCATAAAAGCCCTTGAGCTGTTCCCTCCTGCCCTGCTCAGTTTGGGTTGGGGTGGCTCCTGAAAGCAGCAGCGAAATGAGAGCTTGAGAAGAGATTTTCACCTCCGGAGGGACATTCCCACCTGGGCAGGGGCTCCTGTCGGAGGGATTTGGGATGATAAGAAAGCTCCACCCCAGAACGGTCACCTGCACCCATCCCACTGTGGATTTAAGGGCTCGAGATGGGTTTAGGAGAACTCCAGGGCAGGCTCAGCCTCCGCCAGGGCGAATCTGCTACAAAATGAAACCAGTCAGTCCAAAAGGCTCCACAAAACCAGAGCGCCCGTAACGTAACACAACAAATGAGAGGACACAGGCTCAAGCTGCACCAAGGAAAATATAGGTCGGATATCAGGAAAAGGTTTTTTACAGAAAGAGTGATAAAGTTCTGGAGTGGTCTGCCCGGGGAGGTGGTGGAGTCACCATCTCTGGATGTGTTTGAAAGGAGATTGGATGTGGCGCTCGGTGCCAGGGTTTAGTTGAGGTGTTGGGGCATGGGTTGGACTCGATGATCTTGAAGGTCTCTTCCAACCTGGTGATTCTGTGAAATGTAGTTGTAGCAGGCTTAGCAGGAATTCAGAGATGCAGCAGCAAGCGAGTCCAGCAAGAGAATGAATTATTTATTAATTTTACAGTATCATTTATATATCCTAGTTCCAAAAGACAATTGCACAGTTCCCACACCTGTCCTGAGGTGATTGGCTGAAGCACCAGACGCCCATTTAAAAATATTATGTTACTGTATCAAAACATAAGTGAAAAAACAGCAGGTGTGAGAATTATTTACAAAACCCTATCTTGCTGTTTACATGGCTTGCATAGCGAAGGAAAATTCCCACAGAATCAGTGCAAGGAGATGGAAAATTTCTCTGCCTAGCAGCGTTTCAGAGTCCACAAAATATGGCAAAAAATTCCAACATTAGGGAAAAAACCACACCAAGGCAGGGGGTCTGAACCTCCTGGACCTGAAGTCATGGTCTTTCCCACCAGTTTTCCTTTGAAGGGAAATCCCAGCATTTATTTCCAAGCTCTCCTAAAGAGACTGCTCTAAAATTGACCAGGAGGGAGAAATTCAGGAGAAAAAGGATTTATTTTTCCCATCATTTTCTCATTTAAAGGGATCAAATCCCAGCAATCTGTGGCATCCATCAGGGCCCCGTTGTTCCCTATAACTTTTGAATGGAAGAGCAAATCTTAGATGCACAAACAGTATTTAAAGCAGGGGTTTCAAAGCAGAGGGGCCAAATTCCGCCCTCCCACCTTTACCATGAAAAGTCAATCCTGGGAGTTCAAAGCACAACGCTTGAATTTCAACTCAGCTTTGAATTTTCCCCCAAGTGCCCAGAAGTTCCTCCTTTAACAGCTGGGATGTTTACCTGAGTGGGGATGGCACAATTACTGCTGGGTTCTAATTAGGAATTAATGACTCCAGTGATCCTAGAGCAGGGACAATGTCCCGGTTTGGGAGCCTGGCACCAAACCCAGGCACTCCCCTCAACAAAAAGCACCCAGCACTCCAAAACCATCTCGAATCATTTCAGCCAGCTCACTACAAAGTTGATTTTGATGATTTAATTGGAAATGATGTTTAATAGGAGGCTGTTTTTGCAATTACCATTAAAGCCAAATGTCCCTTTTGCTTTCTGAGCCTGTTGCTAATGGTGTTCCCTCGGATCACTGGCTTTTTATCAGCTGCATTTTTATGAGGCTCAGAGGGCCCAATTTGATGTTCCCAGGTATTTCCAGCAGAACACGCTGCTCATTGTTCAAAAGTAATATTATTAGAAATGGGGCTGAAAACATCGTGTTACCAGTTTTTTGTTCTTGTTAGAGAATTAGAGGCTTTGAATTCTCTGAATCTGATATTATTCAACAACTTAGGAAATTTTAAAAGGCATTTAAGGGAAAACTGGTTTCAGATTCCAAGTTTTGGCTCCTAAATTCAGCATCCTCTGCTCTGACCCATCCCTGGGTCACATCGAAACCCAGCCACTGCTTGTGTCACCACTGGCACCCCCAGCAGGGACAGGGGGAGAGGAAATCTCTGCAGATTTTGAGGGATCCTAAAATATCCTGAGCTGGGCAGGAACCACAAGGATCATCAAGGTCCAATTCCTGCACAGGGCACCCCCCAAAATCCCACCAGTTGTTTTAAAAGGCAGCATCTGCTCACTGAAATTAATAATAATTAATTATTAGTAATAACCTCACCTCCCTTAACACTTTTGATAATAACCATTGCTCTGAGCACGAAGAAAATAATTCTCATATCTGCAGCTTGGCAGTGGATAATGGAAACTGGGAAAAGTCACTTTATTTCCCGTATTTCCCATCCCAGTCCTGGCACAGGGTGGGAGGCAAAGGGAGATTTCTCCTTGGTGCTGGGGAGCCTTTGCTTTTCTCACACAGGGAATTGGTTTTCCTGCTGAGCTGGGGACCAGTTAAACCAGAGGAACACAGGGAGGGCATTCCCAGTGATGCCTAAAGAGGCCAAGCTGGAAGCAGAGACCAGCCAGGAGTGAGGGAATAAAGGTGGATATTTATTGGAAAGGCCTTCAGAGGCACACCCTGGGCAGGCCAAAGGCTGCACCCGAGATGGACCCCGAGTCACGAGTTCTTCACACTGTTACAGGTTTGGGCCATTTGCAGATCAGCAGAAATTGGCCAATTAAACTTTAGCTAATGATGGAACTGCCCCTCAGCTCGCCCCCCTTCTCAAGGTGCTGGGTTACACATTTTGGGCCTGGGACGGGCTGGGTGTCCTTGCAGAGCAGGCCTGGAGAGGCTTTGTTATGTCTGTGTGAGCATGAGAGAGCAGCAGCTGCCAGGCTGCGAGGCAGCTCAGAGTCACACACTGGGAACGCAGAGAATCCAGAATTTGTAAAATATAAAAGCGAAAGCCTGAGGCATCACCAGCCATCAGTCAGGAGAGGGGAACGAGTGAAATCCCGAGGAGAGGTGCAAGGAGGAGAATTCCCTCACATCTGCATTCTCTCCTGCACTGGCAGGTGTTTGTGGCCACAAAATTCCCTCAATTTGTGATTCCCTGGTGCTCAGCCCCACATCCCTGATAAACCCCACTGGGGCTGCCAGAGCTCTCATCCTCAGGAGCGTTTCTCCCTCTCCAAAACTAACCCCAAACCATTCCAGCACTCCCTGCTCCATCCCGTGGGTTCCAGGGCATCTCCACAGCTCCAGGCCTGAGGTTTTCCGAGCCCACCCGAGCTGCTGCTCCGTGGCTTTCCCGCTCTCCAAACTCTGCACTTCCAGCTGCCATTTCTCACCTCCTCCCAATATTTGCTCTCCCAGGTTATTCCAACAGCCCGAGTGCATCAAGGGCCTTTGTTCAGGTGGGTGCAGCAGGGATTTGCTTTGGGCTGCTGCTGCAGGAAATCCAGAACTGAAAGGGAAAAAAAAAAATCCTTAATGGAGGGAATTTTATCCAGATTTGTGGTGGCAATCTGACAAATTATGACTGCGTAATAAAATTATTAATTCTAATAAAATAAAAAATTATCCAGGAGAGCATTTTTCTCCTGGAGGCCTCCAAGTGCTGCCAGAACAAGGAATTTAATCCAGGTGTCTCCAGGCGCTGAATGCACCTGAATTTTGCTGCAATTTCTGCCTTGGTGACACATTTTGCCTTTTGCTGTTAGAGAGAAAATGGGGATTATTGGGGAAAAAAACAGGAAAGAAGGAAAAGGAACAAAATCTGTGCCTTGTGTCCATCATTCCCACATCTGTCACCCATCTTGGGGGCAGCCACTGCTTTGTGCTCGGTCAGCATTACAGCAGCGCTGCCCTCAGGATCCCAAAGTGGGGCTGAATTCTCAACCCCACTGACTGCAATAATCCCAATTCCCCTCTCCGAGCGCGGCCCCATGACTCAGGCTGTGCACGGGCCCTGTGCAGAGCCAGAAGTTTTGGCCATTTCAGGATTAATGTTGAAAAAGGTGCCAGAAGTTGGAATCCTGCTCGGCGGCGAACTGAAATCTCAGCAAAAAGCTGCTCGGGAAGACACATGGCTGCATTCCTATTTCTCTTTCTTTTTTATTAAAAAACCCAACTAATAAAATAAAAGGCAGCTCTCCGAGACTTTAAGCAGAGGGGAGGAAGCTGAATTCAGCCACTGCTGCCCAAACTGATGAGATCTTTGGAAGAGAATCCCAGATGTCAGCAAAAACTCATTTGCCCAGTCCAAGTGAGAAAGCAATTTTTTTTTTTTTTTTTTAATTTTTGCAATAAAAACAAGCTGAGGATGGTAAGATTGGGCAGGAGAGACAGAAAACACTACAGAAAAAGGAGACAAAAATAAGATTGTGAGGATGGAGGGGAAAAAGGTGGCAGCAGATAAGGAACCGAGAGTGAAAGAATTACAGCTCCGGGGAAACAGGAGCTGCGATAAAGCTCCATGAGCTGGAATCAGGGGAAAATTTGGGAAGAACAAGGGAAAGGTGAACTCTGATAAATGCTCTGGGTTTTGTTCCATCTCCCCTGCTGGTCACTCACGTGGGCACGTTTTTAAGGAGAGCTCAGGCAGCAAATTCCAGGTGGGCTCCAACTCACGAGGGCCTTATGGACAAAGGGGGAGCGTATTCCCTGGTTCCTCCAGGGGAATTCCACGCTCCTGAGGGGTTTTTGCACGGGTAGGAATGTTGGGAGTGCCCACTCAGGTGTGTTCTGAGCTCAGCCTTCCAGAGCTGGCACTGCTGGGAGCCTCTGGCAGCAGCTGGAACTTGGATTTTCTCCTCTCTCAGGTGTGGAAGTGGTCAGGATGTGCTGCTCAGGAGAAACCCGAGCTCTCAGCGTCCAGCCTTGAGGGGCAGGAGGCTTCTCCATCCCCAAATCCCACCCCAATCTCATCCCAGCTTTGGGAACAGCCCCCCCAGATCCCACCCCAATCCCATCCCAGCTTTGGGAACAGCACCCCCAGATCCCACCCCAATCCCATCCCAGCTTTGGGAGCAGCACCCCCAGATCCCACCCCAATCCCATCCCAGCTTTGGGAACAGCACCCCCAGATCCCACCCCAATCCCATCCCAGCTTTGGGAGCAGCCCGGGTGTTCCCAGCACAGCACAGGGCAGGGCCCCACGTGGCTCAACCTCTGTGACAGCAGGGCTGGGCTTATCCTGGGCCACTTCTGAGCCCTCCTCGCTGTGGCTGAACCCTAAACCCAAACGCAATCATTCTGCAGCTCGTTAGAGTTTAATTGTTTGAGCCCCTCTGGCCGCTCAGCAGTGGAGCCTCCTCCTCTGGAGCCGTCCTTGGGAATTCTCCACGCAGGATCGGGGTGAGCAGCAGCATTAAACCGAGTTACACAAAGAGAAAAGCACCAAAAAGCACATTAAAAAATCACTTTTCAAATCACTCTGCCGGGGTAGAGAGAGGGGGCGGGAAGGGGTGGTGGGTTTTAGTGTGGTTTCAGTTTATTTCCAGGGAAGATGGAAGCTGAGCTGCCCCCGCTGCTGTTCCCTTACAAATCCCTGCTCCCTGCGCCCTCCGGTCCCGCTCTGCTCCAGCATTTTGGGTCCAGGATGTGCTGCTCAGGACGAATCCAGGCCCTCAGCATCCAGCCTCGAGGGGCAGGAGGGTTTTCCACACCCACATTCCAGGCTGGGATAGGAATAAGCTGTGGGAGGGAGAAAAATCAGCCTCCCCACACCTGAGAGAGGAGAAAATCCAAGTTCCAGCTGCTGCCAGAGGCTCCCAGCAGTGCCAGCTCTGGAAGGCTGAGCTCAGAACACACCTGAGTGGGCACTCCCATCCTTCCTACCTGTGCAAAAACCCCTCAGGAGCGTGGAATTCCCCTGGAGGAACCAGGGAATACGCTCCCCCTTTTCCCATAAGGTGAAGTTATATCCCCGAGAAAAATCCCGGTTAATTCTGGCTGGAAATGCCTCAGAGTTGATCAGCAATGAACGATTTCTTACGGCAAAACCATGTCAGAAAATGCCTCCATCCCTCATCCTAGAGCCAGTCCTGGAGACTTTCCAATTCCCAGGTGGAATATTTGCATCCCTGTGGAAGAATATCCCAATTTAACCGATAAGTGATGCTGCACCCACCCCAATTCCATTTCTGCACCCTCCACTGCTTGAAAATCTCACAAACTCCCATCTGTGGAAGCACTCAGTGAAAATTTATTGAGGGACAGAAATAACAAAGCAGTGAGAGCAACAATTTTAATATTTGGTCACAGGAGAAAAGTTCATATTCCAAAAAAGAATAGGAAACCCTTTGCAAAGGAACACCCGGCCCCTCCAAGCAGAGCAGCGCGAGCTGCTCCCTGTTCGGAGTCATCCTGGCTGCCCAAACCAGGCAGAAAACGCTGATTTTCCATCCTAATTTACATGGTGTTTTAGCCTGGTATCAGTTAGGGAAGAAGCTTGAAGAAAACAAATCAAAACCAAGTCAAAAAATCAATTTTAACCTTCAGAAATGGCAACAACCCCTCCCAGCAGTGAGCTGGCCACGAGCCTGCTATTAAATTAATAATTATAAACCCCAGCATAATTACTCTGGCAGAGTCTCAGATGTTGTTTTTAGATTTATCTGAGTTCCTACATGGTTGGATTAATCCAAACCTCATCCCAGCAGATAAAATTCCCAGCTAATTTCACCTTGAGGAAGGGAGAGGAGAAGAAGAATCACCTGTAACCTGTTAATAAGAATGGAGGATGGGGGTAGAAATCAAGAACAAAATTCTAATTCTATAAATAAATAAAAATCATGACATAAAAATGTTATTATAATTTTTAATTATTAATATAAATGTATTACATAGATATTACTATATAGATTTTATAAAGAAATATAAATTATATCATAGAAATTGCTTTGGGGAAGTCAGTTCATTCGCTGGGAAAATTAAAGACTGAGAATCAGAAATGGCTGTTGGTATGAGGAGAAAAAAGAAAAAGAGCTGAAGACGCCCAAATGAGCGCTGCAGACATCCCAAACGGGCTGGTTTTTAACACTCTGTGCCAAGGGTTGTTTTCTCCCTCCCAGAGCGACGACTCCCAGCACACACAGCAAACGCGGCGGCTCCCGGCGCAGCTCGGGGAGCGCTCCACGCCCCCATCAATATTTTATTGAGGCAGAATTGCTGCTTCATTCAGGAAATCATTTGATACCATCAAGGGCTGAATCAGAGCTGGAAGCAGAGACAGAGCTGGGCAAGCCAAGCAGAGACTGTGTCAGGAGCAGCTCCCTGCACCCTCAGAACTTCGCAAATTGCTGCTTTTATTTGTACATTGATTAATTCAACACCCAAAAGGGCTCTGAGACTCCTTCCTTGCAGTTCTTTCCAGGTTAGGGATTTTGAGCAGCCTCTGGAATGGCAGGAGGAGGCAATTTTAACTCCTTTAACAGCTTTTTATCTCAATATCGCTGATAAATCTGTGATTATTGTATCAACTAATTCCCAATTGAATCATTCCAGGTATCTCACGCAGCTCAGCCCGTTCTATTACATCAATTTTCAGAGTTTTTCCCTCAGTTTTGGCTCTTCCCTGCAGGTGACCTCAGCCTTTTGGGAGGGCTGTGCTAGAGCGAGTCCCTGTTCCGCTTCCACAAAGGATTTTCCTGCTCAGTTGGGGCAGGAGTGGCTGAATCCATTTTCCTCTCCTGTGCTTAAAGTCTTTTAAAGCTGCCTTTTATTTTACTAATTGGATTTTTTTAGAAAAATAAAAGCGTCTTCTGCTTCCTGAAGGGTTTTTCCTTAGCTGTGTGCGCTCCTGGAATACGTGGAGTGGGAGATTCGGTTGATGCAGCGTTGCCTCCCTTCCCACCGAGCTGCTGCCCTGCAGCAGCACAGCAGAGCAGACTGAGGGGGTTCTATGCTGCACTCACAGGTTTTTGTACATTCCCTCTTGGGATTTATCCCATTTCTCCACCTCCTGTGGATGGAGGAGCCGCCTCAGAGTGCGGATTTTGGGAATGGGGATTTCCAGCCGGCAGAATTCAATGGGACAGGGGCAGTGGGTGCCCCTGCCCCAGCCTCAGATCTGGAAAATATGAAAAAAGGGGATGATCATCCTCCCTACTTGAGCTATTCATTCCAAGATCCACGAGTGATTCCGCACCTTCTGAGCTTTGCAAATCCTTCAGCAAGAGGTGAGGCCTTCCCGGCCTGCAGGAGCCCTCATTTTCCCTTGCACAGGATAAAGAAATAATTCTTAGGTTGGAAATGTGACAAAGTGTCCCCAGCAAATACCTGGGGCTGTCTCCTGGTCCCGTTATCCACAGGAAATATTGGAAGATCCTCTTAACAACTTCTCTTAGGGATCTACAACCACCTCAAAGAGAGGAATTTGTCCTCTGCAGACTTGACAGGATCTACAGCAGTCGAAACGTTTTGGTGAGGGAATTGTGCAGTGTGGATGGACGGGATCATCCCGTCCCCACTCCAGCCGCAGCTCTGCAAGGAAGGGACACCCCCAAACATTCCCAGATCCCTGGGAAGGGCAGGAAAGCTCTCGCTGGGCTGGTGGTCAGGGCACAATCGCCTCGGAAATCTGCTTTTGTCATCAGCTCTTACCTACGGGCGGGCAAAGGTTCAGGGAATCGCTTGGGGAGGGAATTCCTGGATTTGATTCCTCCCAGCTCGGGCTGGTTCAGCTCCCGGGGTGGGAGGAGAAGCAGCAGAGGGGGCGGAGGGGTCTGGAGCTCCCAACTCGTGCCAGGAAACCCAGAGCTGGTTTTAGAGGAACAGCAGCACTCAGGGGCTGGATCACTGCAGCCTGAGCCTTTGGAGTTTCCATAGGAATTCAAGGAGGAATTCAAGTGCTGGTATCGATATTCCTGGATCTGTTAATCCCACGGAAATCAGCGTTAGGCACAGTCAGGCTGCGGCTGGATATCCAATGCCTCCTGAAGTTAAATGGCCCCGGTTTCAAATAGGAAAAAATGGGAAAAGAAGGGGAAAAAAGAAAGGGGTAAAAAGAAAGGGGTAAAAAGAAAGGGGTAAAAAGAAAGGGGGAAAAGAAGAGGAAAAAAGAAGGGGAAAAATGAAAGGGGAAGAAAGAAAGGGGAAAAAGAAGAGGAAAAAAGAAGGGGAAAATGGGAAAAAAAATGGGAACAGAGGGGAAAAAATGGAAAAAAAGGAAAAAAAGGATAAAAGGGAAAAAAGGAAAAAAAGGAAAAAAGAAAAAAAAAGAGAAAAAAGGAGGAAAAAAGGGAAAAAAGGGGAAAAAAGGGGAAAATGGAAAAAGTGTGGAAAAAAGAAGGAAAAAATGGAAAAAAGAAGAGGAAAAAGTGGAAAAAAAAAATGGAAAGTGGGATTCAGGCACTGTTTTATTGTGGCATCATCTCAAAGCCCAGCAGGTGCTGGACACTTTGGGACAGGGCTCAGCAGGATGCCCCCAGCAGTTACACTGGATTAAAAAGCACAAGAAATGCCCCTCATCGCTCCTCACACACAGAATTTTAAGCTCACACACAGAATTTTAAGCTCCCACGACACTTTCAGCTTCCATTTGCATCTGGAGGTCAGGGGAAAAGCTCTCTCTGGTTTTATTTGGAGAGATTCTTTTCAAATTCGTGCTCAGGTTGCTGCACTGACTTTGTTTTTCCTCCCTGCTGCTTCCCACACGGTTACAGCTTAAAACTCTGTCTTTGGAGTCCTGTTCCTGCACACCAGGGCGACAAATTCCTCAGAAATCACCTCAAAATAAAAGATATTCCAGCCAGCCAAACTGCAGAGGGAGAGGAAGAGTTTCTCCACATGCCCACGTTGTGTGAGCCATCCCATGAGCTACTCCTAATTGCAATTAGCTGCTTCTCAATTAAGGCTGGGAGGACACGGAGCCCCTGGAACGGGGAGCATCGGGCTGGTGGGAAGGCTGGACAGCGCTCCCAGCTCCCGGGAATGTTCTGGGAAGCCTCAAGAAAGCAGCTCAAGGTTCATCCTGATTAAATTTCCGCAGCTCCGCAGGGCTGTGCTGCTGCTGCTGCCGTCACAGCTCTGGGGCTTTTCCTCCTGCTGCCTCTGGCACTCCCCGGGGGACATTTTCAGATGGAATTCACTGCGTTCCCGTCAAAGTTACGGAGCTGGGGATGTTCCCTGCCTGGCTGCATTCCCAGGAATTCTCCGTTCCACGGGCATGGAGAAGTGCAAAATGGAATCAGAAGGTGAGTCTGTCACCTCTGGTGTCACCCGCAGGTGCAGCCGCCCTGCCACCCTCAGCCTGAGAGACAAAATATTAATAAAGCTTCCCAAAAGGCAAAAAATTCGGGAGCGAGGCTTATTCCTGCTAAAGAACGGACCCAGCAGGTGCCTCCGGCAGGATGAGCGGCACCACGGGTCTCTTGTGGCAGGAGAGGAGGAAAGTTTTCCATCCTCATCCAGCATTCCCAAATCCTTTTTTTCTGAGGAGTCTGGAATAGGAGCAGGCAGCTCCCTGGACCAGAGACTGATTTTTCTTTTTGCTTAAATAAAACACTTGGAAAGCTCAAACAGGTGAATTCCTCTTCCCTCTCTCTCGATTTCACTGCTTGTAATCCACTGAGGCGATGGACAAAGCTGGGGTCAGGCTCTGTAATTAAAGTTATTTAAGGCAATCAAGAGCTGGAGGGATGGAGAGTGCCCCCAGGAGATTGAGCTGCACCACGGGTCACTTCTGACAGGAGAGGAGAAAGAGTTTTCCATCCTCATCCAGCATTCCCAAATCCTTTTTTTCTGAGGAGTCTGGAATAGGAGCAGGCAGGATTTTACAGGCAGCTCCCTGGACCACAGGCTGATTTTCTTTTTGCTTAGACAAAACGCTTCAAAAGCTTAAAAAGGTGAATTCCTCTTCTCTCTCTCCCGATTTCACTGCTTTTAATCCACTGAGGCGATGGACAAAGCTGGGGTCAGGCTCTATAATTAAAGTTATTTAAAACAATCAGGAGCTGGAGGGATGGAGACTTTCCTCATCTTCTTGCATTAAAAGTCAGAGGAAAACTACAACATTCCACTGAGAAGCCTCCCATTAATCACTGCCCTGCAATCCCTGGAAGGGAATTCAGCACACTCTGATGGAAATTTGGTTTATTCACCTTGAGTCCCTGCTTGCACTCTCACCCCGAGAGCCAAAGGGGCTGTAAGTGTTGGAGTTTCCTGCCAATCAACCCCAGGAAACGCAGGAATCCCTGCCATGAGCTCCACACCGGATTTCCAGCGCGGAGCAGATGGCAAAGCCGCCCTTTGTGACAAACGAGGGCCGCTCCTGCTGCACCTCGCTCAGGAAAGGCCAATCACCCCCTAATGAGGGGAACTGGCACACGACCCGTGCTCCTGATTTCTGTGACCTCCAAGTGCAGGATTCCAGCCCAGAGCTGGGTCAGTTACAAGAGAAACCTCGCTCACAGCCGCTCGTGAGCTCAGGTAGAACCTGACGGAGGATTTCGGGCAAGCACAGAGAGGATCACACCAAGGCCAGGCTGAAAGCGAATCCCAGAAGCGATGCCAGCCCAGCTTTTATGGGAAAGGGAGCCCAGATGAGAAGGAAAACAATCAGCTTCCAGAAAAATCGTTGGAGAATGGGAAGTTTCAGATTTTCATTCAGGATAAAAGGGCAACAAACCCCATGAAATATCCGAATTCGAGCGGAACCCGAGCAATCCCCACCCTGTGCTTTGTCACCAGAGCAGTTCATCCCTTTGCTCTCATCCCACCCAAACTCAAACCCAGCTGTGGAAAAGGTTTGTTCCTGGTTTTTCGTGCTCAAGGGGCACCATCTACCCCCTATTTTTATTCTGGAAAATAGATTTCAGGAGAGAAATCCCAAATGTGCCAGATTGTCATATCAGGGGTTCCCAGGATTTGCCTAAAAAAGCTCCCACTCTGCTCGTGCACAGATCTGATTGTGCAGTTTGGGATTTATCAGCATCCCTTCTGTCCTTTTCGAGAGGAAAAGGGAAAATCTGCCTCTGGACTGATGGAAACAACCAAGTGTGGCCAGTAATTATTAATAAACCCCCCTCACGTGGCCAGCTTGGTGCCTTGATTAAATTTTGCAGATAAAGGACCACCCCAGCTTTTTAAAAATACATAAACTGGGGAGTCTCGCTTGATAAAAAGAATGATTCCATTGTATCTTTTGTGGGGAAAAGTGGCTCTGAACAGCCTCTGCTGTACCAATTCCTGTAAAAGATTGGGAGTGTGACATGGAGTGCACAGGGAGGGAAGCTTTGAATCACATCACAAAATGCTCCCCACATCCCCTGCTCGGAGCTCAGGCTCTGAATGAGGAAATGGGGAATGTAGGTCAGGCACGGAGGCTTCTCCCACCTTCCCAATTTGCTGACCTCCTCCTAATTCCTTAAAAGAAACAATCTGCCCTACCTGGGTGAGCTGGGTCCGGGGCAAAGTCGTGTTCTCAGAGCCCGAGGAAGGAGTGAAAACTTTCCCTGCACACAAAATTCCAGCTTTGGGCACACGGGATGACTTCCTGGGATTTTAATTCATTTTAGATATGCAAGAAACTTGTTGCTGTTTCCCTTCCATAAACTTTCAGGCAGAGCTGGAATAAAGATGAAAAGCAGGAAGAAAAGCCTGCACATGTAAAATGGGAAAGAGAGGAAAAGAGGGGAAAAGAGGGGGAAGGGAATAGAGATGGGAATGCTCTGCTTCTTTCCTTTCCCAAAGGGAAGGAAATTCTGGGCCTGCCCTGGAGATCCTGGGCCTGCAGTCCCAGCTCCCACACCTGGAAATGTCCTGGGCAAACTGGAGCTGGCTTCAAATTTATTCTTTCCAAGGGATAAAGCAGCAGGAGCCTCAAATGAAAACTGGGAAAGGGCACTGAAATGAGCTGGAAATCCGTAGGAAGTTTAAATCCCTGCTAAAGGCTGATGGCCTTGGCCTGGCAGATGCAGAACATCTGTTTGCTGACATCTGGGACTTCCAGATACTCTGGAACTTCCCATCTTCCTTTAGATGGAATCCAAGCCATTAAAAAAAAAAAAAAAAAAAAAAAAAAAGGAAAGGAATTTCCCAGCACTTTCCCCAGTTCTGAGAAATCAAATCCTTTGCACCAGCCTTGCCTGTTCCTGTTCATTAATAAGCCTTGATTTTTCCAACGAGGAGCAATTCAAGGAATCAGGAAATGCAGCTCTGGTGTTAAAACACAACACAGAGCACTGATGGCCACAGCAGACTCTGCCACTGATTTGTGCTCACAGATTATTATTCAACAACCATGAAAAATATTCTGCCGCTCTGGAATTGTTCAAACACAAAAATGCTGTGGAAAACCACATGAAATCAGGTTCAATGGACTGATCCTGGAATTGCTTGGGAATAATCCCACCTGGTTGGGAAGGGCCGACACTGACAGTGGCCAGGGCAAGGCAGAAAGGTGCCAGCCCAGGATTTGCATCCTCAGGAGGAATGGGAAGGGCCATGGGAAATTCCAGTTACGGAGCTGCTCTGGCCAGGTTTTATCCCAACAGCAACTTTGTAATTTATGGCAGCATCTTCTCCTGCAGAGATCAGGTACCTTGGGTCAAAAATGTTATTTACTGCCAGGGTGGAGAGGCCCTGGTACAGATTATCCCAAAACTCTGTGGCTGCCCCATCCCTGGGAGTGTCCAAGGCCACCCTGGACAGGGCTTGGAGCATCCTGGGATAGTGGAAGGTGTGGGGGTGAAACTGGGTGATCTTTAAGGTCCTCTCATCCCAAACCCATTCCACGATTCCACGACTCCAGCGCAGAAATGAGTGAGGCACTTAAAAATCGAAATAACTCCCAGTGAAACGCCGATATCCGGGGAAAGCCACGGAGCAGAGCCGCATCCGTGCGTGTCCGGGTTTGTTATGCACCATCTCAGCGCGGGGTCACCACCCCACCCCCAGCCCCAGCCCCGGGCATGGGAAAAGCTCCTCATTTATGGCTCAGTTGCAGTTCCCCGGTGCCACCCGGCCGTGCAGTCGTTGCTGCGCTACAGAGCAAATATTTTGCCCGTTTGGGTTGTTGAACAACAAACAAAACCCCGTGGGGAAGTCATTTTCCGGCCTGATTTACTGCAGGGAGAGCCAGGCCTCGAAACCAGAGCGGCCTGGCTGCCAGGGCAGTTCCTAGAAGTTCAACACGGAATATTCCAGGAGTGCCAGGCTTTGGGGTCAGCGTGGGGCAGCCACACCACGGCGGGGCGGGAACGCAGCAGGAGCCCTTCCCATCCCAGGTGCCCATGAGATTTTCCTCCTCGCCTTCCACAGAAATTTTATTTAGTGGGATTAATGCTCTCCAGGTGCTCAGGGTGCTGCGCTGGATGGGACAGGGGGGTTCGCTCCTGGATTTTTTTTCCCCTTTGGGCCTGATTTTCCTCCTCTTTGTGGCTGATTTCTTTCCCCCTTTTTGGGGCTGGATATTTTCCCCCCCTTTTGGGGTAGATCTTCTCTCCCCCTTTTTTGGGGCCAATTCTTCTTCCCCCTTTTGGAGACAAAGTTTTCCCCCTTTTTTGGGGC
The DNA here is from genome assembly GCA_013400235.1 of Oriolus oriolus. Taxonomy (NCBI): domain Eukaryota; kingdom Metazoa; phylum Chordata; class Aves; order Passeriformes; family Corvidae; genus Oriolus; species Oriolus oriolus. The sequence continues at coordinate 508,385 of VXBT01000858.1, read as the reverse complement.
TGAATTTTCCCTCCGCCCTTTCAGGGCTAATTTTTCTTTCCCCTCTTTGGGCCAAATTTTCTTCCCCCCCTTTTTTGGGGCCAATTTTTTCCCCCCTTTTTGGGGCTGGATATTCTCCCCCCCTTTTGGAGTGGATTTTTCTCTCCCCCTTTTTTGGGGCCAATTCTTCTTCCCCCTTTTTGGAGCCAAATTTTTCCCCCCTTTTTTGGGGCCGGATTCTTTTCCACCCCTTTTTGGGGCCGGATTCTTTTCCACCCCTTTTTGGGGCCAGCTTTTCTTCCCCCCTTTTTTGGGGCTGGATTTTTTTTTGCCCCCTGTCAGGGCCAACTATTTTACCTCCCCCTTTTCAGGGCCGATCTTTTTTCCCTCCTTTTTGGGGTTGGATTCTTTCCCCCACTTTTGAGGCCAATTTTTCTCTCTCCTTCTTTTTGGGGCCAATTTTTCTCTCCCTTTTCTTGGGGCCAATATTTTCTCTCCCCCTTTTTTAGGGCCAATATTTTCTCTCCCCCTTTTTTGGGGCCAATTCTTCTTCCCC
>VXBT01000858.1:479435-507339 GCA_013400235.1 Oriolus oriolus | reverse complement strand
CCCTGCTCTTCTCTCCCCCTTTTTTTGGGCCAATTTTTTCTCTCCCCCTTTTTTGGGGCCAATTCTTCTTCCCCTCTTTTGGGGGCCAATTTTTTCTCCCCGCCTTTCAGGGCTGGTTTTTCTCCCCCCCCTTTTTAGGGCTGATTTTTTATTCCCCTTTTTTGGGGCCAAATTTTCTTCCCTCTTTGTGACTGATTTTTGAATTTTCTCCCCACTTTGTGGCTGATTTTTTCCCCCCTTTGGGGCTGGATTTTCCTGCCCTGTGCTGCAAACCCAGCAGTGCCCTTTCTGTGTGGTTTTTCTGCAGACAGGATCCCATCACCCCGAGCACTCTCTGTGACATCAGAACACGTCACACTTAGAGTTCCCCACAGAATTCCTGGGGCTTTCCATTTTGAAGGAAAAAATCTGGTAATTTTCAGGAACTTTGATGTTTCAGGGCAAAAAAAAAAAAAAAAAAGGAAAATTCAACTCCCCCTGAAGTGATTATTGAGATTTCGAGTTATAAATCAGCATCAAATATTTCCAGGAAATGTGACGGAATTTAGCTGGGATAAAAGGGCCAGCGAGGCAATTATGGAATTCAGATCCCACTTAATTTCAAGTCCTGATCCACACACAGGGAGGAATTTGACCCCCAGTTTTAACACCCGAAGAGGATCTCCAGATGTCCCTGACAAACGTAACAAACTCTCCCATCTGTTCGAAAATCCTACACATGGACAAGAGTTATTAAAAGTAATTAATGATAATTAATTCAATAACCTGGGGATGAAGGAAGAGAATTAAGTGAATTTTAAGGAGTTATTACTCAAGAAATGAAGGAGTAATTTTTCCCCAAAGCATCGCAGGAATGGATATGATAAAGCTGAGAGAATTTCAATAGTTTTTAAGCCACAGAAAAAGGAAATTTTATTGTTTATGTGCCAAGCAGAAAATGTGACCTCTGTAAACACATTTTTCCTCCAGATAAACCCTGATGATACAGGAACTTTAATTCATCATGAGGAGCTCGTGTGGTGCTGCTCCCTGTGGGTCACCAACACACAGAGAAAGCCTCCTTCACTTGTTTTATGTATTTGCACACAAAATAATGTGCAAATAATGATATAAAATTGGATAAAACACAGCTGGGACTTTGAGGAAACAAAAGCAGGAGGAGAAATGCAGGAGTTTTCCCAAGCAGGGCTGGCTCAGGCAGTGTTTGCTTGGAATATTCAGAAAATCACGTTCAGTTCTTTAATTTGATCTCCTGTGCATCAGAACACTGAACTTCAACCATTCATCCACTGCACTGAATAATAAACTTGGGTTTAACTAAGCCTGAATTAGCGTTTAGCTAATGCACATTCTGCTCCTGGGGCGGGAGATTCTCAGTCTGAGCATCTTCCTTGCCCTTGGAAATCACTTCCAGAATATCATCAATAAATGGCATTCAAAGCGTGCCCAGTCCCTCATTTCAATTTGTCTGATTTCAGCTTCCAAAGAAACATTGGATTCTCTGGCAGATTCCAAGGGGCTTTAAGCACGGAAATTCTCTCTGGAAGGGGAAGTGACTACATTTAAATTACCTCGTTATCAGCTAAATAGAAAGTGTTGAACCATTTTATCCCATCTCTAGGTGATTTCTGTGGTCTCCCTCTCCATTTTAAAGCCATTTAACAAAGGCAATAACAATTAAAATAACGAGGGATTGATCAGGCAGCGTTTTATTGTTAACCATTGCTTTGCAAAGTCGCAACAATTTGGGGAAAATGAGATTTTTTTTTTTTTTAAATACAGTAACGGCAGGACAAGGCAGGAGAATTGCACAGGAAAAACGGGATATTCTAAACAGGAATGGAAATAATTTAGAGGGAGAACCCCCTGGCAGCAGCCAGTGCTCTCTGCTTAGTCACCCCTGCACTACCACCCCCACAGCCCGGCAGGATTATAAAATGAAAGGGCAGCCTGACGGACAGGCCGTGCAATCCCCCGGCTCCAATCCGATTGGGATCGCTCCCTGCCCCTGCCAAGCTCCTGGAAAGCTCCTCTGGGTGAAACCTCTGGAATGTGCCCTTTGCGGGTGACCCCGGGCTCTCCGCTGGGCACCAGCTCCTGGCACAGCTCAGGGAAAAGTTTTTCCTGCTGTACCCAACCCACCCCAGAGGGTTTTGCCCCTGCTGGGGGAGCACACAGGAGCTGCTGGACAGGCTGAAAACACCACAGGATTTTTTTTTTTTTTTTGATTCCTTCCTTTCCTTGGGAAAAAGAAAAAGTGAAACTAAACTTTAGCCCTACTCAGCACTGAGAGCTGCTCTTTGCTTCCAGCACTGCAGCAGCTCCGTGGATCTTGTGCTCGCTTCAAAGCTTTTTTCCCAGAGTTTGGGTTATTTTGGGTCTGGCCAGGCCGTTCTGGGGCAGTAAATCTGAGAGGAGATGACAATCCCTGATGTCAGCACTGTGACCTCTGCTAAGGGACATTTCTCTTGTGTTTTAGGGCTTGCAGCCTCCTTAAAAAAAAAAAAAAATCCCCAAACCAAACAAACAGCAAAACAAAAAGAGGAAAAATCAGAACAAAGTTGAAGGCTTGTTAAGCACCTGAGAATTATTAATGTAGAAAAGCTGTTCACTCAATTCCCATCATCCCAGCAGCAATGCTGCAGGATTTGAGTCAATAAAGGCTGATCTTAAAGGCCAAATCTCACCCTCTTTATTCATTTCAAGAGACTCCTGCACAAGTGTTTGCAAAGGAAGGAACGAGGTTTTTAGGACTGCACACCCCATCAGTCGGGCAAAGCTGCCCTGAAGCACTGCAGGACAATTCTCTGCTTGATTCTCCCTTTCACCACCTTTTTTCCCTCCTTATTTCAGCTCTTTGCCATTTGATTTATTCCAGAGCCACAGGAAAAGCCTCGGTGAGTTCAGAACCGAGCAGTGAGACTCCTTCACCTGCCCAGCACCCCGTGGGGATGAAAGGGCACACTCAGCTCTGAAGGGACAGGTGCCATCGATCCGCACGGCTCCACCGGCTCCGGGAGCTGGGGAACGCTCTGATCCCACTCACTGCAGCTCTGCCAGTCAAACACTGCCCACAGCAGTGAATGTTTTTTGCCTTTTCTTTTATACCCCTTTTATACACTCTTTTGTACAGCTTTTATGTATTCTCAGTGCTTTTAGCCCACACAGTTATAATTCTTTAAGTTTGATCACTTCCCTCAGACCCAATATCCCGTTAAGCCAAGAGCCCAAACACCCTGGGAACCCCAGACCCCGAGGGCCTCTCCAGAACACATTCTGTAAACAAAGCCAGGCCCAGCCAGGGGAAGGTTCCTCGCTGAGGGGTCTCGCTGGAGTCCCTCCCTGGGCAATCTTTGATAGATGTGCTAATTAGCAAGGCCTCTAATTGCACCCACATCACATCGTGGGGGGCCATTTCTCCGGGGGGCATTTCGGGGTGCATTTCGATGTGCATTTCGGTGCACCTGAGGATCCTTCAATAAACACCGAGGTAAAAACCCTTTTTCCCTCTTAACTGTGTTCAGCTCTCTTCATTTTAAGACCAGGAAAAGGCATCAACAGCAGGGAACAAAGCTCAGAGGCCTTGAAAACCATAAAAAATTCTTGGTTTGAGGCACTCAAAACTTCTCAGATCAAAACAGAGCGCATCAGGCAGGGCAGACATTAAGAACAATTTTGTACAGTTAACACCAGATATTTCTTTTACTCCAAGGAAGATTTTTAAAGCCAAAGAGCAACACCCTGAGTGGATTTTCAGCTCCATCTAAAACCCAACATTATTTAAAATATGGTCTTGACTTCCACTCCTCGAGGGTATTTATTGCTGCAGGGTATAAATCCAGCTTTGCTCAGCGAGGACCAGGTTCCTGCCCTGCCACGGAGACAAGAAAATGGATCTCTGAGAAATAATTGGCATAAATTTGATTTAAAATATTTTTTTTTCTACGAGAAAACCTGTAACCAGCAGGCTCTGGAAGGTTCTGAGGCACAGGTGCTGCCCAGGCTTAGGCAGGGAGATGTCAGTTAAAAGATGCTCAGGGAATGGAATTCCCAAAATGGAATTTCAGCCTCAACTTTGGCAATCCCAGCCAGAGCTCGTGGGATCCTCTTGATGCCACTGGCAGTTGGATGAAATCTTTTCAGAAGGAAAAATAAAATTCATATTTTTTCCACCCCCAGGCAATGTGAACTGTAAATATCCAGCCCTGCTGATGCATCAGAACCCAAATTATCTCCAAGGATAGAATTCTGGGCAGGTCACTAATCCAGCTCCAATTTCACTTAGCAAATATTTAGTTTGTCATCTGCTAATTAACTGAGTAGCTGGAATGTTTTCCAAGGTGTGACAGCACCACAGGAAAGTTCTAGGCCCTTTCAGCAGATTTTAAATCCAAGGATCCACTGCCTTTGGCTCAGGGTGAGAAGGAAATATCCCAACTCAGCGTGGCCAAAATGAAATCTGATTCACTGCAGACAAGAATTATCTCCGATTTTAGAGTAGAGAGGGAGTTTTTGAGCAGAGCCACAGTTTGCAGCTCTGAGAATTTTCTCGTGGCAGTTCCTGTATTTTTCTCTGCTCTGTTCCACACCTGGAGCTCTCACTTTGTGTTGCTTCTTCATTAAAGAAATTTCCCCCGTTTTCTACCAGGGAACTCCAGCAGACAAGGAGCTGGGCATGACCAGGGAGATTCTTCCCTTTTCTGTCACAGAAAGTGTCTGACTTTATTTACAGGATTCGCTGAAGGTTTCTAACATATTTTAATTAGCAATTTGCACCCTGCAAATGATTCCCTCTCCCATTCCTGATATTTTCTCATTCCCATTCACCTTTCTTTAACCGAAGCTTAATTCCTGCAATATATAAACCCAAGGAACACGATTTTTTTCTTCAATTTGAAGCCTTTTCCAGCCATTTTTCCTTCCCTGCTCCCTTTTTAAAGCAGCAGGATCCATTCCTGGCAGTGCTCTTGCTCTGCCCAACCTCTTTACCAATAAAACACCTGGGAGTGAACTGGGAATGTATTGATTTTTCCACACAGCTGCTGGCTACGGATCCATATTCATAACATAACATGGAATCTCTGGCTCCTATCAAAATATGAAAGAAAAATTCAGTTGGAGCAAAAAGATACACAAGAAGTACTCAATTAATGGGCGCTCTGTTCAGTCCCTTGGAGCACAGATGTTAAAAAAAAGCACATTTATGTTACACAGCAGCTCGGGCTGCCAAGCTGGGCCTGTGTTATTCCAGGTATCCCTGCTTGGACAGGGATGCTCTCCTCACATCCCAGCCTCTTGTGGCTTTCCAACCTTCTGCCATTCACGGGAAAGCTGCAGCTCTGGAAAATGCATTTCCAGCCCAAGCCCAGTCCTGGAGTTGAGCTCTTTGCACACCCGGGAAGAATCCTCCAGATCCCCTCTTTCCCTGTGTCCTGAGCTCAGGGTCAGAGGGATCCAGTACTGGGGATCAAAGAACAACCCAGGCCACAGAAACCGAGACTTTCCCAGAGTTCCCTTTATAATTGTTATGGGAATGTATGGAAGGAGACTGGGAGAGGCTTTTTAAAAGGGCAGGAAACAGGGAATGGCCTCCCACTGCCAGAGGGCAGGGACAGGTGGGATATTGGGAAGGAATTCCTCTTTGTGAGGGGGGGGAGGGGCTGGGATGGAATTCCCAGAGAAGCTGTGGCTGCCCCTGGATCCCTGGAAGTGTCCAACGCCAGGCTGGCCGGGGCTTGGAGCAACCTGGGACAGTGGAAGGTGTCCTTGCCCAGGGCAGGGGTGGCGCTGGATGATCCCTAAAATCCCAACTCAAAACATTCCCTGATTCTCTGAGATATTTTGATATCTCTCTATTATAGGGACAATCCCATGGAATTGGGACAAGGGGTGATGGGTTTGAACTGAAAAATTGATTTAAATTGGATACAAATAAGAAATTTTTTACACTGAGGGCAGCAAAATGCTGGAATACATCACCCAGAGAGGTCACGGATCCATCCCTGGGAACACTCAAGGTCAGGCTGGACAGGGCTCCAGGCAACCTGATCCCACTGAAGGTGCCCTGTCAGGGGGGTTGGATTAAACGACCTTTAATGATATCCCTCCAATTCCACACTCAAATCCCAATTAAACATTCCCGGGAGCGATTAGAATATTCAGAAGCAGAAAACGCTGCTGTCAAGCCTTTTTTTGATTCCACCAGGCAGCTTTTCCTTGCATGCCAAGGTGGGTTTGGCCCCAAGACCAGCACTAATTCCTGGGTTATTTTCACAGCCTTAAGGAGAAGCTGTGCTAAAACAGCGCCCGGTGCCACCGGCCTTGACGTCATTGTCACCGCGTGGCCACAGAGCTCAGATTAAAGGGACTCAAAGCCTCCTTAAGCAGTGACAGCAAGGTCACTTTCTGCCAGCCACCACAGAGCCTGCCATGGGAGCACCTCGGTGGCCCACATTCCATCCGGGAAGGGCAGGAAAGGAATCTCCCGTCGGAGATGAGCCGGAGCAGAGTAAATAAACACAATTATTGCTGTTGCTGGGCTGCTTTGTGATGGCCAGTTAATTCCGCAGGGTAATATATATTAATGTATCTTAAACAGATTAAAAAGGAAAGTAACTCAATCCCCGAATGGTTTGGGTTGGAATGGATCTTAAAAACCATCTCATCCCACCATCCATGGCCAGGGACACCTTCCATCATTCCAGGCTGCTCCAAGCCACAGGAATTCTAAAGAGAATCTCACCACTCTTCCCTCAGGGTTTCTCTTGCTGTGCTGCTGTCTGGGCATTGATAATTATTGAAGGCTCAATAATTAACAGTAAATACAATCATAGAAGGTCCCGGCTTGGGAGGGATTCGCAAGGCTCAAAGTCCAGCTCCTGACAGGAGCCGTGTTATGGATGAACCAGATGGTTATGGTGTATAAACTGAGTTCATATGATATTTTTAAAAGGATATGGAAACACAAGCTCAGTTCAGGAGTTTTGGCTTAGGAGGGTCATTCTTATGAGAGACAGCAAAGAAGTTACGATCCACTGGCCTTAAATCTTAGTTTAAGGCGTGGTTTAAGTTCATGTGCAGAGAAAGAGCCGACCTCACCTCCAGGTCTCCTCCAGGAGCATCAGCTCTTGCAGAAACACCAGAAACACCAATTCCTTTTCCTGGAAGGGAAAATGTGTTTGGGAAGTTGAGAAATGAACGACTCGTCTTGGTTGGAGCTGCCCTTCCCTGAGCACCACTTCCCCCGCTGATCTCTGTCCTCACCTAATGAGCGCTAATTGCTCATTTGTCCCACGGAGGCCCAACACTGATTCCTGGGGGTGAGAAGGGTGGCTGGAATACACAAACCTGCTTGCTCTGGCTGTTATCCCGGGAAAACCATTCCAAAAATGGGAATCAGGGGGAAAAATCCCAGATTTTAGCACAAGTTTAAATCTTCCTGATGCCTGCATTCTGTATCTGTAAAAGGGATGCTTCAGTGTCCTGGATTTTGATCCTTGTGGGTTCCAGCTCAGAATACGATTCTTTGAACTGAAGAAATCAAACCTGTTTGCTGTGGTGTTATCCTGGGAAAACTGCTCCAAAAATGGGGATCAGGATAAAAAAAAAAAAAAAGCAGGCTTTAGCACATGTTTAAATTTTCCTGATGCCTGCATTCTGTATCTGTAAAAGGGAGGCCCCAGTGTCTTGGGCACAGCCAGGAGTTGGAGGGCTTGGGGTCAACCAGCCCTCCCTGCAGCCACAAGATGCTGCTGGGAGGATCTTGAATCACATCCGAGCTCCTTCTGGCTCTGAATGTGTTCTGGCAGCCAGTCCAGGCTGACCCTTCCCATTTCCCATCCCCACGGAGCAGGGCTGGGTCTCACCCATGCCAGAACCCCAATCCCGTGGGTACCTCCGTGACTCCTGCCCTGCAGGCCACAGGCAGCTGCACAGCTCTCACTGTTGTGCCTGAAATAATGGCCTTGAACCCTCTCCACGCTGAGATTCAGCGGGAAGGGATCAGAGCCGATGCCTTAGGTTTTAACTCCTGTATTTTTACAAATTCTGGATTCTCTGTGTTCCCAGTGTGTGACTCTGAGCTGCCCTGCAGCCTGTCAGCTGCTGCTCTCTCATGCTCACACAGACATAACAAAGCCTCTCCAGGCCTGCTCTGCAAGGACACCCAGCCTGTCCCAGGCCCAAAATGTGTAACCCAGCACCCTGAGAAGGGGGGCGAGCTGAGGGGCAGTTCCATCATTAGCTAAAGTTTAATTGGCCAATTTATGCTGATCTGCAAATGGACCAAACCTGTAACAGTGTGAAGAACTCGTGACTCGGGGTCCATCTCGGGTGCAGCCTTTGGCCTGCCCAGGGTGTGCCTCTGAAGGCCTTTCCAATAAATATCCACCTTTATTCCCTCACTCCTGGCTGGTCTCTGTTTCCAGCTTGGCCTTTTAGGCATCCGAGCCAGGCACACAATCACACCCATACTGGTTTCTATACTGGTTTTTGGGGAGGATTTATTGGCTCTTTAACTGGTGAGGAGCAAGAGCCTGTTCTTTTAGTTGCATTGAAGATAAATCTCCCTGCTCAGAACTCGTAAAGCAGTTTAGGCAGAGTTATTCCTGATGAGGTCCTGGGTTCAGCTCCAGATGTTTAAAGAGAGCAACCAGTGCTGCTAATGCTGGAAAACTCCTTTATTTCTTTGATCTGGCAAAACTTTGATTATGAAATAAAATTCCCCGCATACATCACCAAGGACTTGTCTGCACCATCACCAAATTAATATTGCTCTTGGAAGTCAGTCCTTTCATAATAGCAGTGACATTTGGAGGAAGTCCCCACACTCAACTCCTTTTGCAACTAATTAATTGTAACACCATAAATATTTTAGAAAGTACCATAAACAGGTTTTTTGAGACTTGTTTTGTTACAGTTGGGCACAGGGCAAGAGCTCCTGCTGCTCACAGAGCTCTGCTCTGCACAGGAATGGACACCAAAGCCTCTCACACTCTCAGGGAATGTCTTCTCTAGGCACATGCTCCCAGGACAGTTAAATCAGAAAACAACCTTTTGCTTCTGCCAGCACTCCCCAGAGCGAAGTTTCGATGCCTGCACACAGGAAAGCATTCCAGCAGCTGCCCCTCGCTGAGGCAGGACGGGCCCTCGCACAGGCTGGGAGCAGAAATCCTGATTAATGTCACGTTAATTTGATGTCACCAAGCCCTGGTGAAGTTAATTTGGTTTGAGCCTCGTGCATGAGCCAGCAGGAGCTGTGCCCCTAACTTGGAGCTATCAACCAGCAGCCACCATCCTGTGCTCTAACACTCTAGATTCACTGTTTTCTTCAATTTTAGATCTTCAGCTTACATGGGAAGGGTACAAGAATTCATAAAATCTGCTTCTGCAATGAAATTTCTAATCCCTGCCAGTACTGACACCTCTTGATCAGTTTAACCTGAATTTTCCCTGCCTTAAAATCCCTGCAATGCCTGGACAAGGTGGGATGGAGTCATTGGAACAGCACGAGCCTAAGGTGTTTCCAGGGAAAGCAAAATCTATGGGACCACACTTCAATCTTCCTGCAGGACTTGGGGTTTTTAATCCTAAAGAAGCCCCCCAATGGCATTTCTAGTTGGAAATTCTGAGTGGAAACCAAAGGGGTTTTGGCAAGCAGGGAACTGAAGATTTCTGGGACTTTAAACCAGATCTCCCCCTCACACTGGCTTGGTAAGGAAAGCATCGAGAACACAGCGAGAAGAGAAACCCTGAGCCCCCAAAACATTCATATTTTAGCTGTATTTCACAGAAACTGGTGATCACATTGTATTTAAAGCCCAATATTCCTGCTTTCAAGATGAATATTTGATGGTGGGAATTAATTTCTCGTCTTAGACACAGCCCTGGGCCAGACTCAGAGCCCAGCACTCCCCAGTCCCAGCCTGACCTCTTCTGACCTACTGAAGAAAATCAGTTTAAGCAGCACCCTCCTGCGCTGCCTCTTCCCCAGGCACAAGAATCCAGGGCCATTAACACGCACTTGAAACCGAAGTTGACATTTTCAGTGCCATTTTGCAGGTATTACACGTCAGGGTTAAGGTAAAGGTGCAGAGAACAAAATTCTTCCTTGGAGCTGACAGATCCACACAAGATTCCTCAGGGTGGGATTTTTGAGGGCTGAGTTTAACAGCACTGAACCCAGGAAGATCTGAGGAAATCTTCAGTTCATAAAATCATATTCTGAGCTGGAATCACAAGGATCAAAACCCAACTGCAGGACACTGAGACATCCCTTTTACAGATACAGAATGCAGGCATCAGGAAAACTTAAACATGTGCTAAAACCTGTTCTTTTTTCCCCTGATCCCCATTTTTGGAATGGTTTTCCCAGGATAACAGCCAGAGCAAGCAGGTTTGTGTATTCCAGCCACCCTTCCCATCCCCAGGAATCGGTGTTGGGCCTCCGTGGGACAAATGAGCAATTAGCGCTCATTAGGTGAGGACAGAGATCAGCTCAAACCGAGTCCTTCATTTCTCAACTTCCCAAACACATTTGCCCTCCCAGGAAAAGGAATCCTGCGGATTTCACAGTCCCAGCCCCGCTGTTACAAACCCAACCAGGTCGGGATTAGTCCCAATCCCACATTTCCCACGCCAGGCCCAGCCCAACTCTGCAGAACTCTCCCATTTCCCAGACATTCCTGGAGGATCATTTGTCCTGAGAAGTGTGGAGTCACCAGGACGAGCCGCCAACACAACTCATCCAAATAAAAATGAGGCTCCAAGTTCCCAACAGCTTTTAAAAACTCTTTGTTAGTTCCTTGCATTTACCTACCCTGTACCACTCATTTTTGTGCTGCCTGCTATTATTTTATCTCACTTTTCTCTCCTTAAACCAGCATCTTTGGCCTTCTTTTCTCCCCAACACCCCTTAATGATAATTCCCAGTGGTGCAAATCGATTCTAGGCTGACATCTCGTCCTCCTCAGCCTCTGGAGAGGCCAAGAGCGTGTTGCGAATTGAAATGGTTGACTACAAAACAAAATAATTAAGAATAGGACCTGAAAAAGTCAAATTACCTTGAGGTTTTGTGCAACCTTAATGCACTTTGAGCATTAAAGTGACTGTGGGGAGTTAAGTGTTGTCCTTTTGAAGAGGTTTAATGAAAGCTGGCCATGTTCCCCCATTAAATGGATAAAAGCTCTTCTTTATCTGCTGCAGAATTTCCTTCAGCAAGATCCCACCTGTAACTCTATCCCCCGTTAATCACCGTGTTCCCTGCTTGAAGTGCTCGTTAAATACCCGAAGAGCTGAACAGAGCGTTCTCTTCCACGGCCCCAGAAAGCAAATCCCACATCTGACACCCTTCTGTGCCCTGGCAGAGAACCAGGAAAGGGTTAAAGGAACACAAACATATTTTGGCCATCAGCACCCCATTACCTGCGGCCAAAATCCACAGTGCCCCCCGCGAAGTGTGGGGTGGCTTTGGGGGGTGGCTGGGGCTGCACAGGCTCTGGGGCTGGTGTGGCCTGAAAGGGAAGAAAAGGAAAACAGAGGGAGGAAAAAAAACCCACAAAAAATTAAAAACCTTTCACTGCTCACAGAAAGCTCGAAGGACATGGGCAGAAATGAACAGCGCTGCAAAATGCTGGCACAGAAATTATGGATATTCCGATGTAATTTGGGAATATTTGGGGTGCGTTCTAACACGGGGTTTCAGAGCAGAGAGAGATGAAGTCCCAGAGCTATGAGATCGTCCCTATAATAGATAACATCTTTAAAAACGAAGGAAAATTAATCACTTTAGCAACGTGGCTTCATTAATTTCCAAAGAATGCATCACCCTTTGTCTGCAAAGGAGGGGCCCCACGAGCTGACCGAGTCCTTCATTCCTGTCCCATCCCACTCCCTGAGGGTTCAGGGCTCACTGGGGACGTGCAGCTTTTCCACCCAGCTCAGCCTGCTGGAAATAATATAACTTTTGAAAAGTTTTTATTTTATTTCTCTAGTCAGGCTTGGTTTGCCTTTGCCCTGGAGAAAGGAATGTTAAGGTTTTTCCAGGGGACGTTGCACCACTCAAGGCAGGATGAGCTGAACATCTCAGCAGGCTGGGAGCAGCACAGAAGATACACAAAAGGTAACGACCGTCAGCGAAAATCAGCGAACATCAGCCCCAGATGCTGCCCCTGGTGTGGTTGGAGACACCTGGTCCGGGAAAGACTGATAAGGGAATCAAGGTGATCAGGGAATCAAGGAGTGAGGACCGAGTTAGCACCGGAGGAGAAGGAATCTGCGACCAATAAGGAACCAAATATTAGAAAAATTGTGTAATTTGGGACCAATGAACGGGAACTGCTTTGAATTTTATTTGGTTTTGGTGTATAAACCTGCAGAAAGCCCGGTAAGGGGCATGTGCTTATGGAATATTTTCCGTGGCACATCCTGGCTGGAATAAAGTGATGCCTGATTCTCTGTCCCTTCAAATATGGTGTTAGAGGGTTTTTATTTTCATCCCGAATTTCAGTGCCGAGCCCATCTCTGCCAGGGGGAGACTCCCACCAGCTCCCAAGCTTCTCCCAGAGCAGAGCTCCCAGCAGGGCCCCAGGCCACCTGTGCTGGGTAAAAATAGCTGTCACCCCCATGCCAGGGTGGCCTTGGCTCTGTGTCCCTGCCCAGTGCAGGGAAAAGTGGAAATAAAATAATAGCAGGCAGCACAGAAATGATTGGTAAAGGGTGAAGAGATGCATGGAACCTGCAAAGAGTTTTTAAGAGCAGTTGGGAACTTGGACCCTTATTATTTATTTGGATGGGTTGTGTTGGTGGCTCGTCCTGGTGACTCCACACTTCTCAGGACAAATGATCCTCCAGGAATGTCCCCACCGCTCTCACGGGAGAAGTTCTGCAGGGTTGGGCTGGGCCTGGCGTGGGAAATGTGGGATTGGGACTAATCCCGACCTGGTTGGGTTTGTAACAGCGGGGCTGGGACTGTGAAATCAGAGGCACCAGTTTGGGGTAAACCAAACAAACCTGCAGGAAACAAACCCAGCCTCGAGGTCTCCGCTCTGTCCCCGCTCCTGTTTCCATCTCCAGCTGCTCATGTCCCACTTTCCTTCTCCATGTGTCACCTTGCTCCTGCTCCAGAGAACATTCCATGCCTGGGATCATCTCCCTGAGCTTCTGGAAGGGAAGAGAAGCTTTGGAAAACTGAAAGCTGGTTAAACTCTTTGATGAAAGCCCATAAATAGCAGACGACTCTCTATTTTCAAAGTTAATACATTTTATTGACCTCACTGCTACGACTTTTAGCTATTTGTGGTTTTGCTGCAAAAAAACCTGGTTTACTCTTGAGCAGCAAGATATCCCAGTGCACCTCATCCTGGAATCATTGAATTTTTTGGGTGGGAAGGGACATTAAAGCTTATCTTGTTCCCAGGCAGGGCCACCTTCCACAGCCCAGGTTGCTCCAGGGGCACGTTTAGTGTTCGGCACGCAGATATATGAAATTAAACCACGTCTTTGGATGTTCATCCAATCCAGATTTACAAAAGCTGGAGGGAAATCCGGTATCCCATTAATATCCAGTTAATGGGAAAGCACAGGTGAAGCTTGGGCCTTCTGGAATTCAGCTGCATTTACCCAGAGCCGAGTTTTACCCAGATTCTCCACACAATTAAATCTTTGTGCTCCCAGAATGGAAGGGGATGAATCATCCACGAATCCATACACTCCAAGAGAATCTATTTTATGTCCAATGACTGAAATAAAGCCACAGAAGAGCTGGAACAAAAACAGACCTTCCATGCTATAAACCCTTTGTTATTTTTAATGGAGAACTCTTGTTTTTGATTAATGAAAAGAATTTCTTGCTTCCCAAAGTGTTCTCCAGTCTTCACCTCAGCTTGCTGAGGCTCCAATTCTATTTATGAGAGGCTCTCACGGTCAGGATGGAGTAGCCTGGCCAAAATATCCACGGTTCCATTATTACAGACAAGCTAAAAAATTCCTTAAAGGGGTTTGTGCATCACTGGTGACTCCACGGATCACCCAGGTTGGGATTCTCCAGCTGCCACCCCTGAGGGGACAACACATCCACCAGTAAAACTGACGGCTCCAAATGCAGTGAAAATCTTTTCTTCATCCTCCACGTCAGAGTTTGCACAGAATTTGTGAAGACTGCAAATCCCTGATGAAGTTCTAGAGCTGATCTCTCTTTACACTGAATTTTACTTTCTGGTGCTTCTATCAAAGCCCACTGAGCTGAGAACAGACTCCACTCCTCAGCACAAGAGCTCTACAAATACCTGAGCTTCCACTATGAAATAAACTCCGAAATCTCATTTCTAACAACCTTTTTTTAACCAGAAAAAAGATTCCCTGCCTGCTATCCCCCAGCACTGCTCTGTTCTGAATCCTTGACTTCTCTTTATTCAATTTTTCTACATCAGCCATGCCAGTGGTGCCAGAAACTTCACTGCACAATTGCTTCAAAAGATATTTTCTCTTGGCATTAACCATTCATTTATCATCTTGTACTCAAGAGAAACATCTTCAGACCACCCTGCAGGGTGGAAATTTGCGTTGATCTGCAGGACGTTCCTGCACAATGCATTCAAATTCCTGTACTGAGAGATGCTGAGGTTTGAAGTGCGTTAAACTGATGTCATGAGTTCCACACTGCTGGGAAAGGAACTGAAAAAAAAAACCCTGTTCAGGCTCAGATTTTTGATTCTTCGAGGTTCTGATACAAAAAAATCAGTCTGAAAATATTCATCATTATTAATTTGCTGCAGAGTTAGAGAACCAGACATTGCTCTGGGTGCGTGTGATAATTCTGGAGATAGCAGAGGGGAAGGAAGACCTCTGAGCTGCAGAAGCAGCTCTTGAATCTTTCTCCATGCTGAGCTGAGATCTCCACACGGGAGAGGATGAAAATCACTGCAGTAATTTTTCTGCAACTGGGAGAAATCCAAATTGATGGTCAGTCCCATTAATCCTGCAAATTATGTGAAGCGTTACTCACTCCTCAGCATTTTTATTTTATATCATTTGTCAAAATGGATCCAGTTCTCACTGGCCAGGCCAGAAAAATCACAGTGAGAACCAGCAGTGTTCCAGGAACATCGGGTTCTGATTGTCCTGGCCTGGGCTGTATAAATTCACTCAATGCCAAAACCTTCTAAATCAGGTAGTTAAACGTGGGGTGAACGTGAGGGTATTTGGCCAGATCCTTTGGTTTTGGGAATACCAGCAGAGAGCACCCCGGTAAGAGAGGGGCAACAGATCCTTGTCCCATCCCTGGAAGTGTCCAAGGCCAGCTCGGAGCAATCTGGTCTCTGGAAGGTTCCTTGCCCACGGAAGGGGTGGGATAAGATGAGTTTAAGGTCCTTCCATCCCAAACCATTCCATGGTTGCAGAGGGAGATGTGGAAGACGTTCCAGGTCCTTTCCAAATGCTGCAGAATTTTGCCACATCTTGGTGTTTGCACAGATTTTGGTTTATAAATCTCCAATTTACTTTTAAATATCGCATCTGCACGAACCTGTAGTCAGAGCCCCTTTTAGAGACCCTGATAAACTTTTATCTGGCTTATTTTGGGATTTGATACCTTTGACAGGGACTAAATCACCTCAGGAATCAGAAGCCTCTTGCACAAAGGGGTGAGTTATCTGTGCTGTTTCCTATCTGAAGGATAGAGGTGAGGTGAGGTGATCCAACCTCACCACCCTCACAGGGAAGAATTTCTTCCCAATATCCCACCTAAACCCACTCTTTGTCACTTTAAAGCCATTTTCCCTCATCCTACCAACACAATTCCTGATGAGGGGTCCCTACCCCACTTCACTGCAGGCCCCCATCAGACACTGTAAGGTGGCTAAATAATCCAAATTATTTCACAGAAGTTCTGCTCTTCAACACTGCAATGCAAAATGTGAATGATACCCATGGAATTTCTACCAAGCACGTGACCCCTGCATTGGCACCCCTATCCTACACCAAATATTTATTGCTTTATAGTGATCTCGGTGTAAACCAACCCTCCAGCTCCAAAACCTCCTCACAGGCACAGCTCCGCTCCTCACCCGCATTCCCTCCAGCCTGTGCCAGTCCCCAAATCCCATTCCTTGTGACAACAGCCCCCAGCAAGGCCCTGGATGCCGCCAGGAGCTCCCCGCTGTGCCCAGCCCTCGCCCTGCCCGAGGGGTGAGCCCTTGGCACGGATCGTTGCACCCCGGCCTTTCCGTGGAACGGGAGGTGCTGGATCCCTCCAACCTCCTCAGCTGCTGCCTGGCACTTGTTGCCTCCAGCCCGTTGTGTTTAGGGGTGAAAAGCACGCAGGTCACTGATTCCCACCTCGGGAATAACAGGCCAAGGGCACCCGAGCGCCTGCCAGGGCGAGGCAAGACAAATTGTTTGGTGTCGTGTGAACCTATTTATGGATTAGGGAATCTGGGAATGGCTTGGATTGGATGAGACCTTAAATCTCGTCTTATTTCATGGGCAGGGACACCTTCCACTGTCCCAGGCTGCTCCAAGGCCCGTCCAACCCGACCTTGGACCCTCCCAGGGATCCAGGGCCAGCCACAGCTTCTCTGGGAATTCCATGCCAGCCCCTCACCATCCTCACAGGGAAGAATTTCTTCCCAATATCCCACCTAACCCTACTCTTTGTCACTGTAAAGCCATTTCCCCTTGTCCTACCAACACAATTCCTGATGAGGAGTCCCTATCCCACTTCCCTGCAGACCCGTACCAGATCCTTGGAAGCTGCTAAATAATCCAAATTATTTTCCAAAAGTTCTGCTCTTCAACACTGCAATGCAAAATGTGAATGGTATCCATGGAATTCCTGAAATTTGAGTCATTTAACTTGTACCTAGAAGAACTTTAAACATATAAAAATGGGTAACTCCAGGCAGAGCTCCTGGCAGAAGGAAAACCTCGCCAGCAAAGCTGAATCCCAGAATTCCAGGCAGGTCTGCACATCCATTAATAGAGAAGGATATTTGGATTTGTCAAAAAACCTGGATAAGGAGGGTAAATCAGTTTTTTAGTCTCCCCTGGGCTATCAGGCAAAACCTGTAACCTCCAGCATGGAATAAAAGGAAAATCCCAGTCTGATCCCAGAGCATCATTCTGGGATAAACTTGGGCAGGATTCCCTTTGGCCGAGCTGGGTTTGTTGTGAGGGAGGGCAGCGGATCCCTGCCCGGGCATTCCCTGCGGATGTGGAGCCCGCTGGGACCGGCAGCACCCAGAGGGGGGCACAGAGCCCTGGGGAGGGGCAGGGCACAGCTCCAGGGGGCTCAGCCCCATCACTGCCAGCGCTGGCCGGGCCACAGCGAGCCCTGGAGCCTCCTGACAGTGCAATTCCTCTCCCAAACCAGACAATAATAATTCTTCAAGTCAAAACAGCTTAAAAAAAGCTGAAAGAAACCCCCTCATTTACAGGAATTTTTTTCCCCTTTATTCCAGTAGCGTAAAAAATACCCAGAATTTAACATTTCTTCCAATTACTGCACAAGGTTTCAGGATTCAGTTCTGCTATTTTGTGTCTAAAAAACCCCAAATTGTCCCCAAAACTGAGGTGTAGCAAAAAGCAGTTTAAAAAATTCAAAACAAGGGTGCTGGGGCAGGGTGGAAGTTTTATAGGGGCAGAGTAGAAGTTTCATATGGCCAAGGGGGAAAGAGGAGAAAGGCAAAGAGGTCAAGCTAAAAAAGAACTTGGAGAAGAGTTGGGAGTGAGCCCTGAATGGATTCAAGGCCATAAGTTCCATCATCACAGTCCTATATCGAAAATAGCAGATATTTATATCTATTTATATCTATTTATATATATTCAGCCCTAATTTATCTCTGGCTGCCTGGTTATATATGGGATTTCTCCACTTATAGACCCCCCCCAGCAAGGAAAATAAAATTATTTGTATTTGAGGCTCTCAGGTTACCAAATCCTTCTCCTCCAAACCCAGCTGGTCGCTGGCTTCAAAACTGAGCTCCTGCTGTCAGCTCAGGAGCACGGATAAACCGACGGAAAATCCCTTATTTTTCAGTTCTAAGGGGTAAAAATCCCAGGTTTTTGGCACTGCCACACCCACAGTAAAGGCAGAAAACACCTTGCAGTCTCTCAAATACTTGATCAGCATGAATAATTTCATTTATATCCATTATTTGTCCCTTTTTGGGGGGAATTGAAGCGGGAATTTCTGCTGGAGCAACACAGGATGTTCCCCGTGCTGCTGCTCAGGAATCATTTCCTCACCTGCTCCTAAATTAGGGAGAAAACCTTAAATAAACCTTAAATACAGGCAGCAAACACACCCCAGAAATTAAAAAAAAACATAGAAAACATTTCAATTTTAATGAAATTAAGAAGAAAATTAGAAGAATAAATTGCAAGGCTCAGTTTTTCTGCACTTTAAGCCACAAAAAACATTAACAGTTCAAATAGTTACAGCCTGTGACGGACTCCAACCTTGTAAAAGCACAAAATACAAACACTGACACCCCAAACAAAATAAGAATATTGTTTGGCGTAGTTCAGACACATTCCTCTATAAAAAATACTTGATAAAAACACAAAAATTACTTTTTTTTCCCATTAAAAAATGAGAAAGACTGAAAAAAAAAAAAATCACCAGGAGCAGAAGCTGATACCTAAAACAAGTGCTGAGCTATCAAAAAGAAATTTAAACAACTTGAAAATACACATTAAAAAAATATAATTTATAAGGACTTGCTCAGTGCAGGCAACAAACCCAGCTGGGAAAGAGCAGCTCCAGGGAAGCTTTTTCTTCCTCGGGAATTTTCCTGGAAAACAGAGGCTGGAGCTGCCCGGCCCCTCTGCTTCCACCCCCGGGGCCACCCGCGAGTGCCCCATGGGGGGATTGAAGGCTTTTTCCCTCCTCCAGCACCCCTGAAATCCATCAGATTGGGGCTTGGGGGTTTTCAGAGTCACATTTTGGGTGCTGTGGCCACCAGAAGGTGCAAAAAAACCTCCTGAGGGACTTTTGCCGGTGCCCCCTGGGCACGGAGATGGGGATTTAAGGTTTTTTTTTTCCTCCAGCACACCTAAAGTCCATCAGATTGGGGGTTGGGGGTTTTAGGAGTCGCATTTTGGGTGCTGTGGCCACCAGAAGGTGCAAAAAACCTCATCAGGGAGCTTTGCTGGGTCTGCTCTTCGGTTTTTTGGTGCTCTTTGCTCCTAAAGCCTTTAAGGTTTAATTAAGGGTTTGATGTTGCACTGAGTAAAGTTCTCACGCTGCTCTTTCCGTTATTTTCCTCCTCAAAAAATAATCTCTCCGTCATTTTCCTCTCCACGAAATGGGATTTTCTCTCCCTGTGACCCCAGTGGGGATTTGGGGGAGCAGAGCCTCAGTGCAGTTACTGGGGGCTCTGGGTGTGTTCCCCTTTAGGGTTTCTGCCTTCAATTCTCAATTATTTTTAATTTCCTCTCTTTTCGGAGGCCAGCAAACCCCGGGGTTTGTTCTGCTCTGCACAAAAATTAGGGATTTTTTGGGGGGTTTTGACTGGGATATGGGGAAAATGAGCAGACTGCACTTTCCAGGGTAAAAATTCCAGTTTTTTTCCCTAGTTTTTTAATACTTTCTGTAAAATTCTGGGGCTTTTCTTGTGGCGGAAGAGGTGAATTTGGCTGTTCTTGGACTGTCAGACAGCAGAACACGGAGCATGCATAGAAAAAAAGGAAAATTCCAGCATTCAGAGAGAGACACAGAAGGAAGAACATCACCCCTGATCCATGGAAACACTCTGGCAAAGCCAAAAAAATCATGAAACTCGCTTATAAAAACCACGAGGCTTTTCAAAACGATGCATTTGGGCTCTTTTTGTTTCATTTCTGAGCCTCTTGGGTCATATTTTGGATTATTTTTGTTGAAATCCCACAACGGCCAGAGATTCACGTGTTGATGACTGTGTTTCCTTCTTGTTTTGACTTTCCTGTAAATCAGTGGATAGTGGGAATTATATAAAAAATAAAACCCAGGGCAGGAGGATTCTGGTAAAATCCTGAGAGCTGCTGGTGCTGTTTTTTAGAGCAGGGAAAATAACTTTAATGCAGCTTTGAGGGTTGTTCCCCTCTGCCCTGGTGTGTTCCAACAGGTAAAGGTGCCCAGGACCGTCAAATATTGGAAATATTTCCAATTCCGGGGAGAAGATGTGGGAAAAAACCCCGCTGGAAAAGAAGATTCCCCAAAGAGTTCAATCAGAACCACCGGTTTTCCTTCAATAACCCAGAAGCACGATACGAAACATGAATATTCTACCGTGATAGGAACATTAAAGCAAAATATTCATTGGTTCAAGTTAAATATTTCACTCTCGCCGAGGAGAAGAAATCGCAACAACCCAGCAAAACATTTCGGTTGGGACAGAACTGCTCCTGCTCATGGGGCTCCGCTGTCAAAGCACCGCGAGCAGCTCTAATAAACATCTGCGTAACGAGCGTGAACCGTGCGCTGCTTCAAACGTCGCGGGTGGCGGAACAGACGGAGAGACAACGCGACACAGAGGCTCGGTGTTCAGGAAGAAAATGGAATCATTTATTAATTTACAGACAGGTTTTGTATGAGTTACTTCACTTGAAGTTTACTTTGAAGAGAGAAGACTATTGGATCCCTGAGCAGCCACCCCTCAGGGCTGTTGGCTACATCAGGAGTCACCTCTTTCTGAATGTTCCTCCAGGCCGTGTCAAAACAATCCTACAACGGTTTGCACGTGTGAGATAGGAAATCTAGTTTACAAAAAACCGTCGGCTTTGTTTTTAAATAATTCTCCTGGGAACGTGAAAGTTTCTCACAAAGTGCTGGAAAAGCAGGAGAAAGGAAAACCAGGATTTTTACAAAATGCTGGGACAGCTTGGAAAATTTCTCTGCTTAAAAGGTTTTTCGCATCCACACAGCGGAATCCGGGCTTTGTTTATGCGCAGCAATGGCAGCGGCTGCTCCGCTTTTCACCACCTCAGCCCTGGGTGCTCTGCAGGGAAAATCTGCTGCTGGGTGAATCCTGAGGGCGTTCGGGGTGCCCTGGTGTGGCCATCCCAGAACTGAGTTTATAACTCAATGCAAAGTTTGATTCACCTGCGGTGATTGTGTCCACTTGAGGCAGAGGTGAATAAAATGAGGATTTTTTTGGCCGCAGCTCTTTCAAACCCTCAGGAAATGCAAAACCTCCAGGAAAACCCTGGCCCTTTTCAGCAAGGGCTTTCCAGCAGCGCAACCAGGAGCTCTAAAACAAATATTTGCCCATGGAGAGGCTGTATTTGCTCAGGGCAAATAAAGGATAAATCAGGGGTTTGTTGGGAATAACTCACGGGGCTGATGCTCGGGGCCACTCTCACTCCATGGAAAACTCTTGTCAGGGTCTCTGTCCCCTCTCGGGGACACAAACTCTGCCTTTATTTTTAGATCTGGCCCTGAGTTTGGGAGGGATGGAAGGAAAACAAGTGCAGTAAAATTAGGATGTAAAGCAAATTGCTCACCCTTTGTGTAAAAGGCAAGAGGAGAAATCCTTCCTTAGGACATCAACATTTTTGTGGAAAAGAGAAGGGGCATTTTCCTTGCCCTGGCAGGTTGGGAATGACCTCAATCACTGAAAACCTCCAATTTTCTTTTAATGCATTAATTTAATTTAATTAATTATTTTTATTATCTTTAATTTAATTTATTTTTTAATTTTTCAGTTTTTTAATTTTTTTGAGCCAAAATCTATTGGCTAACTTCAAAAAATAATATTGTTTGAAGCAGCAGGGACGCTGAGGGAGATGTGGGCAAGGACGACGTGAGGGAGGAGTGGGAGGCACCCACAGCACCTCGGGGAGATTTTGGGACACAGCTCTGCCAAACTTCCCCACTTTTCCTCCCACTGTGCTCCCAGAGCAGGTGACAGAACCTCTGTGACCTCTCCCAGGGGTGTCCCCACTCCAGGGTGACATTTTCCCTCTGTGACCTCTCCCAGGGGTGTCCCCACTCCAGGGTGACATTTTCCCCCTGTGACCTCTCCCATGGGTTCTCCCCCTCCAGGGTGACATTTTCCCCTTCCCAGAGCCCACATTGCTGGGTCAGTGCTCATAAAATTCAAAATTCACCGCCAAAAAGTTTGGGATCAGCCTCAGAATTCCCTGAGAGATCCCGGCGCGAGCCCGATGGTGCAAACCCCTCCTGTGTTATTGGAAATTATTTTAACTGAGCTCTGCGAGCCCAGGAGGGAGTGGAGACGGGTTTGGGTTTATTACTGATCCCCCCCATCATTTCCCTTCTGCTTCCCCCTCAGTCCATTTGTGGGATTTATGAACTGAACAGAACTGTAATAAATATTGTGCTGCTTTGTCCCATTCTCCAATAAATGTGATAAAACACAGGCTCTGTCTCCAGCGTTTTCATACTGGGCTGACTTTTGGAAATACCTGCTTGAATCACCTCTTTAGAGCAGCTCTCTTCTCCAAAATTTTAGCAATTTTAGCAGCATTTTAAACAGCAGGAGGAGGAAAACTGTTGATATTCTGATATCCTGCTTGAAGATATTCACGGTGAGAAGTGTTTGCCATGTGAAACTCGGTTGGAAAATGCACAAACAAAGTGATTTTCCAAAGTACAAACCCTGCCTGTCGTTCTGTACTCTCTGCCCACCTCTGCAGAGACCCCTGAGGATTCCTCCCGTTCCTGGCTCCGGATTCTGCCCCAAAGGCAGCGAGGCTGAAGTGGAGATTTGGAATTAAAGCTGGGTTTCAGATACCTGAGATTCTGCTGATCCTTTTTGTTCCCCCCCAGGGGTTTTAATTAACACCAGACGAGCAGGCACTGGTGGGGCTCAAAGCCTGGTTCAGCATTTCATTAAGACAGGACTAATTGACCTCCCTAAAGGGGATCTTTATACAATAAAAATAGATCTAATATTACCTAAATAGATAAAAAACAACATATAATAAAAATATTCAAGTTTTTTTGTCTGCAGACTCGCTGCAATGATCCTGATTTTCCCTTTTAAAAGTGCTGCTGGTGGCTTTTTTTTCCATGAGTTTTTCCATCTCCCTCCATAGGATATGAAACGTTAATCTGTCACTTGACAGTAATCTTTGCCTGTCATTAACAGCATCCCCTCAGTAAAAACAGACTTATTTCCCCCCTAATTCACCGCAGATCCCCACTCCAGACACTTCCCAGTTGTTTTATCTAGAAAGGATTAAAACACTTGCAAATATTAAATTTAATCCACTCTCAGGGAGGGCAGAAATTAATCATAATTAAGCCTGAGCAGCTGTAATTCTTAGCAGGATGAAATTACCTAATGGGGATTCTTGCTGAAGGATGGGGCTGAGTCACGGGCATCCCATTTCTGCTGGGCTGCGAATCAACGCAGCGAGCGCAGCAATCAACCCAAAACGTGAAATGAACAATTCTCTTATTCCAAAATCAATACGAGGAGATTGATCCCCAGCCTCCCCGGGCTTTATGGCACGGTTCTGGTTCTGCAGAACAATAAAAGGCTGAGAGCTGTTTGCAAAGCAGAGGGAGAACGGCTTTTATTAGGGATGAAAACACGAGGAACCTGTGGCACCAGAGCCTGAGAACATTTGGCTGCTTTTTATCCCAGGAAAACTGCAGGAAGTGGAGGGTTTTATCTCCCAGGCAGCTCAGAGTCCTCAGCTCAGGAGTGTTGGACACCTGAACTTCAAATGATAATGAACAATTTGGGGTGGAGGGATTTCTTTGGGACCACCAGCAACACCTGAGTCCACTCTTTGCCTTATTTGCACAGCGCTAAATGTTCATTATCTCATTAATTATCACCTGCATGGGGTTAATTTCTGTTTATTCCACTCCCAGGAGCAGAGCCAGTGGTGCCCTGTGGACAGGTGAGCCTCAGTTCGGTGTTTTAAACATTTGAGTGCCCAGTTTCTCTTTGGAAAGGTTCTGGTTTGGTTGGTTTTGGGGTGGGAAAGCCCTCCACAGGCTTTGGGAAGCCGCTGGACGTGCAGAACATGCTGAGAGCTGCTCCATGTGCACCTCGTGGAAATGGAATCACCACAGAATTGATTGTCTCTTCCAAACCCCTTTTGTTGTGGGGCTGGAAAAGTTTCCAGCTGCCACCAGACACCAAAAAACGGCTCCACGGAGGAGCTGCTGAAATTCCTTCTTTCGTGAAATTGCCAAATCCCGACTGATCTCTCACTCCAGGTTTTCTCCCAGTGGATGTGCAGCGCAGGGAGGAGACTTTGGGAAGAGGTTCTCCTGTAGTACAGCCCACACAAAGCAGCCATTAAGGGGATATAATTAAATACAGGCCTCATTAAACCAAAATGACATAAAAATAATGCCATGATGTAGGAAAGAAATGTTCTCGTTCGGCTCTAGGATTGTTGTTTACTTGTTTGTTTGCGTCTGAAATACTCTTTACCCCAATTTCCCTGTTTTCTTCCATAAATACACCAAATATTAGCTGGCTGGTTTGTTCAGTTCGAGCTAAATATGGATTCTTAATTTCAGATAGATCTTTTTGCTGCCCTAAAATGGCAATCCATGTGCAGGGCCGCGCTTACCACGAGTAACAGATGTTGTGCCTGAAATACTCCTGTAAACAAGGCCCTTGAAACGCGAGGTTTGGGAGGCTCGGACTATATTTAAAAACAACCCAAAAAAAAAAGATCAGTTCAGTGAGGTCATTATTGGGATCATTATTTCTGTCTTGGTGTGACAAATCTGAAGTCTCCCCGTGACTTCCCAGAGTGCTGGAAACCATCGTGGCGCAGGAGCTGCTGCCGTGGGTGTTTGTACCAGGAGCTGGGTTCGCCTTTATTCCCTCCAACAAACCCAGCCCCACCCAGGACTGGCCCATTTCGTGCCAGGTGACACCAGGGGACAAATCTCGGCTCGTGTTCCTTGCCCTGCGAGGTGGCACCTCCCGAAGGCTCACCTGGGCTGCAGGAGGTCACACGGAGGCACAGATGGTGCTGGGGCAGGGTTTGAAGCTGTCTGCCTCTGGCTTGGCCTCTCTGTGAGATAACGAGGGTGTTAATCAGGGACCAGTTTCAGTCACGGATCAGTTTCGATCACAGATCAGTTTCTTGTGCCCGGCTTTCCGTGAGGTAACCGGTGGGGACAAAGATTTGTGTCCCTCGTCCCCTGAGCTGCGGCCACCTCCCGGGGTGGCAGCCGGCCAGGCCTCCTCGGGATGGGGAAAAGGAAGGATTTGGAGCCTTTTTGTGGCTGCAGATTCCTGATGTGAAAGGGGCAGGTGCTCGTTCACCTTCCTGAAAGGGCGTGGACATGTGCTGGCCTTGCTCTGCTGCTGTCACTGTCACTGTCACTGTCACTGTCAGTGTCAGTGTCACTGCTGTCACTGTCAGTGTCACTGTCACTGCTGTCACTGTCACTGTCAGTGTCAGTGTCACTGTCACTGCTGTCACTGTCAGTGTCAGTGTCACTGCTGTCACTGTCACTGTCAGTGTCAGTGTCCGTGTCACTGCTGTCACTGTCACCTGCCCGGCCGATCAGGGCCCCAGGGAGCCCTTTCAGCCTGGCAGCACCTTGGAGGAGCAACAGGAGCCCCAGGTAACCCAACCCCGCCAGGGCTGAGGGAGCAGATGCCAAAGCTGTGACTTCCAAAGGTGCCCGCTCCTGGAGAGGGCTCAGAAAAACTTATTTATGGAGCGACCTTTTGCTGAGTTGTCTTCTGTGACAGCTGACAGGGCACAACACTCGGGGCTGAGGATGTGGGGTCATTGTGGAGGGCAGGCAGGAGAGGGGTTTGGGGTTCTGGTGGCTGGAGGAGGAATTGGGAGCCTCGATCCCACACTGAGAGGGGTGTGGGCTCTGTCTGCTGTGTCCTCTCTGTTGTGTCTCTCCTGTGCTCGATCCTCCGTCCTCAGAGGCTCTGTCTCCTCTTCATCCTTTTGGCCAATCACCCACGGCCTGTGTCAGTCAAAACGAGCTGGGACAGCTCAAGCTGTTTAAATCACAGGAGAATAAAGGGATAATAACATTATTGGGGATTTATTCTGCGTGGCTGAGCTGGGACTGGAAGGTGGTTGCTGCTGCTGGGTGGGGGAGTGTGGTTTTCCCCAAAATCTTGGCTAAAACTCAGCAGTGCTGGTCTGAAATGAGCAATCTGATAAATAATGAAGATACCCCTGACCCCCTGAGGACAGAAACCTTCAGCCCCCACTGCAGCATTTGTGAGAAGATTTGGCCTTCTCAGCCACCTGGAATTGCCTCGTAATTATTGGGAGGGCACTAAAGTGCAGTTGGTGATTTTGGAGAGAAATGTGTCCATACCCTGTGGAAAACAAACAGGTGAGAAAACAGGCAGCAGTGCTGGAAAAATGGGGATTTCCCCGCTGTGGTTAAAGGGGAAATAAGTGCATTATAAGCTGCAGGAAGTGTTTTAAACTGATTGCTAATTAGCAATTATAAAAGGAGGCGAGTTATTCATATAAAAATCCTGATTAAAGCTGCCGTGCTCAGGCTGGGATTGGAGAGCGAAGTGAACTTCGTGCCCAGGCTTTGGAGCACGATGGGAGGGATTGACTTAAGTGCTTGACTCCACTGATCCCCTGTGCGAGACGAAGTTAAAGGAATTAAGTATTTATAGATAAATACCTGGGCATCAACGGGGAGCAGCCTCTGGCTGAACCGGGCGCAGGTGGGCAGAGGGAATTTGGTGTCACCACGGCGTGGCTGGAGGTGCCGCCTCTCGGTGTGGGATTCCTTCCCTCCGGGGGAGCATCCCAGAGCACCGCGGGGAGGAGCCGCGGGGAAGTGCTGATAAAAATGGGGGATTTCACCACCTGCCTCGGAGAGGGCTCACGCCCTTCCCCTCGGTACCGACTGCTGCTTCTTCCTTAAAAAATAATTCTGTGGGATGAGTTTGTGTTGGATTCAGCATCCTTCCTCCAGCCTTGCAGGGATCCTGGCCGGTGCTGCTGCACCCATGAGCTGCTTCATTGATGGAATTGCTGGAATTAATCAAGACTGATGTGATTTGGGTGCTCGCGCAAGGGAGGAAGGCTTCAAGGAGAGGATCGTGGAACAGGCAGGGCTGGAAGGGACCTTAAAGCTCATCCAGTGCCACCCCTGCCATGGCCAGGGACACCTTCCACTGTCCCAGGGTGCTCCAAGCCCCATCCAGCCTGGCCTTGGGCACTGCCAGGGATCCAGGGGCATCCACAGCTCAGTGTAAAATTCTTTCTTAAACATAGTCCTAATCAACCCTCTTGTAGTTTAGAGCTGTTATCCCTTTTCCTACTGCAGCAGGTGCTCCTAAATATTTGTCCTTAACTTTCTTATATTCCCCCTTTCAGTGCTGAAATGGTACAGGGAGGTTTTCCCAGAGCCTTTTCTCTTCAAACTTCCTGAATTAAATGATTTGAGTCATGAGAGGATGGAAAATTTAACACAGAGGGGTTCCTCAGGTGAGCGTGGAGAGAAAACAATTCGTGATCACCCCTCAAGGACTGACACAGGAGGGGGAGCAGCTGCTCCCGCAGCTCCTGGGGCTTGGAGAGGAGAGGAATTGCCGGGATGCTGATCCCTGCAGTGACAGCTCGGCACAGAACGTCCCTGCTCCGGAGCTCTCCTGGGAACAGGCGGAGAAGTTGGGTTTTATTCCTTCAGGAAGGCGCTTGTGTCCTTGTGCTGAGGGCAGGGCTCATCCCAGCCCATCCAGAGCTCATCCCAGCCCATCCAGAGCTCATCCCAGCCCATCCAGAGCTCATCCCAACCCATCCAGAGCCCATCTCAGCCCATCCAGAGCCCATCCCAGCCCAGCCAGAGCTCATCCCAGCCCATCCAAAGCCCATCCCACCCCAGCCAGAGCTCATCCCAACCATCCAGAGCTCATCCCAACCCATCCAGAGCTCATCCCAGCCCATCCAAAGCTCATCCCAACCCATCCAGAGCCCATCCCAACCC
>VXBT01000858.1:333394-478845 GCA_013400235.1 Oriolus oriolus | reverse complement strand
AGAGCCCATCCCAGCTCATCCCAGCTCATCCCAGCCCTCCAGAGCCCATCCCAGCCCATCCCAGCCCATCCCAGCTCATCCCAGCCCATCCCAGCCCATCCCAGCCCTTCCAGAGCCAGTCCCTTGCTGCCACCGTGTGTCGAGCCAGCACTGGGAACTCCTGGAGTCTCTGAGGTGCTTTTTGCCGGCAGAGTTCGCAGGGAGCTGCAAATTCCTCATCCTCGGGGCCTCTGGGATTTTCCTGCTCACTGCCAAGGCTTCCAAGTGCTCCATTTCCTCCCTGCCCCTGGATCCGAGCTGTCTTTATTCTTTTTAGCTCCACCCCCGAGGGATTTAAATTCGTTTTTAATTTCAATTGTTATGTGCCTTTACATCTTTAACACAGAGAAATCTCTGATGGGGAATTTAATTGATCTAAATCCAAGAACAGTTCCTTTGGCATCAATAAAAATGATTTCTTTTTCTTTTCCATATAAAAAAAGGATGAACTGAAATCTCAACAGGTAAATTTGGGTTCCAAAAGTGACCTGAAGGATGAAAGGAATAAAAGCTATATATACATATAATGCAATAATCTATTAAAAATAACCTGTAGGTAAATATTAAATTCAATTTACAAATTTCTTTTAATCAGTGAGTTCATTTTTAGGAAAATCCCTGGAAGAAGGAAAGGCTGCTTGGGAGCTGGGAGAGTGAGGCGAGGGAGGCTTCACCCACAAGAGGGAGCTCAGTGAACGCGAATAGAAAGAGCCTAAAATCTTGGAATTGCCGTGAAATCTCCTCCGTGCCCGGAATTAAATGGGAAAAGCACAATGGGAAGCACCATAAATTCATATTTTAGTGCCGTTCACGCTTAAATTCCCAACAATTCCCTGGGTAACTTTGCCAGAGTGACCAAGGACAAGTCGTGGCCCAGTCACAGCTCCGCTGACCCAGGGATTCCCAAGCTGGCTGGAGCAGAGGAGTTTCTCAGAACCAACTCACACAGGTTTAGAGGAGATAAAATAAGATTTTTGGATAGATAAAGCCTTGTACAGATCTGTGAAGCTGCTGCTGGTTCATACCTGAAGAAGGTTTAGGCTGTGGGCTGGGAAAGTGGTTTTTTTCTTCCACTTATGTCAAAATTACAATTAAAAATTAATAATTCTCCCAAATTCGGGCATAAAGGGAAGGTGGAGAAGGCCCTCGGTGAGCCCTTGTCAGTGTTACAAAAGTCAGGCTTCATGTTCCAGGTTATTGGTGCAGCTCTCTGGGTTGGCTCTTTGCTCAGAGCAGTAAATTAATTAAAAAAATATATCCAAGATCCTCTTTAGTCTCTTAATAATATAAAAGGCACCAAACGATGGGAATTTATTGAAGTGAATAATGAGAGGAGGGAAAAACAACAGCATCAGAGGCCACTTTCTAGAAGCTGCCTGGTGTTTCGTTGTCTAATTTTGACATATCTGGGCTTTTTTTCCTTTCCACTCTCCCTGTTCTCACCCAGAACCAGGAGCAGAATTCCTGAAATGAGGCAGGCAGAGCCTCTTCCTGACAGCACCCTCCAAAAGCAAAACAAAAGTTCATCTGCAGACCATTTATCCAAAGGAAACCCCGATTTCTGAACATCTGGGGTGTCTTGGAAGGGTGTTTGAGTTACCCCTGGGTGGGACAGGGAGATGAGCTTTGCCAGGAGAATTCCTGGGCTCGTGCTCCTGTGCTGGGAGCTGGGTTTGGAGCCAAACCTCCCGAGCTGGATCCCCTTCCCATCCCCACGGAGCCCCCGGCCCCCGCGGAGGGGCCGCCGGGCCGGTGCCCGCGCTCGCCGGGGTGGTCGGCGCTGGGGAAGGCCGAAAGCAAACACGGCCCAGCTGCAGCCAGATGTGGGGAGCGTTCAGGGTCACCGGGCCTCCCCGGGCTAGGCAGCACGTGGCCCCGCTCCTGCTCCGAGGGAGAAGCCCCAGCAGCCATCCCTTTCCAGAGGGGAATCTCTGCTGCTCTTCCCGAACCGTCGGAGCAAATTCGGAGCGCTCCGAGCGCTTCCCGAGCCCTCAGAGTTGTGCCAAGCACACCCAGCTGGACAATTCCCAAGCTGTCCCCACTGTCAGTGGGGCCCGTGGGAGGCCTTTTCCCAGGATAGCTGCGTTTTCCTGCCAGATCCATCAGGATCAATGAACCCTCTCCCCAGAACCGCCTTGGTTTGATTTTCCTGGGGAGGGAGATTCCAGAGGGGACTGGTTCCAAATCCCTCCAGCTCTGGTTGACCTTTTGGGCAGGGAGAATTTTCCTCATTGTCCAAGGGAAGAAATCCTGGCAGGGATTTTTATTACCTTTATTTGTTTTTGTGTATCTTCAGTGGATAGTCCTGGGAACATCACTTGCAATCAGTTCCTGAACTCAAATCAATTTATTTACAAGTCTCAAGTGATGGATTTGGGGAGATCCCCAAATTTGGAGAGATTCCCCAGATCTCAGGTGATGGATTTGGAGAGATCCCCCAATCTGGAGAGATTCCCCAAATAACATCTTTTAAAAGTCCCCCCAAGAAAAAGTTTCTGTTCTCTCCATGCTCTGTGCAAGGGGCAAATCCATGTTTGTGATTACGGCCTGATCGTGTTCAGATCACAGAAAATGAGGCAAGACCAGGGTTTTCCTCTAAAATAGGGTTTAATAAAATAATTCCTTCGGAAAGCATGAAGGGAAGAATAAAAGGAATGA
This sequence comes from Oriolus oriolus, assembly GCA_013400235.1. Taxonomy (NCBI): domain Eukaryota; kingdom Metazoa; phylum Chordata; class Aves; order Passeriformes; family Corvidae; genus Oriolus; species Oriolus oriolus. The sequence goes on along the minus strand of VXBT01000858.1, from coordinate 476,148 downwards.
CACTGAAGGACAGCAAGAGAGAAGAACACTGCACAAACTGCCAGAATTTTTCCCAACTTCCAGTGATTTCACTTCCATGTCCTGAAGTTACACGATCCTTCCAGGATTGGTCATGGCACAATAAATCACACTCAGACAGGGCAGAATCTGACCTGGTGGTTCTGTAGAGAACCCACTGCACGTGGACAAACATGGATTCAAATTCCCTTTTCAGACTGTACGAAAAAATGCTCCAGAATTCTTCAAGCTGACCAGACCCATAATTTTAGGGGTTTTTTACCAATAACAGACAGAATGTAAAAATATTATAAATATATTCATTCGATGATTTTAAATATTGAAAATAAACATAATAATTAACATGAAATACTTTTACCACTTAGTCACATTTTTAGGCACTCAAATCATCCTTGAGATTGTGAAATTTTTATGCATTTAAGATTTCCTTTATCAGATAAATCAAAGTCTGTACCCTTGATAAGCAGCCCAGGACATCCTTCAAGGGAAAAACTCAGACCAGGAGTGAAGGGAATACCCAAACACATCGGGATGATGATGGGACCCCACTGTTGTTCCTAAATTAACTTTCCTAATAAAAATGTAAATTTACATCACAAAGGAGAAGGAAGATGTTCTTGGATGAGCTTGGATGACATTAAAATAAAACCTTTAATTTCCAAGGCTTTCCTGGGATGCAGTTGAGGCTCTGCACACTCCTGACTAATGAGCAGGGATGGGACAGATTGAAGGATGGGACCAAGTTGTGTATTTGTTGGGAGCTCCTCAGAGCTGCATCACTTTTTGTTGCTTCCAGCTCTGCTCCATGAACTGAAATTCGATGCCAGCAAGATGCCAGTGAAATGTAGGAATGGGAGTCCTGGGGGTCTTTCCAGGCTCGTTCTTTACCTGGACTGGTGCCCACGGCCCTCAGAAAGAATTTACTCTTCAACTCTGGGAATTATCTCAACAGCTACACAGGAAGAAATAATTAATTAAGAATGTGTTATGATAACAAATGCAGGTAGCAGTGAAGACACAAAGTTTTCACTTTTCCCTGCCCATGTTTTCTCCCGTTTGTGCTTTCCCTGTGTCCTCCTCAACTCTGCCTCCCCCAGAGCAGGAGGAAAGGTCCGGCAGGAGGAGGAAGCACCATCTGTGGTGGGGTGAGCACTGAGCCCCCGAGCCAGAGCTGCCTCGAGCTGCAATTCTCACGATCCCGGGGCTGAACTTTGTAAATAGACTTGGCAAGGGCTCCAGCCTGCAGAAAACAGCGCGGAGAGGCAGAAATAAATAAACAAACAACCGCCCTTCCTCCTCTGCAGTGCCTGCTCTGCCCTCCTGACCCACCTCCAGAGCACACATGTGGCTGCTCTGCTGAAAATTGGTTTGTGGGTTTGATTTTGGTGCTGGAAAAGGCAGAGCTCTTCCCTGTCTTTATTTCTGCTCCGTCTCGAAGGGGCAGAGCCTGTCCTCAGCAAAGTACAAAGGGGACAAGGTGCTCGTTTTATCCCAGCTCTGACTGAAAGTCCCGGGGTTAGGATACCGAGCTTGGGTGTGAGCGAGGAGTGGTTCCTTCAGGGCTGAACAGTTTGTGTTTGATTTTAGAGACAACCACTGATTTTGTACTCCAGGAATGCCATGGGCCCTAAACCTTCCCCTCTCATCTCCCCACTGTCTCCCCATGCCGATAAATACGATGGAGAACGGGCAGTTGGGAACACCGAGTCTTTGCAAACCTCACTCCATGCTGGAGAGAGCTCTCCCTGCCCTGATCTCTGGAATTGCTGAGAATCCTCCTGGAAAATCAGCAAAATATTTTTGCAGCTGATATCCCTTAAAGCTGGGCTCAGGAAACGCCGCGTTCTGTGATTCCAACACTGATGCAGCAGCCAGGGAGTACCCGGAGAACGTCAAGTGCCTCTCAAGGTACGGGGCACCCTTCAGCAGATGGTGCCTCACTGGTCTCAGGACAGCAGAAATCAGAGAGTCCCAGGATCATTTCGGTTGGGAAAGACCTCTGAGATCACCAAGCCCCACCTCTGAAGGAACACCACGTTGCCAACCACTGAGTGCCATGTCCAGTCGTTTCCCCAACATCTGTGGCAAGAAAAGGCTCAGCAGTTCCCAGGAAAAGCCGTTCCCTGAGAAGGGCTGGGCCCGTTGGGTAAATCCTGCTTGCTGCTGCTGTGGGAGGTGTTGGGATGGTGCCTGGAAACCTGAGCCATGGAAAGCCCATCCTCGGTGGCCCAGTCGTGTCCTGCATCCAAAGCGGAGCGCTCAGCCCCCTCTGCGGGGCTCATCTGCATTCCAGAGGCAGCTCCATCATTCAGGGCAGCAAGAAAAAGCCACTCAGCCCTTTTTAATAAGCTGGTGAGACCGAGGGGTGCCCACCTTTGATTTCCTGCAGGGCTGGCAGCAGGGCTGGCGAGGGCAGCGCGATTCCGACAGCGCCTGCCCCGGGCGCACAAAGCTGGGCAGGAATTCCCTGGCTCTGCCCTGGGCTCGCTGCAGCTCCTGGCCAGAGCTGAGCTGCATCTGCCTCTCCCAGCCTATCCTCGAGGGGGAATATCCAGACTTTGTCACCTCAGCACGAGGAGGGATCTGTTTATTAATCCACCTTTTTGCTGAGTGGAAGTCTGGCTGCTCCCTCCCGATATCGTCCAACTCCCTCAGTCTGTTCCCGTTACAAGACCCACACAAAAGAACATTTTCTTCTCTTCTTTCTTCCAGAAACGGGAAGACTTGAATGCTTTTTTTATTATTATTATTGTTTTGTTTTGTTTTTCTCCTTTCTCCTGGGTCTTCTTTTGACTGACTGGGATTTTTCATGGCTGTATCAGGGAGCTGGACATTCCCCTTTGTTTCGGAAGCACTGGGTGATGGATCACATTTTAATTGGCGTTGAGGTTTCCAGAAAAAGGGAGCACCACAGGAAGTTATTAGAATAACAACACTCTGCATCTGCACAGGAATTAAAACTGCAAATGGACGGGGCATATTAATTGCTACCAAATGCTTCAGTTTTCTCCTGCCTCCCAAAGCCCAGCTCAACAAAAGCTTGGGTTGGGGGTTTATTTTTAATGTCTCTTTCCCTCTCTTTCTCTTCCAGCAAAAGTGTAAGTGATGAAATCTGTAGGATTTCAGCCTTCTGGAGAAAATTCTCTCTGCAGAGGGTTTCAAAGCCGTTGCGAAGGAGATAAACACATTTGTTTTGACAGGGAGGACACTGATGGCTGCAGACAGACCCAGCCTGGCCAAGGCTCTCGTTCCCACAGCACGAATCCGAGCGTGGGCTCCGCCGGCTCCTGCCAAAGCCGCTCAGAATATTTTGCCTTCCCTTTTTTACTTTTCCCCTAAGAAATTATCGATGTCACCGAGCTGCGTCTCTCGTTACAGAAGTAACAGATTGTGAGTGGTTTTTCTTTCGCTCGCTGGGTTTTTTTTTAGTTTTGTAAAGGAAAGGAGGACAAGCAGTCGGGAAAAATGCAGATTTAACTCACAGATATCCAAAAACTCCTTCAGCCAATTGAAACTCAATTTTTTCTCTCAAGAAAGGAGAAGTTGGAAACGTTTTGGGCTTCAGTGCCTTCTTTTCTTTTTATCTTTGATTTATTCCAATTCTCTCTATTCCTGAATTACTCCAGGAATTTTCTCTTTTCCTACCTCTCAAAGGCAATTCCCAGTCCTCAATAAGTGTAACAGGACATCACCTGGAACTGGTGGATTTCTGGCATCTCTTATTGATAATTGGACTGGATATTAGAGGTCTTTTCCAAATTTAAGAAGAGTGTGATTTAATGAGTTATTGTAATACACAGAGCAGGTCTCCACAGATGGAAATTGTTCATGGGCAGTGTCTTGAATCCATGGAAAATTCGTGGCGTGTTTGTCACATCATTAAAACAGAGGGAAAATTTAAAGGGAAAATAAGAATGTAAATAAAACAGATTTAATGAAATTATTCTGCATTTCCACTACCATAACTATTAGTATAACTTAGATATAGAGTTTAGGTGATAACCACATAAAGCCTCATCCTTTGGAGTTAGCATTTTCCTGAGAAAGCAAAATTCTTGGATGTCTCCTTGCTCTTGGTGATGCTTCACCACCAAGGCTGAACCAGGACTGGTCCAGGAGAATTCTTATAAAATTTAGGTTGGTTTTTGCTGATACCAACTTGCTGAGCAATCTGCTCTTTCTTTTCCACCCTGAAAACAGGAAATCCTGGGAAGGCCCCGCTGTGGGAAGGACTCAGGTGGATTGCTCTGTGAGCTGCAGAAATCCCAGCTCTCAGCAGCTGGAACTCAGCAGTTTCTCCAGCTCTTCACGTGCATTTCATGGATCCGAATATTGGCTCAGTTTCCCCCCGAGAGAGAAAATCTGCACACTCCGAGGGGGTTTGACATCGGGACGGGGCCATGGGAGAGATCCCGAGAGGGTGGGAAATGCCTTGGGAAAAGGCACATCCCTGCCATCAAAACTTGGGGATTTTGGTCTTCCTTGGAAGGACGTTCATGTCCTGGAATCTCTGTGGCTTCCTCACATTATTGAACAGAAACATCCCCTTCTACTCAACAGCAACTTCAAATAACTTCTGACTGTCTCTTGGAGAAAGGGAAAGGGAAAGGGAAAGGAAAACAGGGAAAAAGGGAAAGGAAAACAGGGAAAAAGGGAAAGGAAAGGGAAAGAAAGAAAAGGAGGGAAGGAAAAGGAAAAAAGGAGGGAAGGAAAAGGAAAAGGAAAGGACAAGGAAAAGGACAAGGAAAAGGAAAAGGAAAAGAAGAAAAGGGAAAGGAAGGGAAGGGAGAAGGGAAGGGAAGGGAAAACGGAGAAAGGAAAAGGGANAAAGGAAAAGAAGAAAAGGGAAAGGGGGAAAGGGGAGAAGGGAAGGGAAGGGAAGAGAAGGGAAAAGGGAGAAAGGAAAAGGGAGAAGGGAAAAGGGAAAAGGGAAAAGGGAGAAGTTTATCTCAAGCTGCAGTTTCAGGGCAGCCCTTGAAAGGTGTAAAAGCCCCCACGGATCTCCTCAGCCCTTGGCCTCACTCCCAGCTGGGCCTGGCTGGAAATCCCCCAGTGCACAGGTGGGATTTTAGGGACACAAACAGCACCAGGGGGATGTCAAGTACTTGGTGAGAACTCCAAGCCCAGGCTCCTCCGTGTCCTGGTCTTCCTCTCCCATCCTGCACATCTGGGACTTTGGTGTCTGTCCTGGAGGAAGGACACTCAGCTGGAACACGGGGAGCCAGGCCAAGGAGGCAGGCAAGGAAAACTCCTCCTGCGTGGGGTGGGGATGGAGGCTGTGCACAGCAAAGGAAAGCCCAGACCTGGAACTCTTCAAGCTCAAGGAGACATCACAAAAATCGTGGTCACTGCCCGGTGGTGTCACTCGTGCCACGCTTCCAGGGACAGCCCCTGGCTTTTCAGGCCAAAGAGGTTCCTAAGTGCCACATGTTATGGTTTTATCAGCAGCACAGGCAACCGATGGCTCTGCTGTTTAAAACTGTCCGATATCTGAAATTCCGTGTGTGTGGATAACGTTTATGTGGGCAGTGTGTGTGTGAGCCACCTGTGAGATCTGCAGGGCACAAACGTGTCCCAGGTCCCTGAGGACATCATGAGATGCTCTTTCTGTGCTTTATTTCGGGAATATTTATTGCTCTCTGTTGTCAGTGCATCATTTCAGGAAGGCCTGGCACACACCAAGCATCGTTCCACTCCCTCTCTTCCCGGATATCCGAGGGTTTCCTAGAGCGTGGCTCTCCAGGGTCATTCCTTCTCCTTCCTGAGGTGATGGATCAGCCAGCAGGGAACACCAAGCCCAGATCTTCCAAAGGGCAAAGGATGTGGTGCAAATTTAGCCATGAAATGATGGGGGCATGAGGGGAGCGGGAGGAGCAGGGACGGAGGAGCTTTGGGATGCCCCAGCAGGGAAGTTCCCAGGTAAGCTGGAAACTCATGAACCCGAGGGAGATGCCAAGCTCATTAGCATATTTAGAGCCACGGGATAATCAGGAAAGCGAAACAAAACCGGGAATGTGGCCATTGAAAGCACTTTGTGGCGCAGTGGCCCAGCGCCAGCGCCCCCCTCCAGCCCCTCTCCCAGCCCTGCCTCGGGACTACAAAGCCATGGCAGGGAAAAACCAACACCACTCCCGAAAAACCAACCCAACAAAAGCCCCCCTGGCAACAATGGTCTGTCAGGCGTGATTTACTGGGGCTGCAGCCCCCGGGCAAGCTTCAGTGAGCAATCTCAATCCTCGGGGTTCCCACACTGGGCCGCTGCCCTGCGCCTCCCCGCACACAAAGGCACGAGGAGCGGGGCAGCAAATGAAGCTGCGGCCTTTGTGTCGATGTGCGGGGGCCTGGCTGCGCGGGAGGCAGGAGAAATGAAGTGTGAAATGTGATATGAAATCAATTTCTACTCTTGGGGAGGGAGGAGTGGATTTTGTCACGGCCTCGGGGGTACCCAGGAGCAGATTCTTCATGCTTAAAGAAAGCCACAGTTTTCCTCCTGACTTTGCCCATTCCCATTTTATTTTTATTAAAGATATTTAGAAATGTGAGGAGCTGGCATCCCTCTCGATCCGCCTTCCAAAACAACACCAGCCCATCCTCTGTGGAATCCCAGTCCCCCGTGGAATATCTGTGGGTTAGGGGTGGCCTCCTCTTTCCTGTGCCCCAATCTGAGTTTCTTGCCTGCTCTGTGGCCGCGTCACCACCCTGCTGCTCCAGATGGTCCCCCCAGGAATATCAGAGAGGATTTTGGTGGAGAAACAAACACTGCCCACCGTGCAGCGTGTCCTCACCTCCAATAAATGTGCGCGGCTCCGTGGGTGCCAGCAGGGAGCAGGAACTCCTCCGTGCCTGGAGATGCGGCCTCCAAGTGCTGTTGTTTTCTTTTCCTTCCCTGGATTTTTTTATTCAAGCTGCTCCTGATGGGGAGTGTGGGATTTCTGCAGTAATGCAAAAATGATAAAGAACAGGAAATCAAACACGATGCTTTGGACGTGGTGGGGAATAAGAAGAGCAGCGTTTATGGGATGAGATATTCCCAGGAATAAACTGCCAAATGACATCATAAATTAGGTAATCCCAAACAATTGCCTGCCCAGCATGTCCCACATCCCCTCCTCCCGGGACCTGCAGCAATAACCCTCCCTGCTCCGTGGATTCCAGCAGCTGGATGGCTTAAACTTGCTGCTAGAAGAGTTCCCTCTTTTCTCCTGGAAGTGTTGGAATTCCCTGCTCCTTTTCCACCCCCAGGTACTCCTGAGCTGTTCACCAGTCCGGGTTCTGCATCACTGTCAGCCGGAGCGTTCCCCGTCCAGCAGGACCAAACCTCAGCCAGGGCAGGGGCAGCCACATCTTTCCCGTTTGTCTGCCTCTCCCCACCCCGGCCTTCTCCGCACGTTTTTGTGTCGCTGCTCAGTGAACAGCGGGGATGATCCTCTCCAGAAAGTGCTGCATTCCACCAGGGATTCCTACCTTTCCTGGGGAGGGCAGTGTGGAGGAACCCTCCTGGCAGCCACACCTGGGCCGGGCTGTGCCACTCGGGAACAGGGAGCAGCTTTTGGGGTGATTGAGGGTGGTTTGGGGGCTCTGTGCTGGTGACACCACAGAGCAGCCCCAGCACCTTTGGGGTGGGCTCTGCCACCAGGACACCCCTTCCCATCAATCCAGCCTGTGCTGCCCCTGCCTGGCTCTCATGGCAGAGGCGCTGGATGCTCGGACACCTTTCCTTTCCCATGGCAGAGGCTGCCAGAAGGGATCTGCCCACAGAGTTTTGCTCCAGGTGAATCCCCGTGTGCCACAGTTCAGAGGATTCTTCCCTGATGTGTTGAGCATCCCAGCCCGGAGGGGCTGAGGAAGATGCTGCAGCACGACTGTTAAATGTCAGCTGTCACACCCCTTAATCCACTTAGGATGCTCTGTTTGGTTTGAGAACTGTAATAAAACCCATAAAGGCACCTCCACAAGCTTCACATCAGCTCAATTATTTTTCCCTTGTAGGACTTTGATTTATCCCCCATCAATTACCGTTAAACACAGCAACATCACTCAGCAATAAAATCCCCTGACAAAATTCAACACTTAAATCCACCGACAAAATTCAACAATAAAATCCACCAACATAATTCAGCAATAAAATCCCCTGACAAAATTCAACACTAAAATCCACCGACACAACTCAACAACAAATTTCTTCTGCCCCTTCCTGCCACCTGCTGATGGCAGCACAGAGATGCCCACGGTAGGTGGGACTGCAATTCCTGCTGGGAATTCTCCCGGGTGTTGGATTGCTGCTGCAAACCAGCCCGGCCTGATAAAGGCAGTTGTTCCCGTGCTCAGCACATTGTTCACTCCTTCTCCAGATGGAACAGATTAGCCGGGCCCTGAAATGTTGTTAAATAAAATACGCAAAAAGAAAATACAATTATTGCTAAAGTGAAAACATACCGCATGGGATTATTAAAAGACCAAGATGTTTTACATTTTAAGGATGTTCTTCAGGGTTGGTTTTTTTTTTCCCCCCAGCCTTCATGCACCACAAGCTTGCAGGGGTAGAGTTAAACTTTTCCATGTGATCTCGAGGAGCTCTCGCAGTGCACGGCTCTGCCAGGGATGGGGTTGCCCTCCGTCCCTGGCCGAGTGCTCAGGGCTGTGGGGTGGGAATTCCAGGGGCCCAAATCCGTGTTTCCTGCTCCTGCACTGAGCACCAGGCACGCTCGGGAGCAGGCGCTTGGCAGAGTTAGGGTGAATTTCTTGTGCTGCTTCTCCCCCATGCCCAGGTGGAGTGGAAACCTTCGGCCAGGAGAATTCCCAGCGGTCAGAGGAGTTCCCTGACTGGCATTTCCCCCCAGATCCCATCTGAGCACAACTGTGTGCAAAGGCCTCCAAAACTCTCCAGGTTTGTGTGCTGTGATAAGCTCAGTCTAACAACCAGTATTGATTTCAGTACCACAGACTTGTGGGACAGTTTGGGGTGGAAGGGACCTTAAAGATCATCCAGTGCCACCCCTGCCATGGGCAGGGACACCTTCCACTGTCCCAGGCGGCCCCAAGCCCTGTCCAAGCTGGCCTTGGGCACTTGCAGGGATCCAGGGGCAGCCACAGCTGCTCTTTAATACGAGACATCCTCTCAAAGATAATTTTGAAAGGATTCTGCAAACCTGGATCTATCGAGGATGGCTTTGGGCTGGAGTTGTTCACTAATTACAGGGACATACAGGAGGTGGGAGGTGCAGATGGATAACCTGAGGCCTGCAGTGATTTTGGCTGCAGAAAACACAGCTGAGTTTAAAATAACCCGGGCGAGTCCTCAGTGAGCCCTCAGCCCATGGAGTTCAGCAGCGCTGCCTTGATGAGTTTATTTGAGCACGTGTTTAATGACTTCTCTGGATCTGGCTGCAGCAAGGCCAAGCCTTGCAGACGTTTTCAGGTGTGTGGTGATAATAAATCACTTTTCAAATGGCCTTCGAAGGGGGTTTCGAGCGAAGCTGCACCCGTTAATGTTCCAGGTCCCTCCTGAGCACCCCTCCGCCTCCTTAATGTCCCTCCACCTAAATCATCTCATTCACCATGGATGAAAAGTAAATTCAGCTCCTTGAAACCGTTCTCTCCCATTTGGTTTTGAATGACTGGGGCCATCCTGGCGGCTGGTGGCTGATGACAGCACTTGTCCCCAGAAGCCCAGCCTGGCTTTTCAGCGGGCTGTCCCTCACCAAGGACATTTCCACTGGACACCAGTCCCTGTGGGAAGGGGTTTGGGGGGGATGCTCAGCCACATCTGCACTGCAGATCACAGCTGGCGAGGCAGGGCTGGCCCCTCTGCCCCCCTGCTCATTAATTAGGGAGCAGTTATTAGACAGCAACCTGGAAACACGAAGGTAGAAATAAAAAAATCCTCATATTCAAAAAAAAAGAAAAATCTTTTTTTAAGATTTTCTTGCAGCCACATGGAAAATTCCACGCCCAGAGCTGTAGGATGGAATTTGTAGAATTTGGTAGAACCCCCCCAAAGGCTGCTCTAGTGAAGGTGTTTTGTGAGCAGAAAAGTGGCAATTTTTGCCACACAGAACTCCTGAAATTATGCAAATGCCTTCAAAATAGAACACAAAACAGAGCCCAGCTGATTTTTATGAGATATCTTCAAAAGAACCACAAATTTTTAGCAGAATTCTGGTGATTCCAGGGTGTTTTTCCGTATCGTGGTACCTTGAGAATGCATAAGGGTGCAGGTGTGGGTGTGTGAGAGTACAAAAACATAAATATTTGTTTAACATGTTGGTATTTTCTGTTCTAAGAAAAAAAGTGCAAGTCTGTGGTATGTCCAAAATGCTGGTTTTTTAATATGCAGGAATATTTCTCTGGTGGAAAACTTTGCAGAAAACCAAATATTAGGGGAAGGACTGTGGAATGTGTTTGCCTGGCAAAGGTAAAATCAGCAGTGGGGAACTGCTGAGCGCTGCTCTGCATCCTAAAAATGTTTGCAGATTCATGGAAAAGTGGGAATGCAGCAGAAGGAAAGGGAGCTGCTGCCGATGACAACTTTCTTTCCTTTAAAAAACAACTGGCTTGTGGCAGCCTGGAGTTGAAGGGATGGACTGAGCGGAGCTTTGTGTCATGATATCCAAACTCAAGTGGGAAATCTGCTCCAGGCTGGACCAGGAGCTTCATCCCCGTGGGAAGGCAGCACAGTCCTGCTGGGGAGCTCTCAGGGATGCCGGTGGCCACACAGGGACACTCATTTAAATCAGCTTTTCCACGGCCAATCCTTCATCTTTTTACTCCACCCCCATCCCATCCCTCACAATCAGATCTCACTGATTATTTCTAAATGCTGGTTTCAGAGCATTCCTAAGTTCCTGAGGGACCAAGGTGATGTCTCAAAGCAGTTTTGCTGATAATTAAATGTCCTTCCACAGGATCCTCTCTGAACCCCGCACCTAAACCCCATAACCCCTCATCCACGCAGCCACTCCAGCCCAGCACTGGGGGCTGGCAAACCGGGGAATGCAGGTTCATCCTGGATTTAAACCTGATTTAAACCTGAGCTCTGCCACAGCCCCCCCAGGTGATTTTATCCCATCACTTAATCCATCAGGATCTCAGCTTCCCCAACCAGAATTTAGGAAGAAATGCATTTTCCTCCATCCCATGAAGTGTTTTGCAAAGAGGCCTCCGTGATGTACTTAGGGATTTCCTCTGTGGAAGCTGAAACACCTCAAATCCTGTCAGAACCCCTCCAAACGTTCCAGCCCAATAAAGTTCAAATGGGGAATAACACATTTGTTAAAAGAGGAACAGCTTTACGCCGAGAGGACGACACGGCCAAGAGACCATACATCCCTCAAAAAAAAAAAATAGTTTAAAAAATGAGGACAAGATTATGCAGCCAATGTAAACCGGAGCGGTGTGGTCGGGGTTCTTAAGATTTTTAGAGACACTTGGAATGAAAGAGGGAAAAATCCCACAGCCAAGTCTCGGGCACCGCACAGCCTGTGTACACTGCAGGAGGAAACCTGGGTTATGAGCAAATATTTTAGTACAAATCAAATGCCTTCCAGGGATAAGCAGCTGGGAAGGCGGGAAGAAATTAATATTGGGGGCTTTAGAACTTCCCAGAACTATTCCCTCCCTCCTTGATTGAGGGAATTAACTTTTATTTTATTAACTTTTTAATGCCCTTCTCCCATCCAGGGTGCTCGGAATGGCTTCTCCCCTCCTCCAAAAGGGCTGCCCCGGGGATGTTGCTCTTCTCAGGCTTTAAGTAGCAGCTGGCTGTGATTAAGTGGATTGAGAGGATCAGTGCTTGATTAACTTTGAGCTGCTCCTGCTTTGCTCAGGTTCCTGCAGGAGAATTAATCCCTGGGTTCGGGAGAATGTTGGGCTCTAATGGATACCAGACCCTGGGAGCCCACCCAGTGCCAGAGCCTGGTTTGGACATGTTCAGGCTTTGTTCCCCTGTCCCGCAAAGGTGACGCTCCTGTGGGCTCTGAGCGGAGCTTTGCTAGGCTGGGTTTTAGCGGAGGTGTTCATAAACTCACCAAGTTCCCACCCAGCTCCATGGCTTGGTCTGTTATTCTGTTATTGAATTTTCCAGCGCTGTAGAGAATCATGGAATGGTTTGGGTTGGAAAGACCTCAAGGGTGATCCAGTTTCACCTCCTACCACGGGCAGGGACGATTCCATTGTCCCAGGGTGCTCCAGCCTGGCCTTGGGCACTGCCAGGGATCCAGGGGCCGCCGCAGCTCCTCTGGGAACCTGTGCCAGGAACTCGCCACCCTCACAGGGAGCAATTTTTCCCCAGTATCCCATCTAAAACTCCCCTCCTTCACCTTAAGGCCAAGGCAGGTGTCTGGGTGGGCCAATTTTTCTTAGCCAGAATAAATTCCAGGTAACACCAGCAGAACTGAAGGCTGTAAATGAAATTTATTTTGCATAATAAACAAATACCAACAAAGATCATTTTGAAAGGAATCTGCAAACCTGGATCTACCAAGGATAACTTTGGGCTGGAGCTGTTTACTGGTTACAGGGATATCACAGGGATTTCACACAGAAAATCAGATTTTCTAAACTGGAAGTACAGCAGTGGTCGAACGAAACCCCAAAGCTTCAACCACTGTGATTGTAACATGAGAAACACCAGGCTCTGAGTGTATAAAATGTTCTTTTATTGCCCAAACTGGATGGACACCCTTTCCTGGAGGGGGATCCCTGAGCAGAACTCCTTGTCCCAGCCCTCAGAAAACAAGAGATGTCCCTTCAGCAGGGACAGCCGTGCAGGGGACTTGATTTTCTGCAAAGACAGGAGAATTTATTCATCCTCTGCAAAAAGTGACACTCGCTGGCCAGAACCTCACTCCGAGCATCCCCAAGTGACCAAGCCTAAGCCGGGTTTTATAATTTTATTTTCCTTTTTCAAACTGAGCCCCAGAAAGGGGCAGGGAAAGTGAGAGGAGCACAAAGTAAATCCAAATTCTCCTATTAATGTGCATCATGAAGTGATCAAAAGTAGCTCTAACACTGCTGTCATTTCCTACTGCAGAGAAATCCTACAACAATCCTAAATCCATAACTGAGCTGAGGAAGCTGCTCTCCCAAGGAGGTTCTGGTTCATTGAAACTGTAATGTAAAAATAGCAAGAATTAAAAAAGAAATAAAAATCAAGGGAGTGCAAACAGAGGCTTGGCTGTGCTTCTGCACTAAATTCTGCCTTGATAGAAACGAATAAAGCTCAACTGAAGTCCACAGGCATCTCCTAATTATATCACAAGGTTTTATTCCATTAAAGTTTTCATGAAAGACTCCTGATTTCTTTTTATTATTCTCCATGGGAGTATAACATATTGGTTAACCAGGAGAAAGGAAGCCGAAAAAAAAAGATGAAACTCTTGATCGCCGTGTTTGTCGGGATAGATCAATTGTGGGGTTTCAACTGGGTATGGAAATTCCCTGCTTGCAATATGGCTAAAAAGAAAGAGCATGGATGATTTAACAATTTACATAACCTGAGAGACTCAGCTGCAAATTGAATGAATGGGGCTCTTTGTTTTCTCTAAACTGGAATAAAAAGAGGGGGGGAGAACAAAAAAAAAAAAAAAGGGAAAAAAAAGAAAGTTCTTATATAATTGTCTCTGTGACTGGCATGATAGGAAGTTTTCTGGCTATTGGTGGAATTAAGACTGGGAATTATGAGAAAACACAAAGCAATCAGGGGGCAGTTGAGCAATTGTACAGAGGCACTAATAGAGAGTGACAGAGCCAGGCCTGCACGGGGCCGGGCCGGGCTTCGCGCCATTGTCCCGAGCAGATCTGGGTCCCTCTCGGGGCACTCGGCCCCTGAGTGACCACAGCCCCTCCGGGCCATCCCTGCAGAGCCCCAGCTCGCGGGATGCCGGAGACCCTGAGGCGTGGTGTTAACGGGGAGTGTCCCAGCCTGGAGCCCCTGGGACGGCGGGACGCGATCCCTGCCCGCGGCACCGCCTGAGCTTTACGGCCCCTTCCCACCCAAAGCGCTCCAGGATTTACAGGGGGCACATTTTCCCTCAGGATTTTGTGGGCTCAGCATCTCCCACTGCCAGAGGCACCAATCCCTCTCCTGGGGCAGCCCAGGCGTTGAATTGCTTGTCCTGGGGAAGCGTCGCCACCTCAATTATTCCATTGCCACCATGGCCCCTCTGGCCTGGCCACCACACACCCCCGAAAATGGAAATAATTTCTGTCTCTCTCTCATGGGCATCTGCTCCTCTGGTAAATGTGGATCCCTCCAGCAAATGCAGGGAAATCCTGAGCTGTTTCAGTCACCCCTGGCTCCCAAACCTTCCCTCTGGGAGGATGCCACGGAGTAGCTGCTCTCCCTGCCTGCAGCAGGAGCCTTTCATTTTTAAGGCCTGTAAATCCAGCACGTTTGCGCCAGGCTGGAAAGGCCCACTCGAATAAACAGCTGGGAATGGGATGGGAATGGGAAGGGGAATGGGGATGGGGAGGGGAAAACCTCTGGCAAACATCTGGCAGCAGAGCTGGTGGCATATGGGGCGTATCTCCTCCCTGAACCGGTGCAAGAGGGAAAAACAAACTTCACCCCTTGGACTGGAACCAGCAGATGAAAACAAATTAACCTTTTTTTTCTAATTATTTTTTTGGTGTGTGTTGTATATTTGAACCCAGTGTCTGTTTGGATGTCCTGCTTTAAAGCTTTGGGTTAGAAATTCCTCCGTTTGCCCCCTCCCCTCTGAGCAGAACCAGTGTAAGTCAACAAATTCTCCCTCATCAGTCATGGCCAGGATTCTTTTTCCTTCTTTTTCCTTCTTTTTCCTTCTTTTTCCTTCTTTTTCCTTCTTTTTCCTTCTTTTTCCTTCTTTTTTTTTCCTTCTTTTTCCTTCTTTTTCCTGCCCCAATCCTTGCATCCACATTTTATTTCCACATCAGGCATTAAAATTATCAAATTGTGGCCTCTAAGGTGCTTGCAATTTTTTTTTCCTTTTTTTTTTCCCCAAACAGATCTTTATCCTTCAATGAAAAAAATCTCAATTAAAGGCTCGTGGCACAATGACCCTGGGTGGGGATCATTTATTTTCGAGCAGATCCTGACCATAAAACCTTCATCAAGATGATGATGGGAGCTCAACTTTCTCATTAAACTCCAGAGATTTCACACAGAAAATCAGATTTTCTAAACTGAAAGCACAACAGTGATTGAATGAAACCCCAAAACTTCAATGACTGTAATTGTAACATAAGAAACACCCAGCTTTGAGTCTATAAAATGTAAAAAAGAATTAAAACCTTCTATATCCAGCATTTAAACCTACATAAACCCATGAATTCTGGTCTATTTTATCTCTTATTCTCCAAAATTTGATACAGCAACAGTGGTTTTTTACCCACAGTCTGCTCCCAAAAATAATCAAGCATTTCGAGGGCTTCTTTTAGGGTACATTTTTTTCTCATTAAAAATAATAAATGTCAATATCTGAACCACATTTCAGTATTTTATTCGATCTGGGGCCTGCCAACTCAAACAATGATTTGTGTCTTTATAGGAAGGCACTTCACCATTTTCAAATAAATATTTAAATGCTACTTCACAGGAAAAAAATATTCCTGTGGTTAGGTGAGATATGCTGGAAAAATCAAGGCTGGTCCTCAAAGGCCTCGTGTTGTTACACTTTCCTGTTCTTAATTTGCTTAATCCTTCCTCAAACTCGAAAATTCAGATCAGAGCAAGAGAGAAGGTGTTTTGAAAGGAGCTTTGATACCCACAGCAGATTTCTTAATGAGTTTTATTTTAGCAATTTGCTGCAAAAAGAGATGGGTATGAAAGAAGAGCTTTAATCTTTATAATTTATCTGTTTTCTTGGTGATGCTGTTACACAAATTCTGTGTCTGCCAGGCAAAGCCTCTCCATCAAAACTGGAGTAAGGAACAGATCTGAAAGGGATAAATGTATGGGGTTTGTGCGTGTTTGTAATCAACTAGGTGCCGCTTGAGTATTAAATTCCCATTTTTCCTCCCAAAAAACGGGGAAAAATGATGAAAGGGATGATGATGATGAACACCCGGACACGAATTTGTGCTGTCACAGGGAACATCAGCACTTTCTATTTAAGTGACTCTCAGAAAAAGGCTGAGTAGGAAAAAAAAGTAGAAAAAGGTAAGTATTTGCACCCCATGAGCTGTTTGGTGGAGAAAGAAGTGAATCTTGGCTTTCTGCCTGCCAAGAAAAAGCTTAAATGGGAAAAATCCTCTAAAATTTCCCGTTTCCAGGCAGTTTTTCGAGTCCTGTCAGACCTGCTCCTGCTTTAACCTGGTAGAGAAGCTCACCAGCCACAGAGCCACGGCGGGGGCCAGGTTCAGCCTGGTCTCCCACCCAGGAAATCCCTCTGAAGCCATGGAAAAACTGGGATCGAGCTCATGGGGGGCTGAAGGGAAACCTCCCTTTTTCAGGCAGCATCTTTCGCTCTTGATGCTGGAACCTCCCAGCACCTGAACCTCACCCCTCCTCTCCTAACGAGCTCCTCGTGCTTCCCAAATCCTGAAAACCCCTTCAATTCCCATCCTGATACCCCCTTATCTGCACATCCTGATAAGCCCTTATCTCCTCCAGGAGAATGGGCTTGCCCTGAGCAGGATTTGGCTCTTTCTAAGCAGCCCAATATCGGCTTTCAGAGCTTCACCCCCTGCCCTGCAGGGCTGGGAAAGAATAACCCAAATCTTTCTTTGGGATGGAAAAATCCCCATTTTCCCCCCTCGGGCACTGAGGTAAGTGTGAGGTAGCAAATCACACATCGCTCTATTTCCAGATGAGATCCCTTCAGTCCACCTTTAATGCCGTTTTCCCCCTCCCCATGAATTAAATATCCGTTCTTTCACCACCCAGTTTATTTGATCATCCAGGAAGATAAATGGCTTCTGCTGGAATATTAAACAAAGGGAAAATTAAAGTACTGGGAAGGGTAAACAATAGAGTAAAGCACAATTTCCTTTCTGCTACGTGGAGAAAATAAGCCTCTCTTTCTTGCTAAATATCAGCACACAGGCTCAGATTCTGGCCCTGGGCACGCACGGAGCTTTCCTCCCCCAAATCACTGGGATTTGTACCTGTCTGGGTGAATTTTGAATCGAATAGGAGCCAAGGAAGGGGTTTCTAGATAAGATCCACCCCAAAAATAAAATTTATCATGAAGTTTAGCAGGAGGAGTTCTTAAAATCACAGCTTCGGTTCTGTTTCTTGCTTGGTCAACAAAGATAAAGTGAAAAATGTTATTTTAGTTGGGTTTTGGGTCCAGCCTGGTGGAACAGCACCGAGAACTGGCTCATCCCCCTGGACACTGCCAGCTCCAGGGACCACCAGTGCTTCCACCCCCAGGGATGGGTCCTGGGAAGAGCTGGACGGACTCAGCTGGAAGCTGAGGAGCACCAGCTCATTTTCTGAGAGCTGACTGAGGTCGGATTCCGCCCAAAACACCCGGAATTCCCTTCCCTAGGCCACTTCTCCATCCAAGGAGTGTCACATTCCAGTGGGACACCAGCTCAAACCCAGCCCAGGATGGAAATTCCCAGGTGAAAAGAAGAACGAATATCCGGGACTGACAAATTCCCTCGGCCATCATTTCTCCTGACGGCTGGGCGCTCTTTCATTTCAGCTGCTCTTTAATTCAGAATTTCAACAAGACATTTTTTACAGTGTTCCAGAAGCTCAGCCTTAGAACTCTGAAATAATTTACTTCGGCAGATGATTGATGGGAAGGAAGGACTCATTTCTTACGGACCTGCCTCTATTCCATCGGAAATATCTGAGTATCACAGGAGTTTTTCTCATTTTTGCTCAGTTGCAGCCCAGATTCCGAGTTTCGGCTGAGTAATCACCACAGAAATAGTTCTGATGGGAAGCTGACAAACGGCAGCAGATCGGGATTTGATCCATGGATATTGATTCTCCTCAGAGTTTTGCTGTGATTCATTTTTGTTTCAGCAAAGCCACCTATGGATCAAAGCCACTCTGCCCAGGGTAGCCGAGGCATTTCTCGGTTTATTATTGCTGGGTTATTCCCGGAATCCAACGTGGGTTTCCCAGCAGACCAAACACGATGTGAGGTGGAAATGGGCACGTGAAGGACTGGGAGAGGGGCAGCAGGAGAGCTCTGGGAGTTCCAGCAAAGCAACAAATCCTTGGGGGCTCCGTGGCTGCGTCAGGTGAGGTGGAAATCTCTTTTTGGGAGGCAGAAGCCAAAGGTGGGGGTTCTCCAGGGCTGCCCCGGCTGTGACCTTCATCCCACCCAGAGCATCTCCAGGGTGCAGGAATTCAGATTCCAGGCTCACTGAGGCCTGACCTGCCCCTGACAGAGATGGATGCCCAGCTCTGCTAATGGGCTGTGGCAGCTCCGTGCTGGGATCGATCCCAACCTGGGATGAGCCAGCTCATTCCCACTCAGCCCCTGCTTCCCCCTGGGAATTCTGGAACACCCAGCACCCTCCTGCTGATGCCTTTTCCTGGTCTTAAAATGAAGAGAGCTGAACACAGTTAAGAGGGAAAAGGGTTTTACCTCGGTGTTTATTGAAGGACCCTCAGGGGCGCCGAAATGCACATTGAAATGCACCTCGAAATGCCCCCCGGAGAAATGGCCCCCCACGATGTGATGTGTGTGCAATTATAGGCCTTGCTAATTAGCACATCTATCAAAGATTGCCCAGGGAGGGACTCCAGCGAGACCCCTCAGCGAGGAACCTTCCCCTGGCTGGGCCTGGCTTTGTTTACAGAATGTGTTCTGGAGAGGCCCTCGGGGTCTGGGGTTCCCAGGGTGTTCGGGCTCTTGGCTTAACGGGATATTGGGTGTGAGGGAAGTGATCAAACTTAAAGAGTTATAACTGTGTGGGCTAAAAGCACTGAGAATGCATAAAAGCTGTATAAAAGAGTGTATAAAAGGGGTATAAAAGAAAGAGCAAAACATCATCGTGGCATCACTGAGCTCCCTGGAATCCTCCCCAGGACTAAACTCTGCCGTCACAGCCATCAGGAAGGTTCGCAGTGGTTTTGCAGATGTTGATCTTCAGCTTTGTCTGCTCGAGGGCAGAATCTGCAGCTCATTCTATGGCCCACATTTATGTGCAGAGAGAAAAACGCAAACCCAATTAGTACAGACATAGCTTTATTTAGGATAAAAGGAAAGGTGGGTGGGAAACAGCTGATGCTGGCATGGTTCTATCAGAGTTTATTCACCACAACAAGCAGTGAGTGGCTCTCAAACTCCAATTTTCGCAGTATTCAGGGAGTTTTTAGGCACGTCCTGAACGAGTCAGAAAGGAGAAGCCCCAACTCGACCAGCCTTTGTGCTGAGCTCTTCCTTTCCTTGTGTTCCCCTCTCGCTCCACCCAGCCCTCTGACCCTCCATTTCTCTGACAAGGAAGGAGAATTTCCCCAATCCCGACCGATTCCCATAAATTTCCAGCTTAGTGAGGTCCCAGCACTCCTTCCCTGAGAGCTTCACTCTCTTGTTGGGTGTCAGTGATCTTTGAGCAGCCTCTGGGCCTTTGGAAGTGCTGCTGCTGCAGACACAGAAACGCGCCCAGCTTCCAGAGGAGCCTTTGCCCTTCTCCTCGGGATGGTGGGAATGGGGACGAGTGGTCCAATGCGAACTTCCCGCTTTGGAAAACACTCAGGAACCACCTCCTGCAGCCCAGGGTTGCAGCACAACCCCCGGGAAGTGCCGGGGGCCACATCCCGGGTTCATCCTTAGAGCTGCTCGTGAGGAAGAAACAGATTCCCCAAAAAATAAAATTAAAATCCTGAAAGGCAACATTTTCCTGGACAATCGGCAGGAATGCTGGGCACCCTCTTTGCAGATCGCTGTGACTTCAGTCCCTGCGTGACACAGGGCTAATTTAACGAGGCGTGAATTTAAATATCTTAAGAGCTCAACAAAACAGGGAGAGAATCGGAGAGGTGAAAAGTCAGTGCCCCTCCTTGTCCCGCTGTCTTCTTTTTGTTGGCTGCTGGGCTGGGAGACACAAAATCAACCGGAGCAACACAACCTGTCTGAGTTTTATTCAAATCAGCCAATTAAAACATCAAGCTGAAATGTCAACGAACATGTTCTGGCCACTCAGGAATTAAAGAACGAAAGCCTCTGTCTGTCCTCACCACAAAGCAGGGAAGATTTTTAATTCCACTTGTGCAGAAGCTCTGACAGGAGGCTGCAGCCATGAGAAACACGCCATGCATCGGGCCCTGCCTGGCTGCTGTCAGCAGCTGCTGCTCTGACACCGAATCAGAGCCAGTTCAACACCTTTTGCCTTTTTTATTCCCAGGAACTCCTCGCCAGGCAGCGCTCTGGGTGCGCCCCCCACCTCTGGCGCTGCCACAACTTGTTCAGCGGATTTTCACCTCTTTTACTCCCCAAATGCTGATTTGAGCCGGTCCCTTTAGTGATGAGAACACACAGATTGAAGTTCCTCCAGCTCTACATTTCGTCCAATATAAAATCCAGGGGATTTAAGGCTGACTTTAAGGATCTCCTCTGCATGAGAGGATATTGGGGTGACCATCATTCCATCAGCCCCACTGCTCCTTGAGCTCCCTCTCTGTGCCGTGGCACTCGGGGCTCTGCTCTGGGTGACAAGGGGATGATCTCAGGGGTCTTTTCCAACCCAAATGGCTCCACAGGAGGAACTTGAGGCTGATAACTCCAAACATAGCAAGAAACCAACACCTACCCAGGCTGCCCCGGCAGCCTCTCGGCTACACACAGAAATTGTTCTAAAAAAGAGAATCAGGTTTTGTCAGAGTTGTTTGATTTCCACAAAAATGTGGGGTCTCAACAAGTCCTCTTTTTAAAAATGGAATTACATTGTGTTGGAGAATTCTCGTTTGTGTGGTAACCAAATATTAGGCTGAGATCTAGAGAAGTGTTTAAGGTAGATCCAATAGGCCTTTTAAAAATGTTTATTTTATAGAATCTTTAAGGTTGGAAAAGACCTCCAAGACCCTCGAGCCCGTTTGAAGTGCGCCAGATAAATAAATGTTATTTTCCAGAAACATATAATCCACACTTGCTCCAGCCTCTCAAATTAATTCAGAGGGCTCTGTTAGGAGTGTGTCCTATAGATGCACACACAGATGGAAGCCTGGTATCCAACATTTCCCAAAAAATGGGGTAAAAATGGGGGGAAATGGGAAGAAAAGGGGGGGAAATGGGAAAAATGGGGGGGAAAGGGGAAAAAAGGGGAAAAAAGGGGGGGAAATGGGGAAAAATGGGGGGGAAATGGGGAAAAAATGAGGGAAAATGGGTCGAAAAAACCCCCAAACCAACCAACTAAAAGTCTGTCCATGATCCTCATATTCCATGTATTTCCAGTTGCAGGAATTGGCAGGACGGCTCCTCACAAAAGCCCTGTGCAGAGCTGCTGCTCTCTCTGCAAGGAATATTCTTGTCCCCAGTCCAGCTCAGGATCACAAAAAATACCTTGGAGCTGCTCCTGGGATGCTGGGTTGGATATTTAGGTGAGGGCTGCCTGAGAAAAGAGGGAGTTTCATTTTTATCTCGATTTCCATTCTTATTTCTCACGGATAGAAAGGCTCAGCTGGCAGCAGCGATGCTTCAGGTCTGCAAAACCAGGATTTTTGCACTTTGGGTGGAATCCTGGCTGAGGAGCTTCCACTGGGTGAGAAAAGAGGAGAAAATGGGTTTGGATTCATGGGGAAAGCTCAGGTTGCTCAGAGGTTGTAATGGGTTTAAAAATGATGGAAAGGGAACAAACTGGAACCACGTCCCCACGTGGATGAGTGGATGTGAGGACGGTGGGATTTTCCGTGGCATTTCTTCCAAGCTCCAGAATTTCCTGAGCTGGACAAGGACCTTTCAAAAGACTCTGGATGCTCAATATCCAACAGGGATGGTTTAAACTTTTTATAGGAAATTTTGGAGAAAACAGCAAATTCATGGTGGTGAAACACAGCAGAATCCGTGAATCTCCAGAGTCAAATCCGCAAGGTTGCAGAGAAAAAGGAGAAAAGGCAAAAAGCAGCTTCCTCCACTCAGAAATTCCTAGCTGGAGTGACCTCCAGGCTCCTGAAATTTGGGCGAAAAGTTGTATTTTTCACTGGAATTACGGGATTCTGCTCACCCGCTTTGGGGTGGGAGAGAGGAGTTGGGGCACCTCATTCCACATCACTTGGTGCTGACGTGGGGACAGACAGGACCCTGATGTCCCATCCCAGGCAGGTCCTACAGACGAGGTTTCTTTGCCCTGGCTGAGGAAATCATTCCCGATTCTGATCTGTGACCAGCCCGAATCGGGATCGTTCCACCATTTCAGAGAGGGCCCCAAAGCAGTTCCACCCCTTTCTGCTGGGGGCTCCAAAAAGGTTTGAAATATTATGGAATATTCCAGCGTCCTTAAATTTATGGGACCAGATCTTTGCTCTGCTGATTTCAGAGCTGCACTAAATTTTTCCTGTTAAAGTTCTGACCCAAAAAAGATAAAACTCCCTGAGATGGGCTCCACACCAATCATTTCATCTCCCATAAATCTGCCAGGTCAGCTTTAGATTATCTGCAGAAATTTAGTTTTCTCTATTATGAAAAAAAAAAAAAATCAGGGAAGGGAAAAGGAATTCCAGTGTGCAAATATCCCAGAGAACAACTTACTTATTGTTCCAAAATACCCTCTTTAATGGCATTACCAGAAAATCAGCCTTTTACTAGAAAGATGGGCTGATTTTGCTGCCCAGGCTGGCAGCTGGGAGCTGTCCTGGACAGGGAGCTTGGGAATAAATCCATGGGCATTAAACATGAAACTCCTCCGTGAATAAAGAGGGAGGAGATCTCATTAATGACCTTTAATCTCTTCTTGTTTTATGAGCTTCCACTGCAGCCTCCTCTGTCTGGTGGTGGCTTCCAGCAGGACTTGACTGGGCTGAAAAGTTCCATCCACGGAAGTTTCCCACCTGGGAATTCCCTCCCGTGTTCACCAGGATGGGTCCCAGGCTCTCCTTGCTTCTGTCAAACCACCCCTGGCCCATCTGCCGTCATCTCTCACGATGTGGAGCTGGAAATGAGAGAGGTTAAACCTCAACAAAATCAAATTTTCACTCTTTTCACAGCTTGAACTTCTCCACTAAATCAAAATAAATCTTTCTGACACACTTGGGTTCACCAATAATGATCGTGTTTGCGTTTTTCAGCTGAAACCGAGATTAAAAGCAAGTTCTGAGCTCCTGAGCCTCTTCTGGAGAGGATTTTTTGTGTTCACACCATGCTGCAGATTTAGTCAGTCACCAGGTCTGGGCAATCTGGTTTTACAATAGAATCCCAAATTCTGCTGATGTTTTCAGGGTGCTGCTCCAAGAGGAGTAATAGGCAAAATGATGATCATAGAGGAATTTTATTTTTAGGGAATTGGGACCACAACTTCCTGAAAACTACCAGACCAGATAATGTCTTTTTCCCTTCTCCCTCTTTTATGGCAGGCACTTGTTCTAAAAAAGTTCCCCCACTTTCTTTCAAATGGACTTTTAAAATCCATCATTTTGTGCGGCTCTGGAAAATCAGCTCCCGTGCTATTTCCTTTCCTTCCTTCCTTTCCCTCTCCTCTCCTTTCTTCAACCCAGCCCTGCATTTTAAATCAGCAACGAGAAATAAAGCGAGAGGAGCTTTAAGGAGTTGAAATCTCTTCGTTGTGACAGGGCCGTGGTTTTTTTTGTGTGTGAGCCTAAATGAGGCTTTAGAAAATGATATGGTCCCCCCTAAATGGATCTGCTGTGGTCAGAGCCCATTAGGCAGGGCAGGAAGGCTCCTCAGGGACAGCTGAGAGCAGACTCCGAATCCCAGAGGGTGGAGATCGCTGTTTACCTTCCTGCACGGAGAATTAATAAATGTCTCCATCTTCCACCAGCAGCCCTCAGCCGCTGGACAGAAAGGAAACAGAAGGAGTGGGGGGAAAGAAGAAATGGGATGTGTGTTTTTCCCTTCTCCCTTCGGCGCACACTCGTGTTCTCAGTCGGTATTTGCACATTATTCTTTGCTCGCTCCCCTGAGGATTTTCTGCCCTGACTTGAAGGCAATTCATCTGTCCTGAGCAGGTACCGAAAGATAATGAAGGGGCCATAATTTAGGAATCTTGGCCATCTTGTCTTTGCAAGATTAATTTTTGGCCTTTGAGTGTCAGGGTTGGTGAAACAGAGGCAGCAGCTACAAAAAGGCCCAGGCAGAGGGACACAGAGAGCCCTGGGCTGGGGCAAATTCCCGGAATAAATGGATCCTGGAGTCCCTGCCCCATCTGCACAAGGGACCAATGATCTTTAAAACAGAAGCACTCCCTGGCTCATCCAGTTCAGAGCTCAGAGCTGCTCCTTTCATTTTCTTTCCCTGTTTTTCCACAGAAAATTCCGTTCCTGGGCCTGTCCCGAATTCCTCACTTCTCCTCTGCTCTGGGAATGCTTTGCCGAGGTTTGGAGGCTTTGTTGGCTTTCTCCAGCACAGAGGGATGGTTTGGGTGGGGTTTGGGGATGTTGATTCCCACAAGCAGTGATTGATCCCGAGGTGGGATGGGGTGGGAAGGAGTTTTGTGCTCACAAAATCATGGAATCATGGAATGTTTGGGGCTGGAAGGGACCTTTGAAGGCGATCCAGCCCAAAATCACTGCAGTGACCGGGGACATCTTCAACCAGAGGCTGCTCAGAGCTGCATCCAGCCCAGCCTTGGATGTTCCCAGGCATGGGGCAGCCACTCCCTCTCGGTTCCTGTGTTGTACCACCCTTACCATAGAAGAATTCTTCCTATACTCTGAATCTCCCCTCTTCTCGTTTAAAACCACTCCCCTTCGCCTCAGTGCTACAGCTCCTGCTAAAATCCCCCATCTTTCTTACAACCCCTCTTGAAGTATTGAAAAACTGCAAATAAAGTCTCTCTGGAGCCTCCTGATTAAAAAATTAGAGCTCTGAAGATGAACCATGGTCGGGCCCCACTGCAGTTTCTCCTCCCAGTTTCCCCCCACGTGGGTCTGGTTTCTGAGGGAGCGCAGTAGAACCGGAGGAGATAAAAGCAATGATCCCTCCAGCACATCCATCCCAAAAGAGGGGCTGGACAAAGATCCGAGCGTGAGCTGAGCTCCCAGACAATGCTGAGGGTTAAAAAAAAGCCCTTAAACTTGAAGGTTATTTCCAGGCTAAATTTCCCTGGATGTTCGCAGTGTAGAACAATAGAATCCAGGAATGGTTTGGGGTGGAATGGAACTTAAAAATTATCCAGTCCCTGGGCAGAGACACCTTCCACTGTCCCAGGGTGCTCCAAGCCCATCCAACCTGGCCTTGGGCACTGCCAGGGATCCACGGGGCGCAGTTTGGAGCTGGGTTTAATTCCTGTGCAAACCCCAAAGTGAACCCTGAGCCAGCTGCTCCTGTGGTGCCAAACCAGCTCCTGAGCCAGCAGATCGAGTATGCAAAAGAGAAAATCCGTTTATTTTCTAGGAACCAGCTGGAAAATCGGCCCCACCAGGAGCAAAAAGCTCTTTACTCCTGTGAACAAAGGACAGGAGTGTGGAAGGGCTGAATTTATGGGGGAGAAAACCAATCTGGAGTCTGACATTCCTTCCCTCCCAGCTCCCTCTCTTCCCAAATCACGCTGGATTCACCGCTGGCTTTCAGGGACCACGTGGAATTACAGAAATAGGAGCTCTGCCCATCGTTCCTGGGTGGTGAAGTGGCTCTGCACCCACTCAGAGGCGCCCGTCAGAGCTTTATGGTCTCTGTTCTCCTTTCCTTGGTACCTGATACGACTCCAAGCTCCTGAAACATTTCCCAGCTGGATTGGACTTGTCTTCCATGGGATTTTCCTTCTCCATCAGGAAGTGACAACAAGGCTCTGGTTTAATCTCATTTTGTTGTCACCAGCTTCTCCCCACTTGTGTCCTCCATCTCAATTTGTGTGTGTGGGGTGGAAACCTGGGAACAGGGACTGGTTATGTTCAGGATCCCAACTGGAAATACCCTGGAGTAAACATGGAGTAAACCTGGGACTGGTTATGTTCAGGATCCCAACTGGAAATACCCTGGAGTAAATCTGGGAATACAAACTGGTTTTGTTCCAGTTCCCAACTGGAAATTTCCTGGTACAAACCTGGGAATAGGGGCTGGTTATGTTCAGGATCCCAGCTGGAAATATCCTGGAGTAAACCTGGAGTAAACCTGGGAACAGGGCCTGGTTGTATTCAGGATCCCAATTGGAAATACCCTGGAGTGAACCCGGGAATAGGGACTGGTTATGTTCCAGTTCCCAATTGGAAATATCCTGGAGTAAACCTGGAGTAAACCTGGGAACAGGGCCTGGTTATGTTCCAGCTGCCAACTGGAAATATCCCGATTTCAGGAATGCCTCCCTTGTCCCCGGTATTTTCTTCAATGCAAAGTTTGTCATTCCGGAGAATAGAAAGTGAAAAAGTGAGAAAACATGAAAAAAGTTAAATTATTCCCTTTTCCCCACTCGTCACTCTTTTATAAATGGAAAGACTACTCAATATTATGCTGCCTGGAAAAAAAATTAAACCGGGATGGAATTATTTCTACCACATTTTTGCCAGTTTTGTGCATTTTTCTGCATCGAAAAGAATGAGAAGAGGGGAGAGGAGGAGGGAAGAGTCAGCAATGAGGGAAACAAGGTGATGAAAAATTGAAGTGCTTAAAATGAAGCAGGGAAATCTTATTTTCATATTTTTAAACACAGAAATAAAGCCCCATCTCTGGATTGAAAACGTTGCCCAGGCTGACATTTCAAAATGAAACACAGGTTTTCATTTCAAGGCTTTATTTCATATCCACACACACAAAATCAAACTGGGTTTTGAAATGAAAACACCACAGGGAAAATAATATTTTCAATTGAAATTCTTTTTTTTTTTTTTTTGCCTCCCTCTCCTCCAATAAATAAATAATTTGGTTTTCCAGGAAACTGTAAAAGCAAGAACAGAGGGTGAAACCTAATGGAACAAAAAGGGTTTTGCCATTCAGAGCACCAGGGTTTGCTGAAATATCGGGGAGTTCCCAGGGATTATTTCTGGCGTGGAAGGGGCTGCTCCCAAACATCTGGGGGTCATTCACCAGCTGTAAATGAAACGTTTGTTGTTATTTAGGGTTTTAGCAGTCCCTCAGCTCGCGGGGATTCTGCTGGAGAGGTGGCTCAGCTCCTGCTGCTGAGCTTCTCCCCCACGGGATATTTTTGGGGATTTTGTTCCAGCAGCAGAGCGGTCAAAGGAAGATGTTCCCCCGTTAACAAACGGAAAACTCCCCCTCAATCCGGGCGTTCCCTGGGCGTGGGGCAGCTCCCACTTTCCGTGGGCTGGGCAAACCAGTGCGGTCAGGGCACACAGGGCGGCGCTGAGCTCCTGGGAGCTGCTCCAGGGATTTTTGTCCTCTCCATCGGCCAGGAACGCACCTGAGTTTGTGCAAAAGTGTTCACCCGAGATGATTTCAAGGTGGGGACAGAGCCTGGGGAAGAAGGAATGGCTGAAGGCCACCTCCAGGCCCAGAGCTCCTTTTCCAGCAGAAATCTCGGCTCATCCCTCAGGATTGCGGTGCTGGGATTCCCGGGATGGCAGAGCAGCCTGGAAAGGGCTGTGCCAGCCCTGGGCATGGCCAGCAGATGTGGCTGTGGATGTCCAGGACGTGTGGGAGCGGCTCTTGGTGGGAAGGGGCACAGCTGGCCCTGGGCAAATCCCCAAAACTCCAAATCCCCAAACCCCCAAATCCCCAAATCCCAGCCCTGTGCCTGGAGCCACCTACGGAGGGGAGGCTGCTCTGTGCAGGAGTGGGGATGGAACGCTGGGGGAATGGCGTTCTAGCCATGGCAAGGCAGGAAAATGGGAAAGAAATGACATTTTAGCTCTGGAAATCCCAGGAGAAGGTGGCTGAAATGATGTCTTGGCTATGGCAGGTCAGGAGAACGTGGGTGAAATGTTTTAGCTGCAGCAGGTCAAGAGAAGGAGGCTGAAATGATGTTTTAGCTCTGGAAATCTCAGGAGAATGTGGCTGAAATGTTGTTTTAGCTCTGGAAATCTCAGGAGAACGTGGTTGAAATGATGTTTTAGCTATGACAGCTCAGGAGAAGGGGGATGAAATGATATTTTAGCTCTGGAAAGCTCAGGAGAATGTGAGTTAAATGCTGGGTGAAATGATATTTTAGCTATGGCAAATCAGGAGAATGTGGATGAAATGGTGCTTTAGCTCTGGAAAGCTCAGGAGAAGAGGGATGAAATGCTGGATGAAATCATGTTTTAGCTCTGGAAATCTCAGGAGAACGTGGTTGAAATGATGTTTTAGCTATGACAGCTCAGGAGAAGGGGGATGAAATGGTATTTTAGCAATGGCAAGTCAGGAAAATGGGGATGAAATGATGTTTTAGCTCTGGCAGGCTCACAATCCCACCTCCCACCACAGCCCTACCCCGATTTTCCCTGACCCAAGGGCTTTGTCAGCCCTGCAACCTGCGCAGAGCTTTCAGCCCTCCGGCCACAGGAACTGCTCCGTGCTCTGTTTTCGCTCTCGCAGCAGCCCCTGATTCCCTTCACCCAGCCCTGGGGCTGGAACGAGCTGATCCTTGGGGTCCCTTCCAACCCCAGCCCCAGCCCTCCCCTGGCCGTGCCTCGTGTGAATCGCTCCGGGGCTGCGGAGCCATTTGGGGTTTTCAGGGCTTTTCCATGAGCTCTCCACCCTCAGGAGCTGCTGGCTGCGGGCAGAGGAGCTGAGGCGTCGGTGCCCAGGGAGGAGAATTCTGCTCCTTTTTGGGGACACGACCCGCGCTGTGCGCGGCTGCGGTGGGGATGGAGCGAGCCCGCGGCTCTCCGGCCGCACGGGCTGGGCTTTGGGCCGTTCTCTTACGTAGAGAACAGGCGAATAAATTAGCAGGAAAAAGCTGGAATTGCCCATTAAGGCTGGTGATTAATGCAGTGCTGAAAGCTGCTTTAAAGGGCTGCGCACTGCAGCTCGCTCGAGAAACGGAGAGAAGAGCAGGAACGCGCAAACTGAGCAGCGCTGAGGGTGAGAACGGATCCAGAGCGGCTGTAGAGGGCACTAAAGATCTTTGGGATTTCTCGGGAAGAGGCGAAAGCTCCAAGTCGCTTTTTACACTTCACTATTTAAAAAAAAAAAAATTAACCCTCTTCAGCAGCAAGCGGGACCGCATCAGACTCCGGTATTGCAGCTGCTCCCCTTTTAACCACTAATAACAGGGTGAGCCGAGCTCTGTTTGCATTTGGGGTTTCTTTCTGCCATTGCTGAGGGCTGCGGAGTTGTGTGGAGCCCTCTCCCAGCGCCGGTTTTGGCAAGACAGGATCTGCTCAGCACAAAGAAATCTCGTTCTTCAGACGAGAAATCAGCCCGAGCTGCTGAGAAATGGCAATTTCTCGTCAGGTTGTTGTGCCTGAAACAGAGAGACCACAAGGAGATCTGGTCACGTTAGCAGGAACCCTAAAAAACCTTCCCCATGTCCCAAAACACCGGGGGTGTCTCACTGGTTGGTTTTTCGTGGCTCTGAAACGCCTGGGTTTGGCTGGGGTAAAGCAGCTCCTTTCTTGTGGGATTTTCTGCCATCAGGAATTGGAAATCTCACAAGAAACCCTGTTCTGATGAGATTCCCAGCCTGACTGCTGATTAAAAATTGGATTTCAGTGCTTGGTATGAGTCAGGCCAAGCCCTCCAATAAAGATCTGAAATGCCTCGTTAGGAGCTGAGATAGTTTTCAGATTACAGATTGAACCCAGTGTGATGGGCAAACTCTGCCTCTTCGATCAGCACGGGATTCAATCCTGTGAGGACATCCAGGATTTATTCCACAGGCTCCTCTCCAGGAATCTGCACAGTCATCCCGTTTTCCCTGGGTATCCTGTCAGCTTTGCACCAGCCCCAGATTAGAAATCCAGCATGACTAAGAGCTCTGTCTGCTGCCTAATTACATGGCCAGGGCTGCAGTGGGGTTGCTGTCCCCGGAGTTTCTATTCTGGAAGAAGTGGCCCTAATAATAACTTCATAATAACTTTATAATTTCCCTGCTATGGTTTCACTGGGGACCTGCCCCGTGGGCTCGAGCCTTAAGTGTGGGCCCAAAAAATACCACAGGGTGCCAAAGAATCGTGACAGAGCCATGGACACCCCTCAGGAAGGTGAAGCTTTGTAAATTAAAATAATCTGATTTCTCCCAGCTGATCCCGAGGCCTTGTCCAGATCCCTTCGTGCCCTGCACTGCTGAGGGCATTTAATTATCCAAGGCCTTCCACTCCCAAAGGAACCGCAGACAGAGAGGCTGCAGGCACCGAGGGGTCCCGGTGAGTTGTTTGAACTGAGCTCCTGGAAGTCTGGCCAGTTTTTCCCCACCCCAAATTCCTGCTGTCGGGGCTTTGGTACCTGCACAGCTCCCTCAGAGAGGAGCCAGCTGCCCTTGGCTCCCCTCCTTTGGGAAGGGATGCAAGGCACGAGTTTTAGCCGCGGTTTGGGGACAGGTTTGAGTTGGGGTTGTGGTTGATTTGATGTAAAATTGAGATATAAAAGGCGTTTTCATCCCGAAAGGGAGCGAGCTGGGAGCTGCTGGCAGGGCTGAAGCTGGTGGTGATCCCCAGGAGCAGGCTGAGAGCAGCCTGCACGGAGATTGAACGCATCTCCCGTTCATCCCGGGATCCGGCACAGTCTGAGTGTCAGGCTCCAGCTCCAGACAGACATTCCCACCACGAGCAGCGTGTCAGGATCAGCTGGGTCTGGGAGCAGCCGTGGCTCGGGTCAGGGCTCATCTCCCACACACAGTCCCCAGCCCAGAGGGAAGTTCTGGCCACAGGGAATGCGTTCTGCCCCGAAGCTGCACCAGATGAGGGGGAGCTTTCCCATCCCACACCCCGAGGGCTTTGCTGGCTCTGTTTGCCCACACAGGTCTCCCTGGATTGGTTTTTCCTTTCCCTGGCTGAATTCCCAAGGGGTTTTGGCAGGAAAATCTTCACATTCAGACAATCGTGGGACCCCCAGGTTCACTTCCACAAACGTTTGCGTCACCCCGAGTTCGTGGGTGAGGGGATGGGGCTGCACAACGAGAGGGTGCTGTGGGATTTCCCTGGGGGAAGCAGCTTTTCTGCATTTGAAAAGCAGGAAAATTCCATGGGAGCCTTCTTGTCTTGGATCCAGCGAATTCATGGATAAGTCAGGGAAGTCGGTGGCAATCAGCCAGCTGGACAAAGTAACGTAATCTCCACTCCTGCTTCCAGCAGGGTGCTGGTGACAAGACCTGGATGGTTTCATCCCGATTTGCACCAAAACACAAACCTTTCCTAATATCAGTTGGAAGGGGGGAAAATAAGACCCGATTTCAAACTGAAAACCAGAATAAAATATTGCAGTCTGGAATGCGAGTTCTCCCCAGGAACCACAGATCCTCTCAGCTAACAAAAAAAGATGTAGCTGAGCTAATAAAAATAGTCAGACTGCAAAGAGGGACCACATGTTGCACCGAGTGCGAGCCAAACAATCGGGATTTCGCTGCAATCTTGCTCTGACATCATCCCACAGAAAGCCTGGAAAAGCTGCAGAGCCCAAACTGCCAAGCTGGGAACTCAGGGAGAGCTGGGAGCTGCATCCTGACAGCTCAGAGCCACCTCAGGAGCCGCTTCCACGGGGAACAACACTCAGGTTCCTCGTTCTCAGGAACAGAGAGCAAAAGGGCTTAAAATCAGTGTCCCTGGGCTGGGTGAGCTGGGCAGAGCTGGAGGGCTCAGCCACCCCCAGCGCCCGGCTGGGCCAGGGCCAGGGAATGCCCACGGGCAGCTGGTGAATTTTGCTTTTGGAATGGCCATGCAAACAGGGCACTGGCACAGAGTCAGCGCCCCCGAGCTGCTGTGATACACGAGATTCATGGCTTTTACCTTCCCTTGGGCTCCCCCTCTTCTAGGTCTTTATTTTTTTCCTTGCCTTGCCTTGCCTTGCCTTGCCACGCCTTCCCGCGCCTTCCCCCTTCCCCCTTCCCTTTTCCCTTTTCCCTTTCCCTTTTCCCTTTTCCCTTTTCCCTTTCCCTTTTCCCTTTTCCCTTTTCCCTTTTCCCTTTCCATTTTCCCTTTTCCCTTTCCCTTTTCCCTTTTCCCTTTTCCCTTTTCCCTTTTCCCTTTTCCGTTTCTTTTCCCTTTTCCCTTTTCCCTTTTCCCTTTTCCCTTTTCCCTTTTCCCTTTTCCCTTTCCCTATGCCTTCTGCCTCCCCCATCTCCAAATGAAGATGAAATCACCTTTTTTCCCAGTGCCAAACCTGCCAATCATTAAACAGGCCCTGATTCCTCACTGCTGCCTCCGAACCCCTCTGGCAGATCCATCTCCCCCGGCAGTGGTCACTAACTCGGGGATGAACACAAATCCCACCCTGGGAATAGTCCCAGCTCCGTATCCATGGGACAGGAAAAAGCTTTAGTGACACCCAGACAGCTCAAAGTGCCCCAGCCAGCTTTTACCAGCTGAGTTTCATTCCCTGCAGTAATCACACACGGGCACGGACTCTGCACACAGGGTGGAAAAGGTGCAAAGACTTTATTGCGCATCAGAAATTCCTTTAAATACCGGTACCTACAGGATATCACCTCATATAAACAGGAAAGATGTTCACCTCAGTGTCCCCCAGTCACCTGGGGTATTTCCCAGACATTGCCTATTATGGTAAAAGGTAAACAATACCTTACAAGGTCAGAAACTGCAATTATCACATCTCATAGGGCTGACACTGTCCAGAAACCCACAATGCTCTCTCAGCCCATCCCCGGTGACCTGGCTGTAATCCCAGGGTCACCTCCGGGTCTGAGGCTCTTTCTCTGGCCCTCAGGGCCTAGCTCTCTTCCAGCACACAGTGTACCCCAACAATTCCCTACAGTGTTGCTCTATTTGTTGGTGGCAAAAGCCCGAAACCAGATTTTTTTGCATTTTGTACCATCTTGTTAAGAGGGAGACGTGCAGGAATTTCTGTCCCTGTGGGACTCGAGGATCTGAAAATCCTGGGGGTATTTAATTCTCCCAGCCTTTAAAAACACAGCTCTGGCACCAGGGGCTAAATGGCAGCAAGGTCTGGAGAACCAAGGACTTCAGATTTTAAAGCCAGTGCATCTCATCTTCTGAAATAAATTCAATATTAACTGCCTTTGTTGTCATGGCGTTAAATATATGGGGATTACAATGCTGGAAATTTCAGTAAATTGAAAATTACCCACCCTTATTGTCATTTGAGTAAAGACATGAAGATTACAACGATGAAAATTTAAGTAAATTGAACATTCACTGCCCTTATTGTCATTTGGTTAAAAACATGGGGATTACAATGATGGAAATTTAAATTTAGGTAGAATTTGGGCCATGAAATCGGTGCTTATCTCAATATTTGAGGCCACAGGAGTTGGTTTTTCCAGAGCCTCCCAGCGATGTTTGTCTCAAGGGCTCCTGGAAGGCATTTCCCATCCCTTTTGTGACTTGTGCCTCAGCAGTTTTTGGGCCACTCCTGGGGTTTGTGTGTCTGGAGAGCTCCAGAGTCCACGGAAATTCCAGGCAGGAAATGTGGCTGTGCTGGGAGCAGCTGGAGCCCTGTGCCCGGCCGCTCCCGGCCCACGAGGCCGTTTGCACGTTGCCCTCCTTTCATTTGTGGAGAATCCAACACGAGACAGAACAAAAGTCTCCCATTAATGATTTCTCCTCGCTGAATGTCCCCGCTCCCCACGGAGCCGCTCCCCAGGCTCTGCTCAGCACTCACAAAACACAATCCTGGCGTCCCTCCCTGCTGCTTGTCAGCATTTTATTGTCATCTTCCTTATTGTGTCCGGCTCAAAATGAATTTACAGACTCCTCTGAGCACCAAAACAGCCAAAATCAAAACCCTGCACCGAACTTTGTGGGGTTTGAGTGAGGCTGAGTTGATTTTCCCCACCTGCAAGGTCTGAGCTCATGGAGGTTTTATCATTTTCAGGCCTTTCTGACTCGCAGATAAAGTAGATTTGAGGCACTCTCCAAGCGAAAAGCATGAAGCGATTCAGCCCCTGCACCTCCCACAATCAAACCTAGCAGTTTAGCAGGCACATAATTAGTTCTAATTAGTGTAAACGAGTCCAGCCAGATTATACTGGAACATGAAAACAGCTTTAATTTGACTCAATCACTCCCCATGTGAGCCTGTCACAGTTTATTTGTATCAGAAAAAAACCCCAGCACAACCCCAAATAGCAAATAATGTGGAAGTATGGCAATCTCTGGGATTCCAGGGTGTTTTTAGCTGGGTGGTCCATGGAAAAGAGACAATGGGACAGGTGCTCAGATGGATGGTGTGAGCTCCTCTCTGGAGCCAGCCTGTCCCAAGCAGAGGGGGATGGACGGGCTGATGGAAGGGGCTCCAGTTGAAGGTTTGTGGCCCAGCAGGCCGTCCCAAAATCCGTGGGGGCCGTAAATGAAGGGAATATTTCATGTTTGAAGGCGCTCCTTTCTCTCCGAGATCAGCCCTTTCATCTGGGGCTGGCTGTGAGAGAGTAGCGACACTCGGAGCCAGCGGAGGGAGAGCAGGTTTGGGTGCAGATGTCGGGGTTGGACTGATGGCTGAGCTTTGCTGTTTCCCCGGAACACGAAGAGTCTGCAGCTCCTCTTTCCCAAACCAACCCCTCTGCTGCACGCAGGGTGAGAAACATCGCTGAGCTCTGCTGTCCAGCGGTGCAAAACGCTCCTGAGCACGCACTGGGGCTGCGCAGCAGGGCTGCCAGGACTCTGTGGGAATGCAGTATCCTGTATCCGAGGGGAGCTCCTGGGATCCAGGAGTAAACCCGAGACGCTTCTTGCGAGCGGAGCTGGAATGTGTTACCCTGCATCCCAAACCTGACTCCACTACATCTTAATCAGCCTCACCGGAGAGTAGCGGGATAAAACCAGGCTTAGGTTTCAGTGGTTGTGGCACAAAATATCTTCAGATACTGAATTTTAGCTTGCAGACAACAGGAATGTGTGTTCCAGGCTGAAAGGGAATTAGATAACTCGGAATGCTGGCCTGAAAGGGAAGGAGCAGAGTGTCACCTCCTTCCTGCACCACAGACATGCTGGGATATGTCTCTGTCCCCCCCAGTGCTGGGACAGAGTCCAGGCTCAGCTTTACCTCAGCTCAGTCTGGAGCTGTCCCTCAGCCCGGCCTGGCTGGGAGCAGGCACAGAGCTGCTCCTGCCTGGCTGTCCCTTCCTGGGACACAAATCCTCCCTGGGGACAGGATCTGCCTTCCCTGGCATCAACCAGATAAATCCAGAGACTGTCCCTGCTCCAGGCATCACTCTCCTTGCAGGGAGAGCTGTGGGGCAGCAGGAGGATCTTTTCCTTTTCCTTTTCCTTTTCCTTTTCCTTTTCCTTTTCCTTTTCCTTTTCCTTTTCCTTTTCCTTTTCCTTTTTTCCTTTTTTCCTTTTCCTTTTCCTTTTCCTTTTCCTTTTCCTTTTCCTTTTCATTTTCCTTTTCATTTTCCTTTTCCTTTTCCTTTTCCCCTTTCCCATTTCCCATTTTCCCCTCCCTTCCTTTCCTTCACACCCCCCGGATGGGGAGGCTCAGGGGGTGCCCCTCTGGCTGGGGTCTGCCCACCCAGCTGGGAGCACAGCGCAGAAGATGGAGAATTGCTCTGGTGTCCCACTAAAGAGGCCAGGGAGAGACTTCATTTTTGATTCTGCGTTTTTCTGTCCCAGGTGGGTGTCTGGGGTCAGGAGCCAGCACAAAACCCTCCCCAGACGTTCCCTGCACTCTGATTTCCCAGCCTGGGCTGCTTTAATGCCCTTCCTTGGATCTCCTCCTGCAGCAGACAAAGGCTCAGACTTTCCCGAAACCCTCACCCATGGCTGGCACCTCTGAGTGCCTGTGCCGCGGAGCAGAGCGAGCACAAAGCCGCGCTCCCCGCGCCCTCTGCCCGCGGTGCCTCGGGCTGGGAAGTGAAAACCTTGGCAGGAGCACAGGGCAGAGCTGGGCCCGTGCCCGGGCCCTACCTGGCTCGCAGATAAAAGAATCCCTGTGCCAAGGCTGCCAGGGCTGCCAGCCCGACAAAGCCACACGCCAGGCCCTGGGATGGACATCAAACGCTGCGGGAATATCGTGTCCAGAGCCTCAAAGCTTCGCTGCTTGTGTCGCTCTTGCAGTGAATTCAGACAACCCTACAAAACCCCAGGCCCCTTGATTTCCGTCTCTCATTGTGCTGCTTTGCAAATCGTGGATTCCAGTTATTCTTTTCTTTTCCATTCCGCCTTCCTAAATGTTTTTGCTGGTTTGATTCCCCGTGTCCCTGCACTTTCTGCCCTCAAAGAACAAGAACAGCAGCAAGAACAGCACTGCCCAGGCACGACAATAAATCCTTCAGTGCTGCCTGCAGCCCTCCTGGGAGCCAAATCCAGGTGGGAAGGAGCCCCTGAGCGTCCCAGTTCCTTGGGCAGCAGATGCTCCGGGGGTTCTCTCAGTGACAGCAGCCACCAAACGGCTTTTGGGCTTCCTGAGCACCTAAACTGGGGATTTGGATTGCTCAAGCAGAAGTTTAGAGCTGATCAGTCCCATTTTCCACCAGAGGCTCCTGCAGGAGAAATCCTGGGAGGCCACAGAGCTTTCCAGGACTTTTCAGGTGGAGGAAAAGAGATAAAAGCCCCCAAAGATTGATTTGAACTTTCCCAATGCTCTAAATCCTTGTGGCAGCTGCTCTTTCTCTGAAGGCATTTTTAATCTGGGTTCACTTTCTGGTTGTTGTTCGCTGATTGCTGCTGGTATTTAATTACGGCAGAGCTGAAATGACACAGGCAGCCGCTAATCCACATCACTCGGGGACGTTCTCCCAAACTCTCCTGCAAACATTCCTCGCAGTCCTCAACAAACACAGGCAGCGCTCGCTTGGCCCCAAAGTCACACTGCAAATATTTGCACAGAAGCAGAGGATGAGCAAAATCATCCCAGGGCCAACCCAATTCACTGCACAGACTTCCACCCATGTTTAATCTGGAGAGATCCAGCTGTTTTCCTGAACTCCCTTCCCAGCCCGGGGTGAAATTAGGACCAAGCCTACTTGGACCATCATGGATTGAAGAAAAATGTGCTAGAAATTAATTTTTAGGGGATTTTTCTTCCCTGCTGCTGAGAGTAAAGTGCTGTTCCCTCCACATTCAGGTGCTCCTCAGTGCTCTGGGGGAGGGAGAATTAACACAGATTGGTTCTTCAGGAGTGCAGCTCCTGGTCTGGGAGATGGAGCTTCGAGTTTCTTCTTTTTGCAGATGATGTCCCTGTCCCCCTTCAAAAAAGAAACATTTCCTTAATAATTGAATTATTATTCACAGTGATGAGACGTGGAAGTAGCACAGGATCGGGAGTTCAAACTGTGTGAGGAGATCAAAACAGCAAAAATTCAGCCTGGAGACGAGAAGGGTTTGGGGTGAGCCAATTGTGGGTTTCCAGGGCCTGGAAGAAAGATGGGAAGAGAGATTTTATAGGGACATGCAGTGCCAGGAGAAGGGGAATGGCTTCAAACTGGCAGAAATTGGGCTTGGATGGGACATTGGGGATAAATCCTTCCCTGTGAGGGTGGTGGGGCTGTGGCACGGAAAGTTTGGGGATGAATCCCAGTGTTCCAGAGGTTGTCCATAGGCTCTGGACACCTCAGCTGTCTGGATCCAGCGCTGCTGGAGGAGATCCCAGCCCCAGCCTGGGGTTTGCAGCTCCCCAGAGCTGCTGAGCTGCCTGCAGGGATGGGCTGGGGCCAGGCCTTCCCAAACAAGCTGGATCAAGCCTAAGCTGGTTAAATACTGAGCCTTTGATAAGGTGGCAGGGCAGGGAAAGCTCCTGGAAGAGCAGAAGGAAAATAACGTCTGTGTGACTGCGGAATGACGTCTGGGCCGGGCCGGCGGCCAAAGGCCGGGGAAAGCAGGAGCGAGCAGGAGCTGGCTCAGTGACCAGGAATATTCCTGCTGGAAGGGAGTGGGGGGCAAGGCCAGGCTGGGGGTCACAGCCCTGCCAGCACATCCAGCGGGGCGGGGGGGTCACAAAAAAATGGTGACAAGAGGAGAAAATCCGGCGGGTTTAATCCCCCTCAGCCTTTTCGGAGCGTGCATCACCTCGGTTCAGAATTCTCTGCAGGGAAAGGAACCAGTCTCATTCAGGGAGGTTCACTCAGGTTCTTTTCCCCTCCAGATTTTCCCTGTTTATCCCCTTGGAAAATCCTTGTTTGCTTTTGTCGCCCCAAGAAAGCCCTTGAAGGTTGCAAGAGGCACAAACTGTGCTTGGAGCCAGGATCAGTTCTTGCTCCTGCAGGTTCCTCCCCAGCTGATAATCCCTTGTCACAGCTTTGGAGTAAAAAATCCCCACTCCTGGCACCCTGCCGGACACCAGGGAAGGTGTTGTGACTCCAGATTCCTGCACAAACACATTCCTGGGTTGTGGGTGTGGATATTTAATGGCCCTGCCACCTTTGGGGATGCACTGAGAAACGTTCTGAAACAGAAAGACTGGGGTTTTTTTCCCCTTCCTTTTTTCCTCACCCTCATATTTGGGTGGCACTGATGGATTGCCCGGAGCTGGGACAGCCTGCAGAGTTCTGTGTCCTCAAAATCAAAACAATCATTCTCTAATAACCCAGGTGAGTTTCTGTATTTCAGGATTCCCTTTTCCACAAGCAGATTTCCAATGTCCTACACCCTCAGTCAGGAGTGGGGTGCTGGACCTTATCCTGCTTCCTTGAATGTTACTCTTGAAGGAATTTGCGCCTGCTCATTCTGGGGTTTTGTCCTTTGAATCCACATGATCTCCCGTTTCAGTCAATTGCAAAGTTTTAAGTTTATTTGTGAGCAACAAGAGATAAATCTCTGCCTTCAGTAACTTTTTTTGGAAACCAGAAGAACGACAAGGAATTGTTTCCTTCCTCTGGATTTTTCCATTTATTTGTTGCAATAGAATTAAAACTCGCAGTGTTCACCCGAGGTAAAAGTTTGCAGTTTGTGTGTTACAAAAATTCGGGAATTCACGGGAAAATCAGAGAATCCTCAACTCTGCCTTTAATCAAACCCAATTTTTCTGTTAACAGCTTCCAGATTCTTATTGTAACTGGTGTTAATCTTTCTCCACTTGTGACCATGTCACTCCAAGCAAAGCTCTGCACCTTTCTGCGCAGCCTGAAAAAAAACTGAAGAACAGCTCAGATTTGGTAAATGGACCTTGCTGCTTTTAAACCCCTCATAAAATCAAATATTATCTTAAGAAATCCTAATCAAATTAATCTTCAACTCCATCTTCCCTCTCT
Source organism: Oriolus oriolus (assembly GCA_013400235.1). Classification (NCBI taxonomy): domain Eukaryota; kingdom Metazoa; phylum Chordata; class Aves; order Passeriformes; family Corvidae; genus Oriolus; species Oriolus oriolus. Next base: position 436,881 of record VXBT01000858.1, on the reverse strand, counting down.
TCACCCTATGACTTCACCCTGAGCTTGCCTGAATATGACCTGAATCTCATTTACTTCCCATTAGAAAAAAAAAATGCAGTGAACTTCTAAAAAAAATAACCTTTCAATTACCTTTTAAACTCCTCAAAGAGGACTCGTTTGGGCCATGACATCATCCCCTGATGGTTTTAGCACATGGGCCACGTTCCCTGGTTGACCTAATTCATCTGAGCTAACAGAGATAAGCAGACAGTGAAACATGAAAAGTCCTTCGCAGCCATGGGTGAATCTGGATTATTTTCCCTATTTGTCTCCTGACAGATGCCCACTTTTCCTGGAGAATGGCACCAGGAGGTTGGGTGGGTGTGCAGCAGCCACCTGGAGCTGGATCCTGGGGCATGGAGAAGCTGAGTCCACGTGCAATAATTTGGTCGGACATCCAGAGAAATAATCCCTTCCCAAGATCCATCCATCCCCCTTCTCAGACACCGATTTTACCATGGGATGGGTCCCTCTCCAGAGGGATTTCCCTCCCCTCTTGATAACAGGAGCCCAGGCTGACTGATGGCAGAGCTGGAAATGTCTGAATCCAGGGACATGGACGTCCCCCAAACAACTTTTAGGGTGAAAAGATGGATTTTTGAGAAGCTGAATGAATCTCAGAAGCAGAGGGTGTTTAACCAGCGCAGGATAAACAGGACTGGGTTCAGCTCCAACCCATGGGCTATGTGAGGGTGTCATCTTAACCTGATAACAGTTTTTATCTTGTTAAATCAGCCCTGTGTGGGTGTGTGGCATTCTGTGGCACACTCACAGCTCTCCGGGAGCAGTTAAACAAATCTCTCACAAGAAACTGTCTAAAATACCCTTAAAACTACTGACAAAGGTTCAGTTGGTGTGATTCTGACTTTTCCAGAGGCACATCCTGAAAATAAGAGCTGCATCTTCGGCCCAGAGACCCAAAACTCAGGGACTGCTGAGAATAAGTGTCAGGTTCTATTTCATCAGAGGCCTTTTGGATGGAATGATTTTCCATGGTTTGATTGTCAAATTGCTGTCCCAGGACTGAGGCCAGGCTCAGAGGTGCAGCAGGGGGATAGAAAACATCAGTCCTTGGTCCCCACTTTGCCTCCTGAAAGGGCGACAGGAGAGGGAAGAGAGCCAGTGACAGGCGCTGCGCAGTGCCAGGAAGCACAACCGTGACGCCATCGCTTCGGAACGTCTCCTTCTCCACATGATCTGGTTTTGGAGAGGGATTTTGTTGTTGTCAAGGGCTTTTTGTCCCCAGAAGAATTAGACAGCAACTTTCTAAAGCTGTGGCAGACCCATGCTGTGGAGCAGCATGGTGCAGTTTGAAACTCTGTCTCTGCTCAAGTCGCCAGCCGGGTGTCGGTGGCAAACCCCACCTTCACCATCAACCCCTGGATGTTGCGCTCCAACAACACGTGGGCACCACCCAAACCCAGAAATGACGCAGGGTTTGTTCTTCCAGGTGGTTCCTTTGCTAAGCCATCCAAACTGTCCCCTGAGCACTGTCCCCAACCCTGCACAGCTGGCAGGAGCTCGGCCATGAGCTCCAGAGGTGGCAGGACTGAAACCACACCGCGGTTTTTATTTCCTCCTTCCTTCCCTTGTCTCCGCAGCGTTTCTTTCCTTACCCAAGGCAGCTCCCAGCTCCCCTGCACGCTGCCCTGCTCTGCAGGAGCCACTGCTGAGCTTCTCCTGCCACAGATCAGGGTCTTTATGGGACCCTCAGCATCAACACACTTAATGTGTGCGATCGTTCCGGGTAACTCTGCCAACGCGCTGCTCCTGGTTTGAAATCTGCTCTCTGCTCCCAACCCCTTCCAGGCTGCTCAGGTACTCCTTAAAACACCCCAGGGAACCCCTTGTTTTGTGGCTCTCCATGGATCTGCTCCCCGATTTTCCACCCCTCCCAGAGAGGTTTAATAGGTTTGATCCAGCACCAGGAAGGCCTCACTGGAGACAGAATTAATGGGTGCTCAGCACAGGAAAACCCTGACCTAGAAAACACCATCGATCACGGGGACAGGACCAATTAAGGCAGCCAGGCTTTCAGCACAAGCAGCTCTAACATCATCAGGATTTCCTCCTGAATGTACTGTTTGGAAAAGGTGAGTGGAGCTGGGGCTGATGGCAGCGCGGGTGGAATTTGTTTTTCCACGGTGGAAAGCGATCGGCCACTCTCGGGAATGCTTTCCCAACACCAACTGCAAAAACATCCATGTTGCCAGTTGCCATTAGGGATAATATTGTGACTGCATTTAAACTGGGAGAAACCACTCCATCAGTCAAAGGAAGATTTCAGGGGATACGACCTTGAGTAATGTTCTGGCTTAGTGAAAACGGGGGATTTGATCATTAATAATGTTTTGCACTATCCATATTTTTTATTTTTTTCTTTATTCAAAGCAGACTTTGTCAGCCAGAGGAGCAAAACCCTCTCTCGTGTTCCATCTTTCTCCATTTTAGCACAAGCAAGAGGAATCTCTATGAAAATACCCCGTGTTTGCCAAAATTGCAAAGATAACATTCCTGAGAGTGAGGCTGGATTCACCTAAGGTCTCTTCGAGTTCCAGGATGGTGAAATTTGCAGTCTCAGCAGCTCGGGCAGCAAAACAGGGCTAAGAATGAGGGAATTTTTCCCTCCTGGAAATGCCTCATGGATCTGGCTGCGAAAGCCTTCCGTGGTTAATATTTCATGGAGATGCAGCACAGAGGAGACTTCTGCACTGTTGCAAAGAACTGATCCACCTCAGCATTTCACAGCTCCCTGGGAGAACTCCATCAGCTGGAATGGTGGGAAATGATGGAAGTGGCAACCCGGGAGACTGAAGCCACTCCTGTCCCATCCCAAGGGATGCTTTCCCACCTCTTGGAGGATGGCTGGGTCCTTGTAGGCTGCAGCACAGGGGGATTCATGCACAGCCCCACCTGCAAGTGGTTTATTTTTTTGTTGGGGTCATGGAACTTGACCCACCAGTCTCCTCAGCCTCGTTTGGTGATTAATTCACCCACTGGCTTTGCTCTCCTTGGATCCCTGTGGCAGTCGTAGCAGGAATTCAGAGATGCAGCAGCACATGAGTCCAGTGAGAGAATGAATTATTTATTAATGTTACAATATCATTTATATATCCTAGTTCCAAAAAACCACTGGACAGTGTCCACACCTGTCCTGAGGTGATTGGCTGAAGCACCAGACGACCACTTCAGAATATTTGTCCCCTGTATCTTAACAAAAACACCAGATGTGAAGGTTATTTACAAAAACCTATCTTACTGTTTACATAGCTTGCATGGCAAAGGAAAATTCTCACAGAATTAGTGCGAGGAGATGGAAAATCTCTCTGCTTAGCAGCATTTCAGTATCCACAGATCCCCTGTGTTATGTTTCACTCTTTTGTTGCCTGAAGTGGCTACCTACAAACAGAGATGAGACAGGAGGAAGGGAATAGAGGTGGGGATTTATTTGGAGGCCTTCAAAGGCACACCCTGGGGAGCCAGAGGCTACTCCAGAAGGACCCCAAGATGGACCCCGAGTCACGAGTTCTTCACACTGTTACAGGTTTGGTCCATTTGCAGATCAGCAGAAATTGGCCAATTAAACTTTAGCTAATGATGGAACTGCCCCTCAGCTCGCCCCCCTTCTCAAGGTGCTGGGTTACACATTTTGGGCCTGGGACAGGCTGGGTGTCCTTGCAGAGCAGGCCTGGAGCGGCTTTGTTATGTCTGTGTGAGCATGAGAGAGCAGCAGCTGACAGGCCACAAGAAACTTCAGAGTCACACACTAAGCAGTGCAGAGTTTGAAAAAGATCAGAGTTAAAACCTCAGACATCACTTTGACACCTGAACAGCTGCTGGATTTTCCTTCAGAGCCTTGGAAGAAGCAAAATATAAATAGGAAATAGCATCCCTGAAGGCTGGATGCACGGTAGCACACAGAAGTCCATATCCAACCCATTTTCCTCCAGCACAGAAACCCCTCAAACACCCGTCCTGCCGTGTCCGGCGATTCCGGGATTCCCCGGAGCACCAGAGCCCAGCCCAGCAGGGTAAGTGATCAGTCCAGATTCCATGAAAGATGAGTCCCTGTGGGAGTTTGGTTCCTCTATTTTTCATGCCATTCCGCTCCAGCCAGATTTATGTGTCAGGAAAAACATACAAACGGGATCCGATTTACTCGCACGAGTTCCTGTTGGGTTTGATTTATGTTTGGGTAAATAAAGACATATGTCTTGGAGGGCTCGGGCTCTGGCTGCCTTTCTCCTCCTGGATCTCTGGCTAATTTATCAGCCTCTTTCTCTGCATTCCTATTTATGAGGCTTTGCAAGGAAGGCAGTGCTGCCTGCAGGGAACGCCGTGGACAATGTGAGGTTTAGTTTTGGAATTGTTTTGCGCTCAAATTTGCTCTTCTGCCAACCTTTAGCTGCCCATCCTGAAAGAGCTTGACAGAGACTCCCTGAACCACGATCTGCAGGGAAAGGGACAGCCTGCTTGTTGTTTTTTAAGCCATGTGGCAAATTAATTATCCAGTGAGGCCAAAAAGTCCTGGTGGGTCAAGTTCTGTGATCTCAAACAGGCCGAAAGTGCCATTGTTACAACCCCTGATTAACCACCGCACCATAAACCAGTCGTGGCTGATTCAGGCACAACAGAATGAAGCAAATCTTGCTCTATTTCAAAAACTGAAATTTGAAATAAAGAAAAGCAATGATTTTATTTACAGTTTTTTAGCAGAGGCTGGCAGGATCTCCTCCCTCTTGGACAACCCTGGAACTCACCTGAAGGGTGGGAATAGTTTCCACCCAGCTGTCGAGCTTACGGATGTTTTGTGGGAGTTTGTTTAAATAGATTTTGGGGCCTTTGGAATGGTCTTTTAAATTTATTTATTTTGAATAGGATTGAAATTTAGAACGGTGCTTTTGTTTTAAGTGGCCTTGGCTTTTGGTTTGCAGGAGCGAAATGGGATGGGATGGGATGGGATGGGATGGGATGGGATGGGATGGAATGGAATGGAATGGAATGGAATGGAATGGAATGGAATGGAATGGAATGGAATGGAATGGAATGGAACGGGATGGGATGGAACGGAGTGGAACGTCCCTTCCAATAATAGCTCCAGGTGAAGTGTAATTTAGAGTAGAACCTCCTGAGGGACAGCAGCATGGGATGTATCAGCAAAGGGATTCAGGAAGGGCATTGTAACATCTCACGGATGGAAATAAGGCAGGAAATCATTCATTCAGTCCTTTAATTGAAAATTTGGATCCATAGTTATTAAATATTCTTCCTGGAGACTGAAAACTTCCAAACAGAAATCACGATCTCTGCACAAAATCAAAATAGTTGAATATTTAATGTTAGATGCTAACAAGAACCTGAGTTCCAAACAAGGAGAAAGCCAAAGAATTTGTGGGAATTATCTAATCAATCCTCCCTAGTAATGAGCACATTTAGGGAACCAGCATCTGCTCATGGGTAATTCATGAACAGGAACTCAGACAACTCCTTTAGTGTGAATTTCTGTGTGAATTATTCACTGAGCTTTATGTCTTGTGGCACATAGTCCCTGTTTTTGGGGGAAAAAAGGGGATGTAGGCACGGATTCCAGGGATACTCAGGGTCTCAATCTCCTTTGCTTCCCTGTGAGAGTGGAAGGCGAGGAGAAAGTGCTCATTCACCGCCTCTTTCCTTTCCTCTTTCCTCACCTAGAACCTGGATCGATGGCACCACTCTGGGCTCTTCCCAAAACGATTCCAGCCTCATAAATTCAGCAAAATACTCATCCCTGCACTGGGATCGACGTGATGGGAGGAGAAGATGGGACCCCAAGGGGGAGTAACCACTGGTTTTATGGCAAATGTCCGTGATAAATAACAAAGGTAGCAATGAGAAAACAGAAGAGGGAGAAATGAGGTGCATTTAGTGCTTCTTTTGCACAATTGTGTTCCAAAAATCTCCGAACAAGATTCCTGGCAATTTATAAGATGAAAATAGGATAAAAGAGCTTATTAATCTTGAACTATTAACCTTGAAGAGCATGAGCGCTGCTGAGAGCAGCATTTCATGCCTGTCCATCTGCCAGCCACCCTTTTGCCGTCCTGGTGGGTGTGAATAACCCTACACCACCCCTAACACCATTTCCTGGAGCACAGACCATTCCCTGCAAGCCCAGGGTGGAAATGCTGAATTTATGCCTTTTCCTTTCTCCTCCCGAGCTGCTGGATGTGATCTCAGATTGCCGAATGATCTCCAGGGCCATTGGACATCAGGCTCACACCCAGGTTTGGGGGTTGAGCTGTGTTAAGGGATATCTCAGATCCCACCAGCAGAAGAATTACTGGATGTCAGCAGTGAGAATTTCTTAGGTCGCAAAGTTTATTTGCCCTGACTCCAAATCCGAGGCATCCTCAGGATTGATCCAGACAATTTTTCATGGGTTTGGCATGGAGGAATCCATACGGAACACCTGGTGTGTTCCTGTTCTTACAGGACAGAATCCAACCCCCAAATACTCTGGGAGTTCAGGGTTAGGGGATTTTCCATCCCAGCATTCCCTCGTTTATTAAATGATAATTCCTTGGACCTGGTCCTGGTGGACTTGGCTCCATGGTGGCGGCTCCAAGCAGTGCTGATGGCACTGGAACACCTCTTTTCCTCACCTCTAGGGAGTACAGGTCAAGGAATTCCGGGATATCAACACCAAAAATTATGGCATCACTCGATACTTTGTGCATTTCCAACACGCCCTCGGTTGTGGTCTCTCCATTTTTCTGCACTGGAAAAAGCCTCCTTTTAATCTTCTGGAGGGGGCTGGAAGGAAACATTTCCCCCCGCCAGTCCCTGTCATCTCCAGTGCCAAAAGGGAAGCAGGAGAAACAGAAGGAAGTTGCAATGATAATACCAAAATAATCCTGCCATATGTTAGAGCCATTACCCCCTTCTCCCTCCATCCCCAGATGTGCCGTGTTTGAAGAGAGATTCATGGTTACATAATGAATCAGGAGGGAAAGGATGTGAGCCACGAGGATGATGTAAGGGAGGGAGAAAAAATAAGGAGGAAAAGAAGAAAAAAAAAGAGAGGAGATTGCTGAAGTCTGTTGGAAGGGAAGGAGGAAGCCTCAGTGCGGGGTTTTGGAAGTCTCCCATCAGCCAGATGAGCAGATTGCTGCAGCAGGGAGGGGGAAAATCAGGAGCGTGTGAGGCCTTTGAGGAGAGGAATGAGCAGCACAGCAGCAAATCAAAAAGCTGCTGGAAATCCAGACTGGCAAAGAGGGAATTTTCAGGCAGTCTCTTAAAAAACAGCAAAATGCAGCCTTGGGTTGCATCACCAGGACACGTGGAGCTCTAGCTGTTATCGGAGGAATTAGCCAAAAATGGAGTGGGATCCAGTAGCTCCAAATGAAGAAATTGAGCAAATTTGGCTGGGAGACCCTTCCACAAACAGGATTTATGACTTGGGAGAAGGGAGAGCTTTGGCTAAATCTCCTGAATGTTTCATTTCCTCCAAATCCTCCTAAACTTTCATTTGAAGGGCAAAGATTGGCAAACGCCTGAGGGGAGGGCGCCGCTGTAACATTTTTTACATCACATTTTTCTCCCCACTTCCAGCAAAGCGGTGGAACTCCTTTTGAACGAGCGGAAAGCGAACACAAACCCTGCCCACAAGGAGGAAAATGAAACCCTCAGCTCAGCTTTAGGAGGAGCTCTGATGAGCCCCTGTATCTCTATTAGCGAGAGCTGGGCTTTGAGTAGAAAATGGTTTCTCCCAGTGACAGGTATCTTTGATTATTCCAGCAGCATTTCCAGCCCTTCTCTTCCACAGCGTGGATATTTCCTCAGTGGGGGGTCCCGAGCCGTGAAAAGGAGCATAAATCTTTTGTTTTGGGGATGAAGAGCCCACAGGAGAGGCTTTTGTTCTCCGTGAAAAATCAGCCGAGGTGCAGAGCTCCAGCGGAGCCGAAGATGTTCCAAAGGCCAGGCTGAGGGTGAAGGTGCAGGAGGAACCCCTTTGCCCGGCTTTCGGGGGGAGCTGAGCTGCACCTGCCTCTTTGGGTCCCCCAGGAGCTGCTCCCGTGCCAGACACAGAGTTCCCGGTGCCCTGGCCGCACACGTTCCCTGCTCCTGAGGATGCCGGGATGGACGGGCACGGCACCAGCTGGGGCCGCATCCAGAGCTGGGAACAAAGCGGGATTTAGCTCCCGGTGACCACGGAGCTGCCGGGTCAGCACTGGGCTTTGTGCCTCCTGAGGGTGGAAAATCCCATCCTTTTGCCTCACACGGGTCAGGGGGGTTCAGGGAGGGAGGAGAAGCTGGGGGAAATGGGTTCCAACCTGATGCTGCAAGAGAGGAAATGGCAGAAACAAGGAGCACTGAGAAAAATTACAGATATTTAATGGATTATTCAGTTTTTGGGGTTTGTTGCATTCCAGAGTGGAGGGGGGCTGCCTCAACTCAGCCCAAACCTGGGCTCTTGAGTTAAAGCTGTGCAGAAAGCAAAGCTGACACTGCTGAACATCATCTGAAGGGCTCAGTTGGAGCCCAACTCAGGGCTCATTGCTATGGCAAGGAATTGAGAAACATGGGATGATTGTGTTACATTTTCCTGGAAGGAGCCAGGCTGGAGAACAACAGGGAGCAAAGGTATTACTGGAATGATAAAAAAAAACCCCAAACAACCCCCAATTATTTTCACCACAGTAGAATATCTGTTAACAAGTGGTTCCTCTCTTATCTGTGGCAGTGCTGGCTGTTTTAACAAATAAAAATAAAATAAAAATAATAATAAATAAAATATAGATAAAAAACACAAAAAGGAAAAAGTGACTTTTTAATTTGTGTTTCTTCTTTTTTCAATGGGCAACGTTAAACTCCCCCTCCCCAAGCTCCAGACCTCCCCGACATCTCATCAGCTGTGCAGGGAGATAAATCCTGGCATCCAGCTCGAGTTTCCAGCCTGTTCCTACCTATTCTGATATTGAAATCCATTCCCTGGCCACAAAGCAGCCAAGGGAGCTGCGGGAGCGGGGTCCAGGAGCTGGGTAAGGAATACAGGGATGAAAGGGAAAGCACAGGGGGAGGATGCTCTGCTGTGAGCCAAACGTGCTCCAAGGGCTCCTTTTCCTCCTCCTCTTTGCTGACAACCCCAGCAAGTTGTGGCATCTCAGGATGAATTAATCTGGGATTAATTTAGGGGATGGAAATCGGAGGAGAATCATTTCCTTTAGCAGAAAAGGGCAGGAGTTCTACGTTTCCGGAACAGTCACTTTTTCAAGTCAGAAAAGAAGATGCCACGCTGTAAAACAAGAGCAAAAAAGAGACTTTTTCTTTATGGAAAAGCCACCTCTCAGTGGTGAGAAAGTTCTAATGAGATTTCTAAAATCCCTGATTATTTTTAGTAGAAAATTATCACCTCTACATCCATCTCCAATGAAACCGATGGGGAAATCAATGCCTCAGGTTTAAAAGAGCAAGTCTGTATAAAGAAATCGATTTATTCTTTTGCCAATCTAATTTGAATTCTGCTATATATTAATTTTCTGTCATGTGTTTGATAACCAGCACCATATTTTCCTCACTAACCAGTCCTTCAGGTGTATTTCAGTATTACATACAGTGATACCCTGCAAATAAACTCCTAGAAAGAGTTGAAGTCAGTTAAAATTTTTTACAAAGTCCTTCAAAGGACTGTGGTTTCAAACTGAATTCATGATGTAGGGATGAATTATTACTGTTACAGTTATTTTACCTTTGTTAACTTTATGATTTTCTCCTGCTGAACAATTCCAGCTCAGGATAAACTCAAGAAATTACAAATTTCTTTTTCCAGTAGATGTCAAATCTTCTGGTTCTTTGCCCAAAAAGGATTCCAGGGAGTTCAGATGTGCTGCACAGCTCGGGAACGGCAGTTGCAGGGCGGATCAAAAAGAACTTAATAAACCAAATTTTCAACTCACAGGGTGAGACCACCAAAATCAAACTTAGGCAAGCTTCAGGATTTCTGACCAAATTTGGGAATTAATTTTAATACAAGAAAAAGAATGATTTTATAACCGGCTTTAGGAAGCTTGTAGGAACTAGGCCAGTTCAAATTTCTCGCCAGCACTCGCAGCCACCCACTGCACTGGATTGTGTCCCACTGCCGGGTTGGATGCCTTGCTCAGCAAATTGCTGGGCCTCAGCCCAAAGAGGGAAAAGTCCTGAAAGGAATATGAGGTGGGAAGGCGAGTGAAGCGAGAGCTGCAGCCCTCGAGCGCTGAGTGGGAACCAGCCTCATTTTCTTCCTCAGGCACATTGTCTGGAAGGCTCTGAGAAGGCAAAACCAGGGCAGATTTTCCAGCTTGAGCTCCGATGATCACCAAACACCTGCTCCATCCACGTGGAAGGTGGCGCTGGACAAGGTCTGAGCACATCTGGTTTCACTCAGCGGCTCTGGAGGGTTTGACATCCTATAGGGTTTGACAGAGCGGAGAGTCCAGCGAGTCCTCCAGACAGACAGGCCCAGTTTGTTCCTTTGGACTGGATTTTACCTGGCTGGGCTGATTAGTTTCATAAACCCCTAATTAGAACCAGCTCTTCACGTCAAATGCAATGACATGAAGTGGAATGCAATGACATGAAGTCGAAAACGAGGTGAAATGTATTTACACTAAAGGAATACCTAGAGAAAAGAATGAGTCTATAAAACCTTCTCTCTGTATCTGATTTTAAGTCAGCTGAACCTGTCTGAAAGCATCAACTGCCTCTATTAATCTTTTCTCTCCACAAGAACTGCTGTGGAACTCCAATGTGCTGCAGGATGGACCTCGAGTTAGCAGAGCTATTAGGGAAAAATGAGTTATTTTAGTGGGATCCTCCAAGGAAATCACTGCAAATGTTCCTCAGGGTGGAATCTGCAGCGAGGGAAAATTTAAGGACAATTTAAGTTCTCGTCAGATAAAAATCTTGGTGTAAATTTGACAAAGAGCAGCCTTCAGGGAAGCAGGAGCCTGCCTGTTTATCTGTCTGTCTTGTTCCTCAAGAGCCTCAGGAATTAAGGCGTTGCATGATCCTTTCTGGCTCATTTTGATCAGCCCTCATTATCCTTTTTCTGCCCCAAACCACAGCAAGAAATTAACCTGACTGTTGGCAAGACATCCCCTATTCTTCCCTCAAACCCAAGTAAAATATCCCCATCCCTTTCTTCACCAGCACATACATCTGATGTCGTTTTCTTTTCCTATTTGTAGAGCTACTCGAGGATATTGGTTCTTCCATTTAACCACAGGGGCCCTGGAACAATCTTTAATGCATTTAGGATGTGGTCATATTTTAGGATGTTTTAGAGGATAAAATCACACTTGAGGGCTATTTAAGCCCTTGAAAAAGTGCAGTGGACCCCGTTGGAGTGGCTGCCAATCCCATAAGTGTCCCCCCTGCTGGCCCTGGGGCTGGGAGGGTTGGGGCAGGGCTGGGAGGATTATTCTGTTGTGAGTTCACCTGTTTACCCAGGCTGTTATTTATTGAAGATCAAATTGACTGAAAATCACTCCCGACAGAGAGCTGGCAAGGGATGACATTATGAGGAGAGCAGAGCTGGGGGTTCAGAGCCTCAGTTATCTGTGATTTAGGGATCATTAGGATCTCTTTAAAATTCTTGCAGCCGGCCAAAAAAACTAAAATTAAAGGCAGGCTGTGCCTTACATGAAACAATTTGGGAATAGACAAGAGACACCGTTCTGCTGGGTTAAACCTTTTGTTTGACATCTTTCAATTCCTTTCATCTTTTTGAGCTTCATTTTGCCAGTTTGAGTGTGTGAGGGGAAGGTTTATTTGTGATGGGGGAAATATTCCTGTGAGTAACTCCTCTATGATTTTTATCTCTGTATTTATTCTTATTTTGCCCTTCAACTCAAGACCAGATTACAACTGAGGAAAACTGCCACATATTCCATCTGGGTGTCTGAACCAGTTCTATGGACAGAGGGAGACTCCAAGGGCTGAATTTTGGACTTGAAAGGCATCAGTTTGAATGAAAACCCCTTTGCTGTTTTGAGTGCAGTTGATTTTTAGTGTGGTTGCATGTAGGACACATTAAACTGCCTATTCTTGTTTGTGGGGAGGTTTTACAGCTATTTAGGAGCGAAAAGAACAGGTTGAATACTGTGAAAGCAGCCTCTAGCTCCATTTTCAACAATTTCCAAGTTGGTGTGGGCAACAAATCTCTTCAGACCACGGCTTTGTGCTCTTGGAGGGCAGCAGGAACAGGAAAAGCAGGAGTTCCACCAGAGAAAAGCCCCGCTCTTGCTAAGCAAAGCCCCTCAGTTTTAGGGTTGGTTTAGCCAAGTTTTAGTTGGGTTTAGCCAAACCTGCCATCCACCAGCAGAGCCATGGATTTTCTTCCTCCTTTTGCTTTGTTTTACTTGAGCAGAGCATTTCTTCCCCTGCTGTTTATCCCCTCGGACAACTGCAGGAAAAAGCCCACTTGCACCCCTCGACCTTTCTCCTCCCCGACTGACAATTCCCTTCCTCAGCCTCCAGGCATGGCTTTTTTTGGGAGTGCCTTATTTAGACCACATGAGCGGCATTCCGAGCCTTCCAGTAGCCTCCCAGCCCCGCGGAGGATTTATTTACATTGCATAAAATTAGAGGAAATGAAGGGGGATGTGTTTGAATGGAGAGCAACAACCTCATTCTGCTTGTTATAAACTCCCCTCATGGAAGGGTTTCAGTCAATGTCAGCTTGGGGCAGGGAGGGGAAAAACTCCACTCCTGGGCATTTCCAGGATAGTGGGGAATGATGCCTGGCAATAAAACACACTCAGCAACTCTCTAAACAAAATTATTTGGTGGATTTCAAGTGATTTTTGCCATTCCATACCATGAATCCAGGTTGAGTTCTCGGCTTCCTGTCTCACCAAAGGATATCCTACAGAGGAGGCCTTTGGGGTGAAGAAAAGGAGGAATTTCGTATTAAATGAAATATATTCTATGATTAAAAAGGTGTTTGTACGTGGGAGAAAGAGGAAGGGTTCCACTGGAAGTGACACAGATGGGGGTCCAGAAATAAAACATTTTTACAAGTTACAAATTATTAAATTCCATTTATTTGGTTATTTATACAAACTACAAATTCTTTAAATCAATTGATTTTGTTTGCATTGGTACTTGCACTCATTTTCTGAGTGCAGAAATTCATCGACTCAGGCCTTTCTGAGTCTATATTTCAATGTCTTTCTGGCTTCACTCTGCATCGCAAAGGTAAATGTAAATGGAATAATCACAAAAGGAGGTTGATCAGATCCAAGACTGGGTTGTGGAAAAGAATCCCAAAAATTTGGGATTAAATCAGTTAATTACAAAAAAAAAATTGGTTAAAACATAGTACTGCCAAGTTTTATCTAGAGCGAATAATTACAGACTCCAAGATGGATCTGGGTAGGGAACTTGGAAAGGAAAAAACATGGAATCAATTCCAGACACCCAAAGCAGCACGAATGGAAATCTAGAGCAGATCCTCAACCCTGGTGCCAGAGTTATCCCAAAACACATTTATGGCTCATTGTGGTTGGTGCCGGCCCAAATTTGCCCCTGTCAGATTTCACAGATTTCCCCGGTGTCGGGGCTGGGCCGTCCTCGGTTTGGACGCGCCCATCATCATCCAGCTTTTAGAAATCCGTAAGGAAGCGACTGCGCTTCCTGGAGCTACTGAATGTTCCACCAAAACCTTCTCAGATCGCTGTGGAATTGCTTATTAGGAAACCATTCCCGCATTTCCCAGGGTTTTATTCCCAGGACAGGACAGTGACCAATTCCTCTTCAAACCAAATCTGCTTTCAAGGATAATTTGCAAACTCAATCAGGAAAAATTGTCCAGAGCACAGAAAAATTTGGATCAAATTATTATAGGCTACAACCTCCTGCGGTGTTTAATTTCCAGGAATTTAGGTATGGAATTCTCTCTCACATATATAAATATAGGAGTTATATATACAACTTTCTCATATGTATATTTGAATCTCTATATATGAACTGAGTCAAGTATATATATGAAAATAAAAAGAGGAATGGTAATGCTCCCCCTTTCAGACATCCAGCTGGAATTCCCTTCAAAACATCTATTTTTTCAAAAGCAGACGCTCCAAATTTTCTAAGATCAGACTCTTCTAGCTGTGTTTAAACACATCTAAATCAAGACTCTTTCCTCTTTCTCTTTCTAAACCAAAAAACTTTGGAAGATCCCATGGATTTATAAACCCATTGGAAGGGCGACCATGGAGGCTGCGGAAAAAAAGTTGGAAATGGGATGGAAGGAGAAGATGAAAATATTCAAAACTAATATCAACTTACAGCAAAGCATAAAAACATAAAGAAAAGAAACTTTCTTGTCCAGGGGTAGATAAAGACAGAGCCAGTTTTGGTTTGCTGGCAATACTTGAGAGGGGAATGGGAGAGGAGTCACAAACCGCAGATGATCAGCAAGGACGGGGATTCTGAAAAGAACTTATTTATTTGTAAACCCTCCACGGAAGCAAAAAGTGTGTTCTGCTAATGACCGGGACTTTAAACAGCTTTTTTTTTGGGAAAGTAAAACAAATAAATATCCCTGTGCACCTTCAAGGCTGCTCTCATCAGCATAGACCGCTATTGAGTAGCTCGAGCAATACCTCGCATTCAAGGTCAAGCCAAACCTCTGTGAAAACAAACAATTTCTCATCAGCCTTTCCAGCAGGAGTAGCTGAGAACAACAGATCAGATGTGCAGGAAAAACTTTGGAAAATTGGGGAAAAACATTGGAAAATTGAGAAAAAACATTGAAAAACTGGGGGAAAAACGTCAGCACAAATCCTTGGCCTCCGCGAGACGCCGTTCACTGGCTTTTCCTGAAACGCAATTTCGCCTTTTCCTCAGGGATCCTTTGGAGGCTGCAGCTCTCCGGGGTTGGAGGCAGGAAGCCTCAGGAAGTGGCTGGGAGCCTGTGGTGATGTAACTGTCACATTGCCCCAGGCCTGGCTCTGTTGATATTAGCCCGGGCTAATCACCGCACTAATTGGGCGGCCACGACGCAGAGCAGCTCGGCTTTCACTTCAACTGCTCACCCAAATGAGGTTTGACTCAAATGTAATACTTTATATCAACACACGGGATGGCTGTAAAAATAATTCCACATGTGCTGGTGCCTCTTTTTAATAAGTGTCTTCCTCAATTTTCCCTGCTGGATGAGGCACTCGAACGTACATGTAATTAAGGTTATTTAAGGGATATCAATTGAAAAATGCACCCGCAGGAGGCTGAACATGACTGATGGAGCTCCCAGTGCAGCTCCCAAAAGTCAGCTGCCAGAATTTCCTGCAGCACTTCTACAATTTGATCTTCCCCACATTGCCCGGGACAGGAATAACCTGGAAATCTCTTGTTTTGCTCTTTCTGACATCGTTCGCCTCGGTACAAAATGGGTTTAGAATGAGGGATTTATGGTTTGGTAGCAATTTCTGTGGGAATCATATGGGATAAAAAAGGCAGAAAGCAGGGAAAAGCGGAGCTGGGCTCGTTTTGTGCCGCTGGTGGAGAGACAGGCAACATCTTTCTGCTCAGAACTGATGGGAGAGTCCTTCAGAGCCCCCAGACAAGAGTCTGCCCAAAATAAGATGGAAAGACTCTGGGAGAAGATCTACTGCAGTGGAATTTTCATGGATTCATGGAGCATTTTGGGTTGGAAGTGGCCTTTAAAGGCCATCTAGTCCAATCCCAAGAACATCTTCCTCTAGACCAAGATGCTCAGAGTTCCATCCACCCCGACCTCGAACATTCCCAGGGATGGAGCATCCACCACCTCTCTGAGCAACCTGTGCCTGTGTTTTACCAGACCCAGTTTAAAATATTCTTCCTTTTATCCAGTCTAAATCGATCCCAATCCAGTTTAAAACCATTCCTTCTTGTCTTAGGCCCTGCTAAAATTTTCCCTCATCTTTAATATGAGACCTCTTCTTAAAGGGGGTTGAAATAATTGAATAACTGAAATGCCACAGTGAGTTTTCCATGGAGTTTTCCATGTATTTTTTTTTGTAGTCATCTTTGTGCTCTGTCAAATTTTCCCAGTGCTCCTAAAAGTAAAGATGTTTCCGGCACAGGAGATAACACATAAAAACATTAATTTAATGTTTAATTACCTCGGGGATGCTTTGAGGATGCATCACCCTGTGCTCAGAGACGTCACAGAACACAGAACGCTGGAATTCCAGCATTCCAGTGTCCACCATTCCATGAACAGATGATGGAATCATCCTCCTCACAGAGAGGCAGCAATTTTATGGCAACGGATGTTTCCCAAGTTTCTGCTCCAGAGCTTTACTCTCAGCAGGGCTCTGTTCACCTGTAAAGGGTTTGATAATGAAGAAAATCCAATGTGTGCTCTGTCCAGGATCAAAAAACCTATCAAAATTCCCAAAGCCAATGATAACCAATGGTTCTTGGAGTGGATCAGCCAATATTTGTATCAAAGGCAGCCCAGTTTTTGTATTTGTGTTTGGATTAAATGCAGTGAGCACTAGAAAATGAGATTTGGGTCCTTCCACAATGCACAAACCCAAATTCCTGCTGCTGTTTTTATCATTCTGTTGCTTGTGCCAGCCCAGCACCCCCATGATGATGGCACAGAGCACCCACCTCGTGCTGTGGTGTCCTTTGGTGGCTGAGGGAGCTGAAAAAGGCTCTTCCGATTTGTCAGACAGGTCTTGATAAGGCAGAAGGAGTTTCCAACACAAAACAATACCAAGAAAGAGAAAAGCAACCTCCTTCTCCTCCAAAAACACACAGAGCTGGAGATGTTAGGCAATGCACAGCAGAGCTTGCTAACAACCTCCTCAAAAGCCTTTTTTTTTAGTTAAAAACCCAGGAATTATTTGTAAAATATTTTTACTCTTCTTTGCTTCACCTTCTCCACCTTCAAGGTGGCTGATTTTCAGTGGAAGGCAAATTCACGGCATTTTGCAGATGAATTTTTGCTCTGCCAGCCGTGTTTCTGTGGGGTTTTACACCCAGCTCTTAGGTCAGGCTTTTCTTGGTCAGTGGAACCTCTGAGCAGGACCTGAGAAAACATCTCCGGATGGAGAGGAGTCCCCCCCTGACACGTTCCTGTCTCACTGCAGCTCCCTCTGCATCCAAGTGCTTCCCTTCCCTGCAAAGTTGTCATAAAAATCATTATGAGCCCCGAACAGATGTGACCTTAAAGAGCAACGTGATGGAGGGGGGAAAAAAAAGAAGAGGTGGGGAATATAAAATAGCCTGTGGTGAAAATAACAGCAGGAAAACATTATAAAACCTGAGCCATAGCTGGCTGGCTTCCTCCTGATTATTGCTTTCTCTTTCAAGGGCCCGTCCTTGGGAGGGCAGATTTTTGGGCGTGATTTTGGGAAGGCAATTTTAACACTCGGCTGTTCTAATGAAACAAAGCTGCTGCGTGGAGCTGTGATAACCCAGGGCTCCAAGAACATCCTCGGATTCAAACAGAGGTGTCGAGGAAATCTCATCCTTGGTGATTTTTGTTGCGGTGTGATCACAGCACCCTGACTGCTTGTGAAGGGGTTTTCTTTTTTGGAGGGGGGAGATGATGAAAGGGTTTTTTGGGGGGGGATGTCAAAGGCTGTGCAAACTCCTGGTATGGGAGTTTCGATTTATTTAGAAATAATCTAAATAAAAAACCAACACAGAGTTGCTCAGCATAGCCCAAATCTGTGGCAAGGCTGGAGCTCAGAGACCGAGCTCAGCCCCCTGGGCCAAGCACCCTCAGCTCCCCTGGCACTCAGGAGAACCTCAGGACATGGAGTGAGACCAGGATTTTGGAAAAGAGCCACGGAATGGTTAAAATATGAAACACATGAGGAGCAAGTTTAAATTGTAGCAGGATTTGCAAAGTGCCAGCGCCTCTTCTCCACTCCCAGGGTGCCGCTGCTTCCAGCCACCAAGGAAAGCTGGGATTTCACCTCAGCTGGGATGTTTGGATTCAGTGCATTGGGTTGGATTAGGCTCAGAAATAATCTTTTGGACAGGAGAACAAATTCTCCAGCGTG
This sequence comes from Oriolus oriolus, assembly GCA_013400235.1. Lineage (NCBI taxonomy): Eukaryota > Metazoa > Chordata > Aves > Passeriformes > Corvidae > Oriolus > Oriolus oriolus. The sequence continues at coordinate 418,834 of VXBT01000858.1, read as the reverse complement.
GCTGCTAAGATTTGGATGCAGACACGGCTGTCCTAAATTGCCTGGAACTTCAGCGAGGTGTTCGAAATGAAATGAGAAATCTGCTGGGCCTGCCGTGCTGGGCAGTGCTCGAGCTCCAAACTGATCTCACTGTTTTTCTTACAAGGCATTAATATTTTTTGCAGCTGATGTGATGTTTAGATCAATGCAACAGAGAAAAAAAAAGTATTTCAAAGTCTCAAGTATTTGAAAGTCTTTTGAAAGGGAATGATGCTCGGCTGGTGAGGTATGTGCTGGACATGGGGGGCAACAAACACCTTGGGCTTGCTCTAAACAGCAAGGCAAAAAAAAGAACTGATCCTCTGGATTTTGGAATCCATCAGCAGAAGTTGCACTTTATCCCAGGCTGGCAACAGGTTTTTCAGGGGCTTTTCATTCTTTTCCCAGCCTGGATCTAGGGCTGACTTTCGCACTGAAAATCTGGTTTGCCAAAGCCATTTTCTCCAGGATTTTTAACTTTGAATTGTCCTCTCCAGATCCTTGAGAGCTGCAATGCCACGGAGCTGCGCACGAGGAGGGCCTGACACTGCCCCACACTTATCCCTGCAGAAATCTTCCATTGCTCCACAGATCTGACAGTTCCTGTCTGGTGAGATCTGCAGATACCGGAGAAATCCTTTCCTCTTTTAGCACCGCTGTCAGATCAGTCCTGTCTGGTTGGTTGCCTTTTCTCCCCTTATTCCATCACCTGACACAACTCCCCTTTCCCAACAGCACTTTCCCCAGTTCTTTATCAGATTTCTCTGGTTCTGGTGATGCTGGAATTAGAACTGGACTGAAATTCCAGAGCAGGGAGCCAGGCTGCTCCTGCAGCCAGAGGTTTTGGCACCTCATCTCCACTTTGCCTGGAGGGAAGAGCCCGGCTCCAGCCTGAAAGCAGCACTTTGTGTCAGGGCTCTGCTGCACGTGGATCCAGCAAAAGGAATTGGGGGTTAACCCGAGCGTCCCATGGATTCATCAGGATCTGCCTCTGCTCTGAAACTGCTCCGCAGCCGGAGCTGAGGTCAGCCCCTGCTCATCTTGATGCCATGATGATTTTTTTTTTGCTTTTGCTTTTATACCCCTTTTATACACTCTTTTGTACAGCTTTTATGCATTCTCAGTGCTCTTAGCCCACACAGTTATAATTCTTTAAGTTTGATCCCTTCCCTCACACCCAATATCCCGTTAAGCCAAGAGCCCAAACACCCTGGGAACCCCAGACCCCGAGGGCCTCTCCAGAACACATTCTGTAAACAAAGCCAGGCCCAGCCAGGGGAAGGTTCCTCGCTGAGGGGTCTCGCTGGAGTCCCTCCCTGGGCAATCTTTGATAGATGTGCTAATTAGCAAGGCCTATAATTGCACACACATCACATCGTGGGGGGCCATTTCTCCGGGGGGCATTTCGGGGTGCATTTCGATGTGCATTTCGGCGCCCCTGAGGCTCCTTCAATAAACACCGAGGTAAAACCCTTTTTTCCTCTTAACTGTGTTCACCTCTCTTCATTTTAAGACCAGGAAAAGGCGTCAATGTGATGCACACTGAGCACCAAGCAAAACCTCCCGCAGCACCTGCACCCCCGCCTGCGGGCTCAGGGCTTTCCTGGAGCTCTCCCCACTGCAGCCGGATTCACTCCCGCTCCCAGGGGAATCCTTCCCGAGTATTTCACGGGCAAGCGAGCGAGCCCTGCCCGGGCTGGGGTAACTGAGCCACGGACCCCGGGCAGCGTTTCCAGCCCGGCAGGGAACTTCCCCGTGCCGGGAGGGAGCAGAGCGGGTTGTGTTGTTGCACCACCAGCGCTGGGGGAATATTGCTTTGTTTTTGGAAGCGATGGCTAAAGCAGATGTTGGGGGCGAGCTGGCGTTTCGGAGCCTGCGGCAGGCAGGAATTATCCTCCGGGATGAAAAGTGACCCCCAGCCAGCACTGGTGCCTTTAATCCGGAGCTTTGTGCGCTGCTATCGGCTCCTGATCAGTTTTAAATCCCCTCCCTCCCACTCAGCCTTTCCCTTTCCCCAGAAAGCTCGGCTTAACAGGGCTCGGTGCCTCCCTCCTGAGGAGCTCCATCACCTCCAGCTTCTCCCTCTGACTGCACAAACACCAAAGAGAAACTTCCAGCAGCTTTGCCGTCCTAGAAAACCCCTAAATCCGTACTGAAAAAAACCCCAGCACATTTTCTCAGCCTTATATTTTAGTACTGAGCTTGCCAAGTCCACGTTGCAATTTTTTAAATCAGTATCTCAAGCAAGGGTAAATCTCCCTGTGCCCATCCTTGAAATACCTAAACTGGAGAGCCAAAGTCTGTCCCTTACCTGGTGATTCCAGGGCACGTTCCCTGCTTTAAATTCTCCCTGGAGAGCCAAAGTCTGTCCCTTACCTGGTGATTCCAGGGCACATTCCCTGCTTTAAATTCTCCCTGGAGAGCCAAAGTCTGTCCCTCACCTGGCAATTTCAGCACAAATTCCATGCTTCAAATTCTACTTATCTACCCAGGGATTTTGGAGGGGTTTATATCCCATTAAAACTGGCAGGATCTGACTGTTCCAGCTTTTCTACCCAAATTTGACCAAAGCAGTTGCAACCAGGTGGGTTCCCTGCTCGTGGCTCTGCTCAGGTGAGGTAACAGAGAAAAGCGAGCTCAGATAAAAGGCCTGACCATGATTTTGCTCCACCCCGGGATGTCCCAGCCTGACAAAAGGCCTTGGAACTCACCCAGGAGGGTCTCACACTTCAATTATCGATCCAATTATGGATTCTTAGAGAGTCACCGAAGCCCAGCTAAAGCTTTTCCTGCGTTTTTTACGTGAAGGAGCTCAAACTGAAAAGGGTCTTTGCTCCAGGGGGAGCAAAACTCCAAAACGCTGTGGGAAGCGGACGTGTGGAAGCGCTCGGAGCCGCGTCCTGCAGAATCCCGGCGTTCCCAAAGAGGGCACTGACGCTCTGCACAGTGCACGGGGACGGCCGACAAATCCTTGGCCGGGCATAAATCTCCGCAGAGAAATCTGTCTTAGCACGTCCACCTCAGGAAAAGGGGAATTATTACACTTAATTAAAGTGTATTGACACCACATGTGGCCCCACCTCTCGCCTTGGGCTTTATTAATGACAGCGAAGCTGCAGCCTCGGGCAGGGGGTGCCTGGGGGGCTGGATGGGACCCACTGACTGCTCCCGGCCACTTCTGACAAGCCTCATTTCTGCCTCTGAGGTCCATTTTTTGGTCAGAGTTTCGGCTCCCTGGCTGGGTTGGCCAAGGGGATCGGTGCAGCTCTGGGTGCTGCTCCCTGTCTGTGCCCCCGGAGCCATGGCCGGGCCGTGCCTCGCGTTTATCCACGGGAACACTGCGTGAAGCTGCTCCTTTTGGGGTGCTGGGTGGTGCTGGTTTGGGTTTGCAGGAGAGCTGCTTCAATAAACGCTGTGCATGGAATAATTCGTGCTCCAGCAGAGAATTTTGTCTGTAATTCACGAGAAATCTCGGTTGAAACAGAGAGAATTTGCTTAAATCTTGAGGTTTGTGCCCAGATTTACCCCTGCCACTGAGGATCCCTAATTTGCAGTGCAATCCTTTAGGTCCAACATATGGGAGAAGACTGGGGCTTCTAAAGGATGTGACTTCCTAAGGTCTGGATTTTAGAGGTGGTTTATAATCATTCCTTTGCACCTAAAGAGGAATAATCCAGATTCCCTGACCACATTTATTTCACATTAAAGTGAAATTAAATCAGTCTCATTTCTTTGTTTAAACATGTAAATTATTGACTCAATTCCCAGTGCATTTAAATCCCTTATCTCGTGTTTAATTCCAGAAAAGAAGCAGGAGTTTCAAGGTTTAAGTCAGGTTTTTGCATTGGTGTTTCAGTGGGATTTTCTCCCCATCCCTCCCTGGCCCTGGAGCTGTGTCCTTGCAAGGGAGCCTTTCCCATTCCCTGCCTTTTCCTCCCACCAATCCCGTTAAATCCTGCACTGAGCAGGGACTGATTTTCCCTTTAGCTCCCTGCCCTGGGATGCAGGAGAACAGACTCAGCTGCAGCTTCCACATTTTCCTTTGCTACTCCGGGAAAATCAGGGGTGGCAGAAGGGGCATTTTCTAAAATCCTGCAATCATTTCCTGGCAAAACTCAGCCACGACTGGAAATTCCCCATAAAACAGCGGCAAGGGTTAACATTATCCCTGCCATGACATTTTGTGCAACTCCCCAGGAGAGCTCTCCATGGTTTTCCACTGCCACTGGAAATAATGACTCCCAGCTGGAGCCAGCTGCACCAACACTGGATATTCCTGTTGTGCCAACGCTGGATATTCCTGTTGTTCCAACACTGGATATTCCAGTTGCACTCACACTGGATATTCCAGTTGTTCCAACACTGGATATTCCAGTTGTTCCAACACTGGATATTCCAGTTGCACTCACACTGGATATTCCAGTTGCACTCACACTGGATATTCCAGTTGCACTAACTCCAGATATTCCAGTTGTTCCAACACTGGATATTCCTGTTACACCAACACTGGATATTCCAGTTGCACTAATTCCAGATATTCCAGTTGCACCAACACTGGATATTCCTGTTACACCAACACTGGATATTCCTGTTACACCAACACTGGATATTCCTGTTGCACTCACACTGGATATTCCAGTTGTTCCAGCGCTGGATATTCCGGTTGTCCCAACGCTGGATATTCCAGTTGCACTCACACTGGATATTCCAGTTGCACTCACACTGGATATTCCAGTTGCACTAACTCCAGATATTCCAGTTGTTCCAACACTGGATATTCCTGTTACACCAACACTGGATATTCCTGTTGCACTCACACTGGATATTCCAGTTGTTCCAACGCTGGATATTCCAGTTGTTCCAACACTGGATATTCTGGTTGCACCAACGCTGGATTTTCCTGTTCCAGGGGCTCTTGGAAAGGGGCTGGAGCTGCTTTTGCGCACTCCAGAACAACCAACACCTCCACTCGTGGCCAGAGTTCCAAACCAAAGGCCAGGATTCCCCACCAAGCTGCTCTGGAGTTGAGTTCACACCAAAATCTCGTGGAAAATCAGAGTTTTACATTTAACATTGAACTCCCAAGTCAGCCAAGGAGTGTGGAGGAAATGAGGAGCTGCTGCAGCATTCCTGGGTGGGTGTTTTCCTTCTGGACCCCAGCAAGGAGCAGAGCTGGGAATGTCAGACAAATCCCAGACAAATCCCAGTTCAGTTTTGGATTTCTGTGGTTCCTCCTCTGATTTTTTTACCCACCTGTTGAACTGGACAAATTAATTTATTTTAAACAAAACATGGGCAAAACAGGGGTTGGAATAAGGTGATTTTTAAGGCCCCTCCCAACCCAACCATTCCATGATTCCATGACAATGCCTGTGGGTTTATAGGAATGACAGAAGCTTTATAAAAACACATTTTGACCATTTTCTTCTGGGATTTTGTCCTCTAAGTGTGTGCTGTAACTGCAGAGCACTGCCAGAAGATTTCCCACTTTGAATTTCTATGTGAACCTTGCAAGAATTAAAAAAAATCTTTCCTTGGATTCACAGCTACACCGGGATAATGGGATTGTGGATTGCTACAAGAGCACAGAGCACAAGCAAAGGGAAAACTCCTTCGCCTCTATCAGCCCAAAAATCTTAAAATCCTATCCCCTCCTTTGCCTGGTGGGAAATGCTCTCTAGGCTGCCAAATTTGATTATTTGTGTTGAAAATAAACTGGTATTTTGTGTGCAAGGGGAAAAAAAAAATTCCAATTTTTTATATTTTGCACATCTTTCCAGGATGATAGAAAGATAAAGGTTGCCAGAACAGTAAAGGGCTGGAATTTGTGAAGTGGAATTCCAACTTTCCAGATGAACTTCTGTTATTTATATATTTATTCATTTACTTTTCAGGTGTTCCTGCCGATGAGTTCATTGTTCAAGAGGAGCTGCACAGGGCTGGAATTGGAATTATGCAAAATACCACCAAAGCAGCTCCTCACAGCCCAGCTGGGGATGTAAAACTCTGTAATTCCCATTGGAAATCATTGGTAAATCCAAAGACTGGGAGAATCCCATGCCTTGACCCCTCATTCCTAAGCAGTGGTGAGTGGATGGCTCTGATATTTTAATATCCCTGGGTCAGGGATGCTCTGGGCATGCCCTTACCCAGGTGATTCTACACAATTCACCCTCCCCAAGCTGCAGGAAAAAAAGCAAAGCTCAAATTTATGTAGGATTTGAAACCCTCAGCATCCTGGGGCACGCAGGATTCAACGTTTTTATTTGGTGCCAGCACGGACAGATTCCTTTGGCTGCTCATGATTTGTTCAGTGAGCGCCAACAAGGCAGGGAAAACACAACTTTTCCTTTACAAAGAGAAAACTGGGACATCCCACGAGTTTTGAGGGTAACCCCATGAATTTATAAGTGGTCCTGACAGGGGTTAAAATCCTCAGGAAGCAGAGTGGCCATCGGTGAGGTCACAGCCGCCCTCGGGGGGCGAGGTCCTGGCAGAGTTGTTGGGGAGATAAGGGGCTGTCCAAACAAACAGCAGTGCGGGAGGAGCAGCAGAGCCTGTGGAAGAGCCCGGCTCGGCCTCATGCTCACTGTCACTTTTTGTTTTAATCCTTGGGCAGAGGTGGAGGGAATTGCGTGGCTGGAATTGATAACCGGGGAGTCTGACCGGGAAAGCTGAGGGAATTCTGCCTTTTTACACTGGTTAAAAGCCTGTCCTGGTGGATTCCCACACCTTGTCCCCAGCTGTAGAGCAGGGCTGTGTTATTCAGTGGAGATCGCTGGGAATTTTTCCCATCCAGTAAGGAAAAACCAGCAAAAAAGGAAGGATTTAATGAAAATCATGTTTAGGAAAGGCAGGGTGTGTGCAGGTGTGGGGCTCCCAGTGCTGGGGTGACTGGAATGAAGGGATCACCGGGGACTTGGTGCTCTGCAGGAGCAGAATGGGGGGATCAACCCTTAGGAGTTAAAATCCCTCCAGGACTCCCCAAACCCACACGGGGCACCTTGAGGCCACAGTCCCAGGATGGGGAGCGACCCCACGCTGCTGAGAACCAACCCCAGCACCAGCGGAGAGGAAATGCAAACATTTCCCCTGTTAGACCAGGAAAAATCAGCCTTTGGGAGGTCAGAAATCTGGAATTCTCAGTCCCACCAGCAGTGCAGGGGAGGGCAGGGACATCCCTGCAGGCCACAAATCCAGAGCAGGAAAACAGGAGCAGGAAAAAGGGAGCTGAGCCCCCTGTGCTTGTCCCTGCAAACACCTCACATCCAGGAGCTTGTATTCCCTGGATAATGATTCCCTAGGGAAATACTGAGAAATCCTGAAGCAGCAACAGCTCTGCCATCTTCTCTTTTTATTTTTTTAAGAAAAGGGAAGAGATGACCGAGAGGCCGAGCCCGGCCTGCAGGGCTGTTTGAAATTCCCCGTGGAACAAACAAGTCCTGAGGACTCCAACCACTTTAAAACCCCTGCAGCTGCAGACCTGTCCTTAGTGGTTTGGGGAGAGCAGAGCCTTTCTCCATCTATTCATACTCTGCGGGCTTTGCCTGCTAAAATATCACCCTGGGCACGCTATTTTTGACCCTCAGCCCGGAGCAGAGCAGCAGGCAGGCACTGCGGATGGTTATCTGCGGTCGAAAATCCAGAAAATATTGTAAAAGTGTGTAAATCCGAGGAATCTGGACAAATTCCAGCTTCACTAATCCCTTCTCCCAATATTCCTGCTGCTGTTTCAATTGGAAAACCATCCTGGAGTGCTGCTGCAGCCTTGCTGTGTGCAGAACCCAGTGTTTGGCTGCTCTTCTCTCGGAATAATTTGGGAGTTGTTCTGTGAGGAGCTCTGGGATGAAAGGGCTGCAGAAATATACGACCATTGTCATTAATCCTGGCACCGCTCAGGACCACCAGTATTTAAAATCAATTAACAGGCCTTTTCCTATTATCATTGGCAGTTCGTTTTCATCCAGCTAGGACAAGTTAAACTCTCATAAAAGTTAAAAACAATCTATTTTTGGAGGTAATACAGCAGCAGTAAAGGAGAGCTGGTGAATTCTCATTAGACTTTTACTGACAGGAGTTTTCTGGAAATAAGTTCCCACATGGAAGTTTTGGATGGGGGGAAAGGGTGAGATGACATCCAGCAAAGTGATTTAACCCTGCTCACTTCGCACCCTCAGCTCATCGTGTTTTTCCCTTCAGGTTATCGTGAAAATACATCAAAACAAAGTCTGTTCTGAGCTTAAAATACTCCGAGGCAGAGCCTAAATCCTCTCTGGGTTTGGCTCGTGACAGCCAAGGCGAGGTTGGGTTTCTGTAGCTGTTCCCAGGTCTCTGTCAGCAGAGGGAATTTTGTTCTTTTCCATGGCTCCATGTTCAGCTTTGTCAGCAGCCAGGACAGGACAGGATTAATGTTTGGGGCAGCAGCTTCCTGAAGGGATGGAGCATCCCCAGCTCTGCCTCCGAGAGCTCTGGAATTCGCATCAGCCCCAAATTCAGCCGCCTGTTCCGTGGGAAGTTTCAGCAGAACTCTCTGTGTTGCGTGGGAGAAGCATCCAAGTCACCTGGAAACCTCCACTGATTCAGGGATAAAGCAGAAAAAAGCTTTATCTGTGCTCTGATGCTCAGCATTTCTGAAATAAACCTCAAATAAACCAAAGTAAATCCATTTCCCAATGCACAATGACAATTAATCCAAGGAATACCGCTAATAACAGTTCCCAGCAGAGCTCTGGGAGCTCTTTTCTTATCTCCAAGAACACAATCAGCACCTGACCAGGGCAGGACCTGCACATTTCCTATTGCAAGGCAACAAGGAGCGTCTGGAAGCAGCTGGAAATCATTCAGGAGCACAGTGCAGTGAAAAGGAGTTTAAAAACCACACGGTCTCAATGATATTTTCACAGCGCTCCAAGCAATTTACTTCCACCAGCTCAATGGTTTCAAGGCTCTCCAGCTCCAAATTACACCCCCAGCAGCAATGCCAGCAGTGGGAAAAGTCAGAGCACCAGGCCAGGGGAACAACAGCCAAAGGCCTCGAGGAAAGGGCAGGAGATTCAGGAATGGCATCCTGCTGGATTTGAGGGGGATCAACCCAAACCCTCTCCTCTCTGCCGGTGTCTCCCTCAGATGTGTCTCATTATGGAAAATAATTTGCATTTTCTGCCAGTATTGCAAAGCCCACCGGAGCCACTCAGCCCATGGAATCCCTGCCCGGCCTCTCCACCTTGCTGGGGTTCAGAGCAGGAACCCGTTTGTGCCATAAATTGCAATTCCATACAGATTATCCAGGCAAAACTGGGATCGTGAGGAGTCCGTGTGACTCGTGACCCAGGTAAAGCTTTTCTTACCATGGAAACATGCCCGAAAATGGATCACAAACAGAGCAGGAGGGGCTGTGCTGATGCACTCCAGGGAATAAATATCCCAATTTAATTTGTGCCTTGCATTCCCCTGTGCAGTTCCTCAGGGAGCAGGGCACATTTTGTTTGTATTCACCCCCAAATGGTCATTTAGGGTGGGATGATCAGCTGTAATGAGCATTTTCTCCACCCTTTGAGTCAAAGTGAAGGCGAAATGAGGGATTTGGCAGAGTGAAGGTTACCCAAAACTCAGGTGCATATTCTGGAGCGAATTTGGGCTCAGTGTATTTGCAATCTTAGTGGGAGCACGGGAGGAAAAGTCAGAGGAGATAAATAAGGAAAAGGCAAAAAGCAAACAAAGAATTTTGGCCTGCAGGTGTTATCAGCCCTGGAAATCTGCAGCTGGAGATTTTTCAGGGGTCTGGACTCATCTGAACTTGAGACACACGAAAATTAAAGAAATACGAGGAGTTACACATATTAAACTTGTTCTGTGTTTAAAAAAATTTAAAATCCCCATTTAAAATTTTGCGTAAAAATCCCACAGAAGTTCAGGAATTTGTTGGAAGGATTGGAGAAGATGGGGACAACTTGGAGACAGGGGAGGGACAGGGAGAGCCCCACAAGTGCAGAACCTCAGGAGAGACTGAGCTGGGTCAGAAATACAACAGGGGAGAAGGGAAATAATTCCCCGAGAGGGACATGAGAACAGGACCTTGGAACAAAAATAAGTGAATTTTATCTCAAGGGGAGAAGGAAAATCTGGAGAGCCTGGGAAGGCAGATGGAGCTTTGGAGAGTAAAATGGTTTCGCTATAAAAATGTGCCTCACGTTATGACTGCAAAAATTACCGAGTGAGAAAATGAGCAAAAGGCCAGCTCAGAGTGAAAAGAGAACCTGGCTGCTCTGAATAAATGTTCTTAAAAATGAATGAGTGAAGCCTTGCAAAACTGTGGGGGGGGGGGAGGGAGAAAAACCAGCAAGTGTTTAAAGCAAATTTATCTATGAATGAATCAAGAGAGAAAATGTGAGCAGAGCACTTGCAGACAGAGCTGTCTTAATTTTAATCATCTCTAAAGGTCAAACACTTTCTGTCTAAGCAATTTACCCATGTCCCAAAGTAAGAATCCAGATTTTCTCTCCTCAAGAAAGAGATGAGTTTCTCTCATCATTAAAAAAGAGCTGAAAAATGGAAATTTCAATCAGGGTACAATTAAAGGAGAATCAGGAAACCTTTCTGAATTTCTAATCTGGAACTGGTGAACATCACAAACATCCTGCCAAACCCAAATATTTCGTTGTCCCTTCTTGTTGAGAGGGTTGTTTTTTTTTTAATTAATAACATTCTGGCAGGCATAATAGAGATTTAGAAATCTCTAAAACCCACAAAGGACGCACTCATTGGAATATGGAATGTTCTGAAAGCAAAGTTAGGGGATGCAGAGCGTTACAAAAGTTGAGGAATGAAAGGGCGACTAAAAAGGCATCAGAAGGTTTGAAACTTGGGGGAGAAAAAGCTCCCAGCAGAAAATTTAAGGTGCTGAATTTCGGTAATTTACCAAGCAGGAGCTCAAGACTTGGTTACATCACAATAATGTCAGGCTCTAAAACTCAGTGTGAGGTGGATGAAGGTTGAAATTAGTGGCAGATTTCTGATTTATCATTTTAACCAGAGTAGAGAGATAAAAGCAGTGCAGGTGAGGCCACTTGTGCTGCCATTGCACATAAAGGGAACGAAATATCCCCTCAAAGAAGCTTTTTACTCCACTGGAGAAAGGCATAAAGCCAATGAATTAAAGCCAAAATGAAGAAAAAAATGGAAGAATTGACTTTTTCAATGGATTCTTCCTCTCTGATCTAATTTGAGCCCCGTCTCAGCGCGTGGATGTTGGCTAAACCCGACTCACTGGCCTCGTTACAGGCCCCAGGGTGGGAGATTCTGTGGCCTTCACGTCGAGGTGAGGAGATTCCCTCTCCCAACACAACAACTGCGGCTGCCCCCGGGCTGGGAGCGCTCCGCGACACAAAATAAATACAAACTGCACATCCCGAGGAACGTGAATCCACAGAAAAACCAGGCAGCAGGGCCAGGCCTCGCTCAGCGCCACGGACCTGTCAGGAACCGCCACCCTCACGGGGTATTTTGGTATTTTGGACAGTGGGAAAGAGCCACAGACATGGTTCAAAACTAAAAAGGTTGACAAAATATATTAGGCTGAGGTCAAATTTCATTGAATCATTGCTTGATTATAGAGTGTCCCATCTCCAGCTTCACTCTGGAAACCACTTTTTAGTGTTTTCAAGGAGCTGCAATTATTTTTGTAGGGTTTGGAAACGAGTCCTGTATGGGATTTTGGGATTTTTCAACGCTGTTTCAGACAGTTCTGGTTTAAAATTAAACCTGGGCAGACTCTGAGCCCAAGGTGCCTGGGCTGGGCCAGCTCAGGGGGAGCAGGGCACAGGTTTGGGTGGCTTTAGTGGGAATTTGGCTCATTCCCAAAAGCATCGTGATGCAAGGAAAACAAAGGCGAGAAATTGGAAGCTGGGACTGACTTCAGCAAAGAATGGAAAGTGGGGGAAGCACCTTCAGTGCTGGAGCTGCCAGATAGAAAATAACAAACAAAAACCCAAAAGAAAAATAAGGAAATACAAAATAAAGCAAGTCTGGGGCTGATTTTAGCACTAAGAGCCTGCAGATGAATGATGTCAGGGCCAAAGTCTTCCACCCCGTCACAACAACCACCCAACAAACAAATAAAAGAACAAAAAAACCCTCACCCCAAAACAAACTAACAAAAAAAACCCCACCCCAAAACCAAACCAAAACAAAAACCCAAAATAAAACAAACAAACACACAAACAAAAAACCCCCAACCAAACCCAAGAAAACCAAAAACCCACCAGCAAAAACCCAATCCCCCCCAAAAAACCCAGATCCAGGATGTTCCTACAAGGCTGAATTTGACTTTGTGTGGCAGAAAGGGCCCTGAGCAGAGGAAAGGGCACATCCCAAGGAAATCTTGGAAGTTCTGCTTTTGGAATCCAGATCCACACTGCAGTGACAGGACGGAGCAATTAAGTTCTTCCGTAATTAGGCAGTTAACAAATTCCAGCAGAGGGGCTGTTAATTGTCCATCAGTGGCACCCCCAACTGAAGATCGCCCTAAATCTTCTCCTGCTTTATCTCTGTATTTTATACACCTCAATTATGTGTGTGCAGAGGGAGTTTCGTCCAATTTTAGGACTGGTTTTAACTGGGTTTACCTGTAAAACAAACAAAAGAAGAACAAAACCACCGACAATTCCCAGGCCTTATTTCCCTTTCTGAGGAACATTGGAATTTCCACCAGGGCAGATCAGACATGCAAAAAATATCAATAATAATTCTGGAAGGCCAATATCAATAATGGCGATTCTGAAAGACCAATCATTAAAGCCAAAAGAAAATCAGTTTAAAAAAAATTAATATATTATTCATTTTTTGAAAGATTGAGTTACACATCTCCAAGGCTTGTTTGACATTTATCTGAATCTTCAGGGACAAATCGAGTCCTGATCCAAATCTCCTTGGCTTTGAACAAAGTTACACGAAGGATGAAGCTGGAGGTTTTAAGGTGGCAAAACTGGGCCCAAAAAAGAATCAAAAATCAAATTTTGATTTGATCAAATTTGGAAAATCAAAACCTTTCCTGTTTCTGGTCCATAGCAGAGACTGAGAGCCAGGGATCAAAGTGGGATGCTGAGGTCTGAGGGAAGGGGATGTGGAGGGAAGAAATAACCCAGACAGGCAAATTCCTGCTTTTTCTGCTCTATTTCATCTCACCTGTCTCAGGCTTCCCCAGGAAGGTGATTAAACCTGTGCTTCAGTTTTGGAAAGCTGGAATTTTTATCAGCACTAAGAACCCTCCCAGGTGCTCAGACTAAACTGGAGTCTAAGCAGCTTTGCAGACCGGGCTCCCAAAACAGCAATAATGGCAAATTTTTACCGATTTTATTCAGGGCTGGGCTCCCTCTGAGCACTTTCTGGCTGTGATCAGCTCTCATTCCGTGGGTTGGGCTCTGCAGCAGCTCCTGCCTCCCTTTCCATGCATCCTGAGAACTCCAGGTTCAGCTCTCCCAGGAGAGAGCCCCCACCCTGTCCTCGGCAAGGTTCATCCCCCTCGTGGTTTAAATCGATTTAGGAACAAACCCAACCGCGAGGTGGGGTCTGCCGGGGATCACAGAGCAGCCAGAATCTTTGCTCCTCTATTTTTGGGCGTTTTCTCTAAAAAAGTTTTTCAATCCTGAGCGAAAAAGCTGCTCCACCAGCCCCACGTGTGCTAACGAGGTGAAACACGTATTTCTTACTTTGTAATTACAGGATTTGAGCTGCGGCGTCAGAAATTTCAGATCTATTTCATAAAAAGAACCAGATCGTTCTATTTAGGGAAAATTCCCCCCACACCACTTTTTCCCCCTCCCGGGATAGACATGAAAACACCTTTGAAAAATTATTTTTTCCCCCCTAATTCTGGTTGCTTTCCCGGGTGTAAGAGCGTTCGAGTGAATGTAATTACATCTTGCATCGGACAAGCCAAATATTTGATCTCATATTAATGTGTTTTCTCTCCAGCTGCTGGGAAATGTGGCTTCTCCAGCAGATGCAGAACATTTTTAAGAGCTGGGCAAACCCAGTATTTATTTATGAGTTTATGGATTTGTGGGAGTGCGTGTGCAGATGGAAATGGAAATGTGGGACACGGCAGGACACGGGGAATGACTTCCCACTGACAGAGGGTGGGGTGAGATGGGATTTTGGGGAGAAATCCTTCTCTGGGGGGGTGGGGAGGGGCTGGGATGGAATTCGCAGAGAAGCTGTGGCTGCTCCATCCCTGGAAGTGTCCAAGGCCAGGTTGGAGCCACCTGGGATCATGGAAGGTGTCCCTGCCCATGGCAGGAGTGGGATGGGATGATCCTTGAAGTCCCTTTCAACCCACCCCAATCCATAATTCCATGAAGTGCTGAAGACAGAAGAGGGGAAAAAAAGCTCCTGATTATGAACACTTCCCTCTCCCCTTGAAATAATTCAATTTTTTGTGAAATAAAGCCATGAATGTTTCTGATCCTTACGGCACTGGGGAAAAAAGGATCAATAACAAATAGAAATAACGGCCCCCAGTGGTGCTGGGAGAGGTTCCCCCACCCCTCCGAGGCCCTGACAACCTGAATTCTTGTGCTTTGCACCTGGAAAGGGATTGGACCCACGGACTGGACACCCAGAATCATAAAATCCCAGGATGGTTTGGGCTGGAAGGGACCCTAAAGCCCACCCCATTCCCTGGCAGGGAACATTCCACAGCCCATTGCTCAGTCGGGTGCAACAACAGGGAAAAAGAAGAATCAGAGGAAAAGAACCCAAGGATGCAAATTCCCTGCTGTCCTTGCCCACGTCCCAAGGGAGCTCCTGACACATCCTGTATGGACTGGGCAGAAACTGGGTGGGGAACACCTCTCGTGGCTGGGTGGTGATGGGAGGCAGTGGAAAAATTACGCTGAAATATTTAATTGATGCTTCATGCTCCAGCTTTGGACTTGGAATCCGTTTTCCAGCATCCTCTGGAGGCTTTGGTAATGCTGCCACCTAAAATTTGCATTGATAAATGATCTGCATTAAAGAAAAAAACACAGAGAGAAATTCAGGTCAGTGACTTCATGGAAACCAGGTCATTGTGTTTGTACGGGATGGTAATTCCAGAGGAGCACAGAGAGCACCAGGTGAGGGCACCTCTAGTCCCTGGTAAAGGCATCCAGGAATGACCCAGGAAAAGTTAAAAAGGGAAAAAAAAAAAAAAGAAAAGTTTTATTTCTGGGAAGTGCTTCTACAATTTTGGAGGGTTTTAAGAGTTTTGGCGGCAGCAGCACGCGGTTCGTGACATCAGCACGATCAGAAGGGTGCAGTCAAGGTAAGCAAAAGCTCAAATAATCTCTTTTAAACACCATCCTGATTTGCAGAGCGATGGGAACAGAAGTGTTTATAGTTCGTCAGGTGAAATTCAAGTCAGGGATTGCCCTCCATGGCGCAGACATTTCCCAAATGGAACAAAACCTATGGAGAACTCCCAGCAAGGGCAAGAGGAAAGTGGCCATGATCCTGGTTTTTGGGAATCCAGATGAAGCCAGGATATCTCTGGGTTCACACACTGCTACCTTCAAGCCACATCAAGGGATCCTCCTCCCAAAGCTAATATCCCACATTTTTAAATTTAATTGTATGATTTTCCCCCATTTTCGCAGCTCATGATTCAACAGCAGCTTCAGAAATGAACAGATAATTCAATTTTCACTTTTCAGCCCTGCTGCTTTGTTTATTTAAGAACCCTGATTGAGAAATGAGTGGCCCAGGACTTGGTGTCACTCCAGCATCTCCTGGTGTTTCTGGGAACCACCCACATCCAGCAGCAGGGAGATTCCAGAGAAATCCCATCCCTGGATGGAACAGCACCAATCAAAGAAAAGGCTGGGTTTGTTTGAATTAGGGAGGGGAAAGCAGAGAAAAATAAACTGCAAACCAAAGTATGTTCCTACTTCTGCTCCTTTCCCCCGGATTAAGGAAGAGATCCAAACTTTCTGCACATTAAGGACAAGAAACATCTCTCTGCTGCCCTCAGCCCTTCCAACTCTATTTAGTCTTGATTCAAAAATCATTGAGAAAAGGAAAAATCAAGGATTTTTGCCCTGATTCCCATGGTTGAGCATCCCATCCGTGTTTAGCCTGAGGAGCACTGAGCTGTGTACATACTTTTTTGGGCTTCAGTGGCAGAAAATAATAGGGTTCAGTAAATGGATGCAAGAGAAAAAGGTTGTAATTATTCAACTAAAATATGGAACTCAGCTTGTTTAAATAAATACCCTCCTGCCCACAGCCAGCAGGGGTTCTTTTAGTGTATTTTATCCCATGGCAGGGATAAAACGAGGATGTGAATGCTGATAACAGGAATCAGATCAGAAAAGAACCCTCGATACGCCAGGAGTGAGGGGATGAAATGCTCCAAACCCTGATTCCCTGAGGAAAATGCTCTGGAATGAAGGAGAGACCACTCCGCGCAGGGAGAGGTTCCTGAGGGCGGCCCGGAGCAGAGCTGTGAGCGCAGCAGGCGGGAAAAGGGGGAAACTCCGGCACAATCCAAGGAGTCCGGGGAGAAGGCTGAGCCCTGGGTGGGAGCCAAATCAATGCTGTGGAGGGAAAATCCCTCTCTGTGCTCTGTGTGTCCTTCGGAGATGCTGCGAGGAAGGTGGCACTTCCAGGGAGCTTTGGAATCGCACCCAGAGGCTCCTGCAGCAGCGACCACTCGGAGCTGCAGAAAACCGGCTCTGCTCAAGGAGGGAAAAAAGGGATCGAAGGAAATTCCCCACATTTTGAGTTTTTAAGTTGTTTCATTCTCATAACACCTTCAAATATCAGTGCAGCGCAACAACTGGGATTTCTGTCCCCCAGGAAATCAGGATTTCTGCTGTCGGCTTCAGGCAGCAGCACCAGGGCTGGGACAGGGTCTTCCATCAGGAAAAGCCAGCGTTGGATGGGTCCCCTGCATTTTTCTCCATGAAATCCATGGAGATGCATTTTCATCCCTGAAATCCAGGTGGGTTCAAGGATACACAACCATTCTTTTCCCTCAGAAATTGAATTCCTCCCTGCGGTGCCCACCAGTGACACCCCAAAACCCCCCAGGGCTGGGCAACTTTCCCCACACGGAATCACGGAATGATTTGGGTTGGAAGAGATTTAAAGATCAGCTTCTTCCAACCTCCTGCCATGGGCAGGGACACCTTCCACTATCCCAGGTTCCCGTCCAGCCTGGTCTTGGACACTCCCAGGACTGGGGGAAGTATTCCCAAGTTTCCTGGCTCCTGGAGTTTGAGTTCTAGGGAAGGAAGGGGCTGCAACCACTGAGTTTCACTGCGAACTCGCTCTGAGGGGCTGAGCCAGCAGTGCTGCCGTGTTCCCTGGAATCCTCACAGAATTCCCAATATTCCGTGTCTCTAGACTGCAGGGAATAGCAAAAAATGGGGGATTGAGAGACACCAGGGATGGTTCTCCACAGGGCCTTTGCTGCCAACCCTCCTCTGTCCTTCCCTTCCAGAGAGAGAAAAAACTGAGAATCCATCAGCAGCATTAAAAAAAAAAATAAAATTGCAACTCTCCATTCCACGTTATTGCAGAAAAGTAATTAAAATCCAACTGCTGCCTCCATCCCCTGGGAGCAAATTTTTACTGGAAACGAGAAGGAAAGGTGGTTGGACTGTGGAAACATTTACCAGCTGCAGGTATAATGCCGTGTCTGTTGTCAGAGGGAACATTTCATTGGTTTATTTCTGGAGGATTATTTAGAGGGTTGTGGTCTCTACGTCCAGGTCTGAAGAGAAGGAAAAAAAAAAGGAGGAAAAAGAAAAAAACCCCAGCCTCTGAGGTGTGCCTTCTTTCTGCAGAATAGTGATTTGTTACGTGTTTGTCTGAGTTAAATATAGCAGCCAGGCCTTCGGCACAGGCCGGTATTTTATCCTGCTCGCTTTTAAAAAGGAGAAGGAAAAAAAAAAGGAGGAAAAAGAAAAAAACCCCAGCCTCTGAGGTGTGCCTTCTTTCTGCAGAATAGTGATTTGTTACGTGTTTGTCTGAGTTAAATATAGCAGCCAGGCCTTCGGCACAGGCCGGTATTTTATCCTGCTCGCTTTTAAAAAGGAGAAGGAAAAAAAAAGAGGGAAAAAAAGGGGAAAAAAAGAAGGGAAGAAAAAGGAAAAAAATAAGAAAAAGGTAAAAAAATAAAAGAAGAAATTCTTGTTTGGATATAAGAAAAAGACACCAAAAAAAAAAGAAGAAACAAGAAAAAGAAAAATCAGAAAGCCACAGTTCTGAGGTTTGTTTCCATTTTCAGGTGTTCAGTTTTCAGTGATGTGATGGGGCAGTTCCAGCCACGTTTTAATGCTCTTTGTTGGCTGTTCTGTCTCCAGGGGTGATTCCTGATCCACGGAGGTTCCCCGCTCACAAGGGACCGGTGTCACCTTGGGGGTTCAGTCCCTTGGACACGGGAGAAGCTGTGCCAGGGCACCTGATGGCTCCATGGAGCTGCCTTCTCCTTCCCTCTGAGGGCAGCGAGTCTCTGGGCTGGAATTCCCAGAGAAGCTGTGGCTGCCCCTGGATCCCTGGGAGTGTCCAAGGCCAGGCTGGAGCAGCCTGGGACAGTGGGAGGTGTCCCTGCCCATGGCAGGGGTGGGATGGGATGGGATGATCCTTAAGGTCCCTTCCAGCCAAAATCATTCCGTGCTAAATTTCAAATTTAAATCAAGTATTTGAATGAAAATATTCCAAATTCAGGAGGATGAATCCCCTCACTGAGGAGATTGCATTTGGAAGTTGCTTGATTTAAATAATTTAATTTCAGTATTAAGCCTGAGTTAAATGAAATCCCAGGACTGTTCTGATTCACCTTCTGAATTCGAGTTTTCCCTTATTTCTATCACACTTCCAAACTTTGATGTTTCCTCTGCTGCCATGAGAAGCAGGAATGGATAATCCCAGAGTTCCTTTAGCTGCTTTCAGCGGGGAGGGAAGGAAATGGGATCCCATCCGTTGCCACAGATCCGCACCCTCACCATCAGCACGGACCTGCTGGTGATTTGTGTGCTCACACAAATCCTCTGCCCGCTGCAGACACAGCACTGCAAGTGCTGAAGGATTCAAGTCGAGCTCTGATTTTGATGCTGGATTCTCCCAAAAAACCTGCTGGATCCTGTTTTCCCTGCCCCTGCGCAACACACCCTTGCCAGAGGGTGTTTTGAGCTCCTTCCCCACGAGAGCAGTGGGAAAAGAGATCCCAAAAATATCCTGGAGAGCAGGGATGGAGCAGGGCGGAGGTGGAAGCCTCAGAGCTGGGGATGGGTGAGAGGAGCAGCCTCACAAGGAGAAAATGAGAGTTTCCTGCTGGGAGAAATCCTTCCCACCTATCCCGTTATTCCGAGGGGTTTGTCCGGGCAATCCCCATCTCGTTTCCCTGGCAGAGTGCTGGGATTTCAGGACATGGTGCCATAAACACCATTGGAGTGCTGGGAACAGCCCTTGGAGTTGGATTTCTGGGTGGATTATCTGGGAAAAGTGAGGAATGACCATGGAAATTAGGCAGCAAGGGAGCCTCAGCTTCCTTTCAAACGGCAAATTTCCCTTTTGCAGGATATAAATAAATATTCTCTGTTTTTCCCTGATATTTCAGTGGACATTGTATTTTTCCTCTGGAATCTCCATGAATATATTTAATTACACATACATGAAGATACATATTTATATATATAAAATATAAATATATATATGTATAAATATATATAACATAAATATATATAATATAAATATATATATATATGTATAATTTCCTATTTCTCTACAGCTCAAAGCTCAGAAATCCCTTACCCATGACCTGCTCTCAGTTTCTGAATTAACTCTGATTTATATTAATGCTCTTTAATAATGTGCTCCCCTCTGCCCTGGACTCAGAAACTCCAACTGCACTTCCAGCCTTTGGAATGAGACTCTGAGATAATAAAATTTGCAATGTTGCAGCAAATTATTATTCATTATTATTACTATTGCCATTTCTAATAAGAAAAAAGTAGATATTTCTATGAAAAAAGTTGATTTATATTTAATACTGCAATGAACACAAGTTTAGACCCGAGAGTTGGACTTAACACCAACAGAAACAAGTTTTAAGGGGTGAAATGTTTCGTGTTAAAATACAGGGAATGCTCGCTTTGAGATTTTTTGAAAGGAATTTACTCATTTCATTTTATTATGGAATTTTTGCCGTGCAGCACTGCGAGAAGCTCACAGCCTCACAGCTGGGGAGATCCACGGGGCTTCCTTCGGGTTGGACACCTGTCAGTCAAATAAATTCCTGAGACAACCCGTGCGTCAGGGCCTTGAGGAGAAATGAAAGCTGACAACTCCAACGTTGGGAAATTTCCTTCCACAAGAACACAGCTCCGGCTGCCGGGGCTGCCTGAGAGTCCTGGAGGGGTTTGGAAGCCCCTGGAGTGTCTCACGTTCAATTTTTACATTAAAACAGTTTTATTTCCCCGAGGGTGGAGTGTGAGGAGCACCCCAGCCCTCATCTCCTCGTGGATGTGGCGCCTCCTCAACCCATCCTGTTCCCACCTGGATCTACCTGACTGCTGAGTGCATTCCGTGAACATTTAAAAATGTATTTACAGATGTCTTTAAGTTCATTCCCCTCCATTTTTCCGTGAATGCGACAGGATTTGTAAGGAATAATGTTCCTGGGAGTGGGGAGCCTTGGTCTGCCAGCCTGGGTCGGGTTCCTGTGACAACAGGGCCATGGTTTGGTGGGACTCGGCAGTGTTTGGTTTATGGTTGCACTCTGTGACCTTTAAAGGTCTTTTCCAGCCCCAACTGCGCTCTGATCCCATGGATTGCTGCAGGTTTCTCTGCCTGTGCCAGAGCCCTGCGGAACCTGATCAGCCACCAGGCATTCGGGCTTTGGGCCGTTTCCTTCTGGAGACACAAACAGTTTAATTGGCTAAGCCCATAATGAGAGTTCTCCTTTTACCCAGGAGAGCCCCCTGATTTCAAACATAAACCCTGGAAACCCAAGCTCTGGTGCTGGGCAATGTCAGAACTCCTTGGATTTGGCAATCAGGGAATTCCAAAGGCTCCCTCCGGCTGGGGATGTGGAATGGTGGCACACCGGGGTTGTTTATCTGCTAAAGCCGCCACTGTCCCTGGTTCCAGATCTTCAGGAGGAGAGGAAACAGCCTCAAGGTGTGCCAGGAGAGGTTTAGATTGGAAATCAGGGAAAATTCATTCATGGAAAGGGATGTCGAGCCTGGAACAGGCTGCCCAGGGTGGTGTGGAGTCACCATCCCGGGAAGTGTTCAAGAAACGGGCGAAGGTGGCACCTGGCGACAGGGCTCAGTGGTGACCGTGGTGGTGGTGACGGGCTGGTGATTGGACTCGATCGTCTCAGAGATCTTTTCCAACCTGAACCATCCTGGGATTCAAGGATCCACCTTTCCCTGCCCATTTTCCTCCTACAGTCCAGAAGGAACTGTAAATCCTCTATAGACACGACCATATTTTCATTCCCTGCCCTGGCCAAGATACATTTTATTTTGTAATGTTTACAATATTTACAATAAACACTGGAGTTTGCAGCTCTTCCGTGATCCGTGGGCTGTCACCCTGAGAATACAAATTGTTCAAAAAACAATGAACCAGCAAGAAAAGTTTCAGCCTTTAAAGAGACCGAGGACTCAGCACTGAGAGAACACGGAATTCCTCACACATTTTTTCCCCATCCCGTGTGGGATCCACCCCATGGGAAGGGGATGGCGTTGCTGTAGATCAGCAGGGACTGCCATCAGAGGCGTTTTAATGAAATATTAACGGCCCTGCTTTAATAGGAATTTCAGCAGGACCTAAATGAAGTCATTGGGAGGGAGATATTGTCCCATTAAGCCCAGTAAAACCTTAAGCTGCTGTCTGGAGGAGAGGCTGTGGGCAGTTAAAGTGACCATCAATTTCAGCAGCTGATGTTCTTTACAAGTCTCTGAAGTGTGAAGTCCCAGCCTGGCTGATGTATTTCACTTTAATTTCCTTTTGGAAAACGGAGCTGTGGTTAGCGGGGAACCTCCTGCACGCTCCCACACGGGCGAGGAGAGCCTGAGGAGTGCAGGGAAGGAGGAAATTATTTAACCCTTTGCAAAAGCTATACAATTTCTTTAGTTAAGTAAAGAAAAATAAGCGGAGATGGTTTCTCCTTTAGTTCCTGTGTAAAAATAAACAAAAGTTGTGCATAGCTAATAACCAGGTTAGGGCCCCTTGCTAATACCTCCTCCAGCTCCTGAAAACTCGCTGAAAAATCTCTTTTTTCCCCATTTCCCTGCACTTCAAGCAAGTTCTAAGTCAGCAGCTCGTGCCCTCTGTAGGGGAAGAAGATAAGGATCGTGTAATTCCATCTGATTTGCCATTTCCAAGCGATCCCTCTGCCACCAGACCACACAGGTACACGGAGCCTCCGTATCACATGGAGCTCGCTGCGGGTTTCGGGTCGAACCTGAGGTTTCCAGCTTGCCCCCGGCTGCTCCCAGTCCCCCCCAAGTATGGGGGATGATGGGCACGGAACGTTCCCAGTCACTCTCAGACACTCCCAGTATCAGTCCAGCCGCTCCCAGTATGATCCAAACATGACCCCAGTGTGCTCCCAGTCACTGCCAGTATGAACCAGTTGCGCCCCACATGGTTCCAGTTGCTCTCTTTCACCCTCACTTTAGTTCCAGTCTCTCCCAGTGTAGCCCAGTTCCCTCCAGCATCTTCCCAGTCCCTCCCTGTTCCTTCCAGCATGACCCCATTTGCTCACAACCACTCCCAGGCAGCCTCAGTGCAGTCGCACTCACTGCCAGTATGATCCCAGTCACCTCCAGCATGATCCCAGTTGATCCCAGGGCTGAGAGGAGCCAAGAGACAAAAGAGGGTTGAGATAACAAAAGATGTAATAATGAGAATATCCACCTAAACGATGTTTGAAAGAGGGAAAGTGCTCCCTGCTTTAACTATACCCTGGACATATGGATTTATTTTATATAGATAGATACTGATTATTGCAGAGAGATTGGGGAACAACAGCAGGAATGAAAACACTTTGGGGATTTTCCCTAATGTTCTTGGAAATCAAAACTTTAGGATTTAATTCGTATCATCAGGAGCACCCTACTTGCCAAAAAACCAGCAAAGACAAATGATTTATGACCCTATAAGAGAGGGACCTGCAAATAAATCAACAGAATCTGGGGTTGGAAGTGGACTGGATGCATTTATCAATAATTGCAGAGCTCTAAATTATTTTTTTTTAATGAAAAGACAGCAAACTGGCCTCTTACAAGGTGTTATAAAGTCATTCACAACATTGAATCCCAGGAATTTATTCTTAAATGATAAGCCAGCTCCGGAGGAATTTGCAAACAAATCAACGGAATTTGGGGTTAGAAGTGGCCTGGATGCACTTATTGCTGTTTACAGTGCTCTAAATTATCATTTTTAATAAAAAGGCAGCAAACTGGCCTCTTACAAGGTGTTATAAAGTCATTCACAACATTGAATCCCAGGAATTTATTCTTAAATGATAAGCCAGCTCCGGAGGAATTTGCAAACAAATCAACGGAATTTGGGGTTAGAAGTGGCCTGGATGCACTTATTGCTGTTTACAGTGCTCTAAATTATCATTTTTAATAAAAAGGCAGCAAACTGGCCTCTTACAAGGTGTTATAAAGTCATTCACAACACTGAATCCCAGGATTTTATCTGTAAAAAATGGAATCAAAACAAATAAAAACCCCAGCTGATTTTATTATTCCCTCTGCAGGATCACGGTGCCACTCCACTGAGCACTGATAGCCCGATTTCCTGGGAAAACAGACAGGGATGTGCTGAGGAGCCTCTCCAGGAGTGCCACAAGTGTCCCCCAGCACTGGCAGCTCCGGAGGAATCTGAAAACAAATCAACAGAATCTGGGGTTGGAAGTGGACTAAATGCATTTATCTCTGTTTACAGTGCTCTAAATTATTACTTTTATTAAAAAGGCAGCAAACTGGCCTCTTACAAGGTGTTATAAAGTCATTCACAACACTGAATCCCAGGATTTTATCTGTAAAGAATGGAATCAAAATAAATAAAAACCCCGGCCAGTTTTATTATTCCATCCGCAGGATCACGGTGCCACTCCACTGAGCACTGATAGCCCGATTTCCTGGGAAAACAGACAGGGATGTGCTGAGGACACCCCCAGGAGTGCCACAAGTGTCCCCCAGCGCTGGCAGCGCCAGAGGAACCCCGCTGGAGAAGGACAGCGCTGTTTATTTGCCGTAGCGGCGTGGAGAGAGGAACTAAACTCGTATTTATTTTGCACACGGATATTGAAGTTGCTGGCGTGAGGGGAGGGCTCTCTGCTCTGCCAGACTGACCAAGGAGAACATTTTAATGGTCCAATCATCTCCCCCTCCCTGGCTGATGGCAGCTTTTGAAGGCCAGGCCCAAAGGCGGCCGAACCATGCGAGGTCCCCTCTTGTCTCCTGGTTGCATCCGGGTGTGGAACTTGTCCTGCCCCCAGGAAATCGGGAGCAAGGGGATCCCAAATGCTGCTTTCAGTGCTGATGCCCCTCAGCAGGAGAGCCCTGAAGGGCTCCCTTAAATTCAGCAAATTAAATGGGGCGTGGAGGTTGAAGTGGTTTAGAAACGCGGCTTTCGGCCTTGGAGGAGGTGGTGGGAAGTGAGGAGCTTGAAGATTAAGGAAGAGCTGAGGAAGTTTTGCTTTTTTTCAGATGTGAAACACAAAGCAAAGCTGGGAACTCAGCCTGCCTGGCTCCTGCAGCTGAGCCAGACCAAATCCAGGAGCCGCGCGTTTGGGGATGGCTCCATGTGCCACCCCCATGGAAAATCCCAACCTGCGTCCCAGTGGGGAGCTCCAGCAACCACTGCTGCTCCACACAGGTCATGGGGGGCCAAAATCTGCCTTCAAAAGCTCAGAAATAATTCTGAAAATCCAGTTTATGAACTCATTATCTGCACATGAAGAAGCCAAAGCTCCAGATGAGATCCAATTCTCCTTTTCAAAACCTGGATTCTTTGCTCTAAACAGTCACTCCCCAAAACAGCACCTCACTTCTCGCACGTAAAATGGTCTGTAGTGAGTGCAAGGACGAGGGACAAACTTTCACGGAGAGTTTCTACTTTGGGCAAAAATCTGAGCCCTCTTGGTGGAGTAAAACTGAAGTTTTACTGGAGTAAAAATATACAGAATTTAGGGACAAATATCAGAAATCCTGGCCTGCAGATACAAGATTTGCAGTTCGAGCTTGATTGCTCTCGAGATTAAATCCTAGAAATAAAAATTTCTGGAATTGTGATAGGGATTAAAATTTGGGAGCTCAATTATCAAACATTTTCCTGTATTTCTGGTCACTATGAGAATTTTATCTACTTTAAACCAGCTTTAGTGGTGTACATAAAGTATCAGTGCATGTGCTATCACCAGTCTAATCCTTGAGAGGCTCAGAGAAAGATTCCCTTTATTTTAAGGCTGCTTTTCCTGTGTTTATTATTGGGGAAAAAAAAAAGTTTATGTGTCTGCCAGTTAGAAATTCAATAGGAATGAAACAGAATGTCAAACAATGCCAGAAGCAAGTCCCAGAGTATCCAATTCCGAGGCCAAACCAAGTGCCAGGACTGGTCCCACGTGGAGCTGGTTCAGGGCCAGGTGAGCACGTGGGGCTGAGCATCCAGGTGTGAAGAATTCCAAAGGGAATCCCCCGGAAAACCCTGCTCAGGGAGCGGCTCTGCTCCTCACTCCTTGGGAACTGCTCATGGGGAAACCTCTGCTCAGCCCTGGGCTCCACTTAAGCCTGGCCTGGCCAAGCCTGAGGAGAGTTTGTCCCTGGGAGTTGGTGGCATTCAAGTGGGAAGGGGAAATGTCAGGTAAGTTCTGAGTTAAATTCCCTATGGAAATACAGATTTTCAGTGGCCTTGGTGGTGAGGAGGTTTCCTGTTAGTGCCCAAAGCCGTGGGTGCAGTTTGGATGTCCAAAGCTTGGAAAGCTTCTAAACCAAGAGTGAGGTAAAGAAGCAGCAAGAGAAGGAACAAAAGATCAAAAGCAGTAAAGAGAAGTTAATTTCCTGTGGTGCTGGAGGAAGAGTTTTAGAATCCTGGTCGGTTTTCTGTCTGAAATACTCTTTCTAGAGGAAAAAAAATCACCTAAATCTATCTAGAAATGCATGTTCTTGCTGTTCTCCTGCACGTCTGCCCTTAAAAATCCTCAGAATTGGTGAAAGTCTGTCAGTCCATGGTTTTTAATTGACCCTGGAGTGATGCTGCTGGAATACTTCCTGTGCTTTGTCTCCTGTGGGGCCGTTTGTGAGCCT
This sequence comes from Oriolus oriolus, assembly GCA_013400235.1. Taxonomy (NCBI): domain Eukaryota; kingdom Metazoa; phylum Chordata; class Aves; order Passeriformes; family Corvidae; genus Oriolus; species Oriolus oriolus. Next base: position 392,504 of record VXBT01000858.1, on the reverse strand, counting down.
GGAGAATGACGTGGGTGGAGGAAAGTAAAAAATGATAAAGATTTAACAACTTCCCAAAAAAGTTCATCTGAGTTGCTTCTTTCTTTACTCAATTTGCCCGTGCAGGGAGATGAGATGTGCATCCCGTGGGATCCCTGCTGCGGGCAGCAGTGACATCCTGCATCCTGATAGTGAAAGCTGGGGGAGCATCCTGTCCCTGGAAGTGGAAAAAAAACCAACCCCCCAAAGGTGTTGAAGCTTCCTAAAGGCCGCCGAAGTGGGGAGCAGGGTGGTGGGCAGGAAGTCAGGAGCCTGGTGAAGCCCATTAAGATGGAAAAAGTGAAGTAATCCAGCACAGTGGGCTATTCAGGGCTGCGAAACGCGGGGAAGGCAGAAAGGAGCGGGAGGCAGGGAGGCTGAAATTCAGCTGGAACTCGGGGGTCTCCGGGCAGCAGCTGTAGATCATGTCTGGCAAAGCAAGTGTTTATTTGGACAATAATAGCCTTGAAGCCTCCTGATAAAACCATCTCCTTGCACTTCCATCCATAATACTGCCAGAGGTTTCCTTAAGTATTCCCTTCTACTGGGATGTAAAGCAATCCCCGCTCCCGGCGTTCTCGGCGGAAGTGGGGGATGAAAATGATTTCCCTTGCAGTGGGCAGGCAGAGAGATTAAAAAAAAGGGGGTTAAAAACAAAAAAAGAAAAAGGAAGGGTCAGTCTTTTGTTCAGGTTGGGTTTTTGGGGTTTTTTTATCCACATCTTTAATTATTTCCTTGGAAAAACAAACGCGGCGATGGATCCTGGGCTCCTGAGGAAACACCAGAGGAAGGCGGCTGTTTTCCGAAGCCCCCTCGCCATGTGGCTGCTGCTGGGTGCCTTTTGTCTCCCTGGTTTCCTGAACATGGATGGAAAGCGTGGCCCTTTCATAATCCAGCCCCTCTCCCTCCCCTGTGCCTTTGTACAGTCGATAGGAGAAAGGAACCAGCTGCAAAAAAAAAAGCCTTTTCATGTCTCCCGTGCTCCCTGACCCCCCTTCAACACCTTGGGGTGCCCGCCGGGAGTTCCAGGGTTTCTTAGGTTACATTATGGCAATCTCCTCCTCCTTGAATTTGATGGCAGCTTGGGCTCGCAGGAACAGCTGCCTCCAGAATTTTAGCGCGGATTTTTGGGAGGAAAAAAAGGGAATTCTGAGCTGTTTTCTTCTCAAAATAAAAGATTCAACTCGGCCTTCCCAAAATAAGAGAAGGTGGGAATGGGTGTTGAGTTTAAGACGTGAATGAATTAAAACAAGTCTGGCTTTAAAATCGGGGATTAAACTCAAATGTGGGAATTCATCAAACGTGTGGATGAATATTAAGGGCAGATTCCACACTGTGCTTAACTGCCCTGCAAGGTACTCAGTGCCTTGAAGCAGTTGTAAAAAACCCCAATGAAATCCCAAATCCAGGATCCTCATCCCATGGCGAGGGGGGAAAGATGAAGGAAATCAAGGCACTGCATGCCAGGGAAGTGATTCTGGTCTGTTCTTTACCTCTAAGCTGTGATGCCACTGGAAAAGGCCAGAAAGTGCCATTTTCAGGAGAAATTGGAAAGAGCAAAGGTACAGGTTTTCCTATGGCTGCCAAGCATCCTTTGGGCTTTGTTGGAATTTATTCTTTTTAATTTCCAACAAGAATATTTACGGAAAAATGGAAGAAATTTCTTCTTCTCAATGCAGTCCTATGGAAAGGCTGCTCCCTTTTAATGGAACCATCCGGTCAGTGTCACTTTCTTGATAGACAAACATAAAACCTATTTAGATGTATTTATAGATAGATTTAGACCGAGAAGGTGATGCTTGGTTGTGCAGTTTGACATCAAGAAGATTAAAATCCACTCTAACCTCTTACCAAGAGAAATAATCTCTATTTAGCTGAAACAGCGGCTCTTGACTTGAAGGCAACCAGGCCTCGAGAACTTTCTGCTTCCTGAAAAATTTGTTCATCTCCCTGATCTTTCCCTCCTGGATTTGGGCTCATTTGGGAGCTGCTGCTCTCCTTTTGCGAGGTATTTTGGTGATGTTTTTGTGCTACTTCAGCCCTCTCTGACAATCCTAAACAGGTCCCTCTCCAAGGCTCTTTCTCAGAGTCTCGGGATTTTTTTTTTTTGCAGCTTTTTTTTTCCCCCCACACATCTGTTTTCCAATCTGGAGCCCAGAATGGGATCAATCTGCCCAACACTCACCAGGAATGTACATCATAAAAAAGACAGAGGCCACATTGCAGGCGAGCCGTCAGCACGGCGCAGCGACCGATATATAAAATATCGACCCGAGCTGCCGAGGGCCGAGCCTCATTTGGGGTCTTTTATGAGCTGCTGCTCCGGAAATGGACCCCCCAAAATTAAAGCTGGGGTCAGTGATGGTCCGTGCTCAGAGAATATCAGGGAGCTTGTTGTGAATGCACACTTAAATACAAATTTGAGGATAAAAATCTGTCCAGGGCGAGGATTTGGGCTTGGATCAGCTCAGAATAATTGGGGTTCTGTGAAAAATGGTGAAAGTAGGAAGCCTTTGGGAGAATATCATTAAACAGCATTTCTTTGTATTTATAAGCTGCTTTATCATATTCTTGATTAATGAGGGACTCAAAATTCATTTTTTGAATTCTGTTTGGGAGATCTTTTGGGACAGCGGCTTTTGTGCAGGTTTGGCTCTGTCAATATTTTGCAGTTTGGGTTTGGCCGCTCTGCTGGGTCTGTTGGCCTTTTCCATGTGTTTTAGTCCTGCATTTTGGCAAGGACTGGGCCAGCCTGGAGCTGGGCAGTGCTGTGGGGTTGTGTTTAGTCTGTCAGGGTAGGACTGGGATCCGTCTTTCCTCCCCTTCCCGTTCCGCCGCGCTGGCGGAACCGTAAACGAGGATTCCAAACGATGCTGCTGCTTCCTCGGACACCCAGGGAGCCGCAGGCTGAGCAGGGCAGGAGGTTTCTGGCTTCTTGCAAATATTTCTGTCCCCTTGGAAATTTATTCTGTAGGTAAAGCACAAATATACTCAGAGAGCCACTGCCCCGTCGAGCAAAGACTTTTAAAATTCACTTCACGTTTCTCCCACCACAGGATTTCCCTGTTTTTGCTGCTGAGGAAAATATTTCATCTAAAAGCAGGGGAATGTCCTTCCCTTGTCTAATCAGCTGCTGCTTTATATCAAATTAGTGTTTAAACCTAAAATCAGGGGAATAATTGGCCATTTTTCATGTTGAGGTGCTGTCATTTGTCCTGCAAACATCAGGTTTCTGATTCTGAATGGCCCAATATTTGAATATCCATGTATTCAACACTTCCAAAGCTCATTTTCTTACCAATCTCATGGAAATAAAAGATCAAATCAGCTGCTGAATATCAACACAAAAAAACACAAGTTAAATGGAAAGATTCAATTCTACCAGGCCTGAATTTCCCAGGATTAAAGCAGACAGAAAATTTATGTTACTCCTGCCCAGGAATTGGCCAAAACCAGAAGGAATTAAAAAATCCTGCACTTTTCTTAGCAACCCAAACTGAACCAGCGACAAATAATCTGCAATTTTCACCTTCACATCATTTGTGGAGGGCGGGTTTGGCCTTTCCAAATTACAGCAAAGCTTTGAGAGCGTCCGTGGAATAATTCAGCGGAGAAATTTGGCCCGACCATCATCAGAGCAGTGAGAAAACAAACACGAGTGGATTAACATAATTGCTTAATCAACAGCGTTCACTGAAGGGCCTGCAAGTGTGTGGAATTAATCATCTCATTGTGAGGAGCATTCTGAGTAATGAACATAATGAGAACTTTGCACAGCTGGCAACTATTTTAATCCATTAACCAGCAAAATAAATAGGTCTAGAAAAACAACATTCCGTATTATTTTTTTACTCTATAACCAGGCTTGATAGTGAATATTGGGGTTAATTAGAGGAATTAAAGGGAGAATCATCTTCCAAACCTTCTTCCTGCCCTGCTATGAATGACAGCTCCCTCCACAGGAATATTTCCCTCAGTCATAATTAATAGATTCTGCTTTTCCTTGCTCATTGTGTTATTTTGGTGAAAGGGGTAGGATTTTTACTGGGAATGCTGCGGAAAATTCCTCTGGATGTGGACAGTCTGCAGCCAAATCCTTGAATTAGGCGTGAGGGTGATGGTGCAGACCAGTGCCAAGGGTTGGGGATCCTCTTTTCTTCCCTGTATTAATCTAGGTGTGAACTTGGTGGTCTCCACCTTGACCCTCCTGAGAAGATGAAGGTGAATCTGGAATGTCTCAGGCACTGAGGAGCAGTTTGTGGGGATAAGGAAATCCCGGGGGAAAAATAAACCAGAATTCCAAATGCCTCGGGAGATGAATATTTGGAACTGAATCTGATACACTTTGCTTTTGTCTCCAAGTTTTGGGGCCAGTTTGGGTGCCACAAACCCTCCTTTCACCCCAGCTGGGCCTGGGGAGGTCCTGCTTGATTTGACTGGGATTTATTGTGCTGTTTTCCAAAGGCTGATGTCTTCCAAGGAGATATTTCTCCGCAGCCATCGCTGACCTGTGATGACTCAGTCAATCACAGGCTGGCAGGAAAAACCAACTCACGCCCAGGGATGTGGGAGACAAAGTGCTCCCTCCTGGCTCCAGCCAATCCATCTCTGCTCCAGTGCAAGGGTCACTGCTGGAACACTGGACAACAGCATCTCCCCTCTTCCAGCTGGCCAGCGTTTCCCCGGATTCCTCAGGAATAGCAAATATAGGGATATGTAAAGAATCTATGACACCACCTCAGCATTTTCTCCTTTAAGAGCGTGAAAATGAAGAGAAAACATTAAATAAAGCAAATGACCCTCAGCGTGTTCTGAGGTTTGGCAAAGAGAGCCGAGGGAAGCTCCTTATCTGTGGCCATCCTCCTCCAAATCCAGGCTGTCTCCTCCGAGCGCTGTGCTAAGTACTGCAAAAATCCTCTCCGAACTGATAAGGAAAATGTCAGTGGGATTTTGTTCCCCCCCTTCCTGAAGTGGGATGTTCAGACAGGGATGTGATCCAGCCTGGAAGTGCTTGAGGGAAAGTACTTAGTGCACAAGCTTTGAGAGAAAACAGAATTACAGCGTGATCACCACAGATTTCTTGTTTGGCTGTTGAAATCAGGAAGGAGGAAAGGAGTTTTCTTACTGGGCAATGGTTGGCAAAAATAATAGAAAATAAATAACCAGATAACCAAAATAACCAGAAGACTAAAAATTTTTCTCGGTAACAAGAATTAACTCTTAATAAAAACAATAATTTTAGAGAATCCTTCCACTATTTCTCCTGTTGGAGACAGGATAAGAGGGGATATTTTCTCAGGACACATTTATGGCTATTACGATTAATCTTCATAAAGATTTGGATAATAAAATCACCTGGAGAGTAAGTCTGAGCTTACAAGCTTAATATTATTACTTTAAAATTGTCTACAAATGGGCTTCTGTGTTTTAAAAACATAAAATGAAGAAATAAAGAAAGCTGGTAGAACTATAGAATCCTTCAGGGTTGGAAAAGCCCTCTCTGATTGGGAAGGCAAGGCCAGATTTTTTTTCCCCCATGAAGATTTTAATTTAGACTTTAATTAAGATTTAATTACTATGATGTCATCCCTAAATATTTAGAACTGCAAGCCGGACTATTTTGGCAAGAGGACATGAAGTAAATGATGAAATGAGATCACCAGGGGCATGAAAATTGCAGTCATTGGGCAGCTAAAAGATTTTTGGTCAGGATAAGGGGTCTTCCTGGTGTTCCTAAAAATCCAAGGCAAGAATCCCTCCAGTTTATAGAAGAGCTTGATTGCTGATGGTGACGATATGAAATACTCTGCTTTGAAAGCAGTAAAGGTGCCTTGTTTGCACCCAGTGGTTTATCCTGTTCGAGGAATAGGAAAATTCCGGGGAGATAAATTACAAGCCTGGCACTGGTTGTCTCCTTTTTCCCTTTCCAAAGGACTTCACCCTTGTACAGGAGCGTTATTCAAGCGTTGCTTATCATGGGGTTCAATAAGGGCTGAAGACTGACCTCAGATCTCTCTGTTTCCATTGTTTGGTTTTCCACTTTCTCCAAGCCCCAGCTGGCATCTCCACAGCCACTGGGATACTCAGCGCAATCTGTGCCAGAGAGCCAAGTCAGGTCCCAGAGGAACTGGGAAAGCCTTGGAACAGAAAGTCTCTGATTTTATTCCTTTTCTGAAAGAGAAGGTCCCAAAACTGCTCTCCTTCTGCTGGCCCAAGCAACGGAAAAGTGCATGGATGCCTCTGGAGGCTGCAGGACCAGGCTCAACCTCATTTGGTTTCTGTAAATTCCAAGTGCTCCTTCCCAGGACGCTTTCCCAGCCCCAGTAAATTGGGATCAGCACATCCACAACAGGAAATCACCGCCGAGACTGGGATATTTTCTTCAGATGTTCCTGCAAGGCTGAGGTTTGTTCAGGATCTGGTTGTGCTCTAATAACCAGGAAGGGGCTGAGCTGCTTCCAGTTCCTCCTGTGATCCAGACTTGATCCCTCTTCCCGCCCAAAATCCTCGTGCTCTGCTTCAGTGCTGTTTAACACTGCTAATATGGGTTTGGGACATTCCTAAAGGCATTTAGGGATTCACTTCAGGGGAACTGGTCCAGTATCCTCGGGACATGTTTTGGAGGCTGAAGATCCCTGGGAGCTGCTGTTGGAGTAACTTGAGACAAAACTGTGCTTTTTCTCAAGTTTTCTCTTGAGAAAAAGCCCAATTTTCAAGATTTTCTCAAACCCCTGAGTTGAGCTGATTTTGGGGTGGATCACAAAGGAACCTTGCCCCCATGGCACGCCCCAAAGGTAACCCTGAGTGCTCAGGAGCCTCTGGCAGATGTGTTTATCCAAGCCCAACCACGCAGAGCTTCCCTCCCGCCGCCCTCCGCGGATTCCTCACACGGCGCTTTCTGCACGGCTGCCCTTCCTCGTAAACCTTTGGAATAAAAAGCCTCCCCAGCATTTTTTACCCTCTTCCTTTTACTTTTTCCCCCTTCCTCCACCAGGCTTTTGGGGCTTTATCTCAGTGCTGGGGCTGTGCCTGCTGAGGCCTCTCAGAAGGCTCTTTCTGGCCCACGTTCCCGTCGGTTCAAACACGTCCCTGCCGGGCCTTTGAGCTGAAGGCGGAGATGAAGTCAACAAGTCAAATATGAAAATAAATAAAACTCCAGTTCAAACAAACCACTTGCCTCAGTAAATAGCTCCTGGCCCCTTTTCAGGGCTGGCCAGCAAATCATCTGGGCTATCTTGTTTTCCAACAGCTCGAAGGCCTTCAAAGCTTACCTTGTTTTGGAGCACTTAATTCAGCTCGCGGAGAAGTGCCTCAGATATTGTTGTGTATCGATGATTCATGATGGCTCTGCTGCAAAATGAAAGCTAAGGAGTCTAATCAATAAAATAATTGAGTCGCTTTGAACTGGTTCCAGGTCAATTTTTCTTGGCAATTTTTGCACTTCCTGAATTATACCGACCCAAACCATGAATAATGATCTAAAATTACACAATATACAGAAACCAGCTGTTAGATAGACACGGGCAGGGTGATGTCATTGGGCTACTTCTAATCTGGATCCCTGGATGTTGCCAGTGATGATGTCACGGGCTTGGCAACGCACGGGTTTAGTTGGTTAAGCACGAGCAGCAATGCGATTTTCCTCCAGTTTTTATGGAAAGATTTGACTCGTGCTCGTTATCTCCAGGAGAAATGGAAGGGCTGTGGGCTTGCATAATTTATCCTACCTGGGATAGGGTGTAAATGGAACCAGAATCCACTGAGAGCCAGCTCATCCAGAGCCTGGAGCCAAAGCGCTTTGGACTTGCCCGATGCTCTCCCTCCCGGATCCCATCCCAAAGCCCCAGGCCCTCGGACCAGCTGGGTTTAACTGGTCAGCCTGGTGAGGTGCTGCAGACCAGCCAGATGTGTCCAGGAGCAGCTGCCAGTTCCAGATGGGCCCTGGATGCTCTGGTTTCATTCCAGTGAAAGCTCCACCAGCCCTGCTGAGGATAACAGCGCAATTCCATTCAATTTGAATGCCGTGAGCGTCCTGGGTGGGAACTCTTTCCCCATCCCAGTGATTAAACAGGGTGGGCTGGGTCAAAGCTTATCTGCCACGAGTTTTGGCTGTCAATATCCATTGGTATTTATTTCAAGGAAGGATTAGGGACTTCCATAGGGTGCAGAGCTATGGAGTAACTTGTCCATGGAGCAGCTCAGCCTGGTCTCTAAGACTTTATTAAGGACTGAAGGCTGAAGTTTTCTGTCCCTTCCAACTGTTGGTTGTTATCATCTGGACCTGCTGGGAATGTGTTTATTCCAAATGTTCTTCCTTCCTGAAGGCCAGGGATGGTGTCTCCCATCACACAGCTGGGCTTGGTCAAACAACAGTGAACAAAAATTCAGTATTTTTGTCTCATCTTTGCTGTGATTAAACAGAAACCCAACTTCTTTGTGACTTCTAGGAGAGAGCACTTTAATTTTCAGAACATAAAGATCCATTAGTGGGTGGTGTTTCACAAAGTCTCCCAAGCCAGGCTTGAAGAGATCTGAGTTTCATTTAAACTTTGTATAAAATTTCACTTAATTCCTGCTTGTTTATCAGGATGTGTAATTTAATTGCTCTAAGTGACTGAAAATGTATTTCTAGTTGGATGGAAATCTGTAAACAATCTGGAAGTTTCTGATTTTAACATCATTTTCATTCTGCCTTCAGGGCTCCGTAAGATAATCAAATGTTAGTTTTTCTTTCTACATGCGGTAGTCCCGTGCACATCACTTGAAAGGAAAATTCAGCCATGAAATTCCAAAGTTCAGCTTTTAAACCTGGAGCAGCCACTTCTGACTTGCAAGGACAGCTTCGCATCAGCTCAAGCACAATAAACTGTCCCACAGAAAATGCGGGTGGTTAGTGGGAAAAAGTCTGAAAGTGCTTTTGAACAGGTTGACTCAGAAATCATGGAATCATTTAGTTGGAAAAGACCTTGAAGACTGAGTCAAATTGCTCAAAATTCAAATAGAAATGAGCGCAAAATTCTGTGTGCAACAGCCATAATGAGGAGAGTTTGGAAATCTCTCCCTTTTCTATTTGCTCTGTCAAAATCTTCTGTATTTCAGCCCTTTCAGGCACAAAAAAGGCTCTCAGACGATAAAAACACATCATTTAATATGCAACAAATATACATTTAATCAGTTTTATGTGCAGACAGATTCTGTCCTCTGAGAGGGCAAACGGTACAACATGTGAGGGATTTTTGCTGCATTTTAAAGCAGAAATTTTGGTGAGGTGAGAATCCAAACTGATCTCCTGATCCTACATTCAGGAATCTATAATGGAGATATCTCCAAATTAGCCATTAATTACAGATGACCCTTCAGCCAGCCTTGGAATTTCCCATTTTAAAAGGCAAGGAAGAATTAAAAAGGTCACTCTTGGACCAGAAAAAAAAAGCAGCGCTGTGCCTTCTTCCCTGAAAGAATCAAGATTTGGAATTTCTCAGCCAGCTCAGGAGTAAATTCCCCACTTTTGAGCTCCTGCTAAAGCCCAGGAGCACCCAAGCCCCGGGCTGGCCACTGAATCAAGACTTTTGTTAAAGTCCTGTTGATGGAAATCTCTGCTCCCACTGCCCCGCGTGCTCCATCGCCACGGCAACGGCACAGTTGATGCCTGCCCGGTGTTTTCCTTGGCAATCCATCAAAGGAGCTGGGAACGTGCGAGGTTTGGGGCAGGAGAGGCGGCCTGGGCTGCCACGGATCCGGGGGCTTTGCTTTGGGAAGTACCAGCCTTGGGCACGGAGGATTTTCTCTCCTTTCCATGATGTTCCAGCAGGCAGGAGTTACAGAGTGGTGTTTGCCCTGAATCCTTGAAAAAAAGACGGATTTTCTGCTTCGTTTTTAACTTGAACACTGAAAAATATTTCGGAAAAAAACCTTGGGTTCTCCTTCTAGAGCTGCTCAGATTTTACAGTCCCTGATTTCCACCCAGTTCCTATCAGGATCAGTGCAGGGAATCCCACTGATGCAAATCCCCAGGAGTTTTCCTTCCAGAGCTCACACTCCCTGATTTCCACCCAATTCCTGTCAAAGGGAATCTCACTGATACAGACCCCAAGGGCTCTGGACTAACAAACCCTGTCCAGCACCTTTTGAATCCAAGGAAACTTTGACAAATAAAAATGTTTCCAAACCAGTTTTCCCTGACGTTCCCACCTTCACCGGTTGCTTTGGCTTGGATGAGATTAATGGGAAGGATTCTTCCATGATTTCCATTCTTGTGCCAAGGGTTTTGTGTTCCACCCTCAATGGAATCAGATTGGAGAGGGACCTGGGCTAGGGAGGAAGCCCAGATTTGTTTTAAAGTCTGGCAAATGGGGAAGTCCTGCTTTAACGGCACTAGAATAACAAATTCCTTGCCAAAATGCCCCATATTTTAGGGATACTGTCAAGTTATTTAGGCCCCAAATTTAGGTTTTCTAAAAGGAAAGGAGAAAAGAATAATTGGGCTATTTACAGTGTAAGATTGTGACTTTCATCAAGTATTTAAACTCACATTCTACAACAGCTTCTCCTTCACTCACCTGGGAGTGAAGAAACCCAGTTTGCTCCGTGGGGTTGCTCAGGTAGATGAAGTTTAGATTTTTTGTATTTGGCCCCAATATTTCAGTGCTAAGTAGGAGTGGATTTCATCCCAAAAAGTGTGTTACAAATAATCGTTCAGAATGTCGGGCCGCTGGATACTTCTGAACGCTGTAACTTGCATCACGCTGGTGTCCTCAGCACCGACCCAGTCCTGGGGGTTAAAACGCTGCCCAGATAATCAGATACTGATTAATTAAAACAACCCCCTGCTCTGCAAAGCAAATTTCACTTCACTCAATTCCTCCTAACAGAGACAGCACCATTATTCTCTTTTTTTTTTTCCCCGCTTCCTCTTTTCAAAGAACTTTTGATGCTCTTGATTTCTACCACCCAGAAAAACGGGCGAAAACGCTCATCTTAATTTCCCTTTTTTCGGAGGAGGGGAGACAAATCTCCATCTCTAAATCTGCAGCCCATTCGGGACTTCAAATGCTTCACTTATCTGGTATTGTAAACTCGGGGCTGTGGAGTAATACTCACCAGACAAGTCATAAATCATGAGCAGAGACAGGTGCAATAAATACCGGTGTCAGAAAGTTACAAAGTAAAATTATATTGTTTTGACAAGATGTCCAGATGCGTTGACAACGGAGCAAGTAAATGGGCTCGCTCTGAGAGGCTGAATTAGTGCAGGGGAGGTGGAGGGAGGGAGGAAAAACCCAAAAAGACCCAAGAAAAATAACCCAAAAGCTTAAAGGCTTATCAGGAGAACGATGTAACTACTGCAAAACACCTACGAGCACATTCATTTTCTGGGGGACTCCTCCTCTTCTCCCCCCCGTGTTCAATCGAGGGCATCTCCGAAAAAAACCAAAACATTTTTGGGGTTGGCTTTGCTATTTTAGGGTAAACAGTGATTAACAAAGAATAATTCTCTTTTTCGCACTGCATCAAGTCCACTTAGGAACTGCCTGGCTGGGTTTTCCTGTCCTTGCAGCAGCGTTTGAGCAGCTTTAATGTGTTTAATGTTCCTGCTCCTCCTCACACGAGGTTTTTATATAAAAAAACCTGGTAGAGGAAGCCCAATTCAGCTCTTCCTCTCTACTGGAGAGTTCTGACATGTGGTTAAATATCTTTCTGAACAGACTTAAATTTTTTGTTAATGTGAGGCTTCTGTGATTTTCTGAATTAAGCCAGAAGGTTCAGCAGCTTCCAGCTGCAAATTTTGAGCAATTTGTCAAAGAGCAGGGAGATCTTTAACCCAACCCAGCTTTCAACCCAACCAATTTCCCCAGCCATGAGCGCACCCCGAATTCCTTGTTTGCACACAATCCTTCAGGATGCTGGCTTTATTTTTCACTTCCGTGTATTTGGTTGAACCCTTTTGTGATGTTCCCAGCAGAATATTCTAGCTGAATTCCAGTTTTGGAATTAACCTCGGGACGTGCCGGGATTTTAAATCCTCGGGAGCAGAATTCTGTTTGGGGAAGGGATGAGCACTAAAAGTCTTCCTTGTCGTGTGATAATGAGTGGAAATAATGCAGGGATACGTCACTAAATGATATTAGAATGTGTTGTGTCACTGAACAAACAGAGCCAGCCCTCCTCAGAAATTGGGAAAATTTCTGATGAGTCCTCCTCATCAAATCAGGGGAATCGTGGAATGGTTTGGGCTGGAAAAATAAATTTAATTTTTTTCCCACCCCCTGCCATGGCCAGGGACACCTTCTACTCTTCCAGGTTGCTCCAAGCTGGCCTTGGCCCTTCAGAGATCATTTTACCAGCACAGTTAATCTTTGCCCCATTGCTATGCCTCCACGATTCCCCAGATTTGGCCATTTTCCCTGACGAATTACAGCAGCAGAATCTTGACATGGAGAGAAATCTGGGTATTTCTGCTCAGGTGAAACTTTCACGCTGTTTAGGAGAAAGCTGGACGATGCTTTTGGCCCCCAGACGAGGCTGTTCCGTGGATGCTGTTGGATTTGGAGCTTTGGGCTGCCAGGCCAGACATCAGCACCCTGTAAAAAAACCCAATATGTTTCTGTTGAAAGGAATGTGCTACCATAAATGAAGGCACTTGAAGGTCAAAGGTCACTGGGAGTAATTAGCCCAGGCCATTAAAGGAAGAATAAAAATCATGTTTTACAAGCTGATAGAAAAGAAAGTTGAAAATATGCCTTGGAGAGAAAAAAAAAAACAACAAAAATGCAGCAGCACATGGTGGGGTGAGTGTTGTTCATGTGCAGTGGGGACATGCACACATTTATTTTCTTTATGAAAACCTGCTCCAGGCCCACTCTGAACACGTGTTCCACTGAAAATTTGGGGGAAAAGTCAATTCTCCCGTGCTGTGTATAATGTTTTAAAAGCTACCTTTAAATTGCTCGAGCCTTTTTATCATCACATTATCTCCTTCCTCCATCTTAAAACCTGTTTGACGTTGGAAAAATACACAGAGTTTGACAGCCAGGCCGAAGTGAAATGCGAAGATATCCTTGGAAAATGTTGGCCATCCCCCAGCAGCTCTGGGGAGAGCTGCAGGGACGTTGTGTGAGCACAAACAGCCCACGAAGGGCAGGCAGCCCCCGGCCCAGGAACCTGATGGATGAGTGACCCATTAGAGACTCTCCCGGGGCTCCACCACTGCCCATTTTGCTTAAATCAAATTAAATATGTTCAAGGCTGTTCTGGCAACGCTGAAGTTGCTGAATTGGATGAAATGGGGAGAGATTTTTAGCACAAGTTGGAGAAGAATCCAGATCGAGGTGGTGCTTCGGTTCCCCGTTGGTCAGTGGTGCCCATGGGTTGTGCAGAAGAATTTAAACATGGAAAGTGGCATTGGTTTTTATTCAGATTTTTTTTTTTCTTAGACATTGTGGCTGTCCCATCCCTGGAAGTGTCCCAGGCTGGGTTGGATGGGTTTGGAGCACCCTGGAATCGTGGGACATGTCCCTGCCCAGGGGCATGAGGTAAGTTTTAAGGCCCTTTCCAACCCAAACCTGTGGTTCTCCAATATCAGCATTTAAGCAAATTCCAAGAGGTTCTACAGGAGGTTCCCTGTGTCAGGCTTGCCAAGGGTATCCAAAACAGCCTTGTTCCAGAGAATCCCAAACACTGGGAATAACCCTGCCTCCACCACTGACACCCTGAAAACCTCAGGAAAAATTAAAACCACTTTTGATTCCCCAAGTCCTGTCATGAATTACTCCCAACAATGGCACTGACGGCCTCAAAACGGTTATAACCAAAAAAGCCACCAAGTTATCTCCAGCCAGCTCAGGAACCATTCAAAAAATTCTCTTTTCACCCACTTCCATCCCAAATCCGTGAATACCCATGAGGTCCCCGTGCCTGATGCTGGCTGTGGGCTCCCCGTGCCAGGGGCAGGGCTAAGGCCTCGTGTTAATCAGCTCTGAGATGGTTTCCAGCTCTTCCTGAGACCCCTGTGCCGCACAGGAGCTCTGTCAGCAGCAATTACCATGAGGTCCTTGCAGAAGAAAAGGGCCTTATTTCGATTATTTGCCTCTCTGGTGTTCCCAGATCCTCCTTCAAAATGAAAAATGCCATTCCATGATCCACGGGGACGTGGCACCCCCGGAGCATCCACGTGAGCCTCGGCTCTGCGGCACAGAGGCCTTGGAGCAGCAGGAACAGGAGATGGGACGGTAAAATTTAACTGCCGGCTTGGGATGGAGCAGCAGGAATGGGGAATAAATAACTCTGGAGCTGCTTCGCCCCTGTGTGTGCTGCCCTTCGTGCAGATTGCGCCATTAAACGGCTCTTCCTTGTGCTCAGAGTGAGACTGAAAGGGCAGATTTGGACAAAACTCTGTTTTCAGCATGGCCTGGTGAAAGCTCTCTGTCTTTAGAGGCACAGATTTTGACAGAGGGCTGTTTTCAACATGATCTGGTGAAATTTCCCTGTTTCAGAGGTACAGACTTTGACAAAGTGATGTTTTCAGCGTGGTCTAGTGAAATCTCTCTGTCTTTAGAGGTACAGATTTTGATAGAGGGCTGTTTTCAACAATTTCTCGTGAAATCTCTGTCTTTAGAGGTACAGATTTTAATAAAGTCCTGTTTTCAACATTTTCTGGTGCAATCTCTCTGTTTTAGAAGTGCAGATTTTGATACAGTGCTGGTTTCAACATGGTCCGGTGAAATCTCTCTGCCTTGGACTGTCCCAGCTTCATGCCAGGATTGATTTCCCTTCACCAGGGATTCCTCCAGGATCAGATATTTCCAGAACTGTATCCCCACTTTGAGCTGCTCCACCCTGCATTCTCAGTCTTGGTTTTAAAGCAGTGAAATCCTTTCTTTGCCTCTTTTTTTGCCTCTTTTTTCCCCGCTTTTACCTCCAGCGCTCTGGGTGAGCCCCACGCCCACACTTCACCTTCATCACCCCTTTTTCCTGGGGGTGCTCCCAACCTCCCACAGATCCCACACATCCCTCGGAAGCTGCATCCCCTGGAAGCTGCATCCCCAAGCCTGCAATTCCCCACAGGTCACTTAGACATTTGCTTTTAATCCGGGCCCCGGGTTTGTAATGAATTCTGTAAACACAATCACGCGGCCTCTCCTAGAGGGAAGCCCTCCCATGTCCCAGCCATTTTTGCTGACACTTTTGACTCTGGGCTTGATCTTTGCCCAGGTTGCCAAATAAAAAGGGCAGAGGGCAGAGTTCAAAAGCGGCCGTTTACCCCTCGGATTATTGAAAATCAAAACCCGGCGGAAACGCTCCGGAGGAGCAGTAGGAAACTCCTGCCCCCCTGCTCCCCCAGGAAGGATGTCATTATATTGTTTTCTAAGGTTAGGTCTGTTTATAGAAATAAACACTTGAGTGAAAACAGGCATGAAATGCTAGAAAGGCAGAAATGCACAAGGGCTGCTCTGGCACTGCAACTGTGGCTCGAGACAAGAAATTCCCCAAGTTCAAGCCCCTCTTCTCCACCGAAATCTCTCTTCAGACACATAATTTATTAATGATTTATCTGGGCACTGGTAGAGACACTTGTGTTTGTCTTTGAGGATGCTCAATGTGAGATAAAGTGATTTTAAATGATCTTTTAATTCAAAATCTCTGTTACCCCAAGGCCTTGCACGCACCAGTACAGCAATAAGACAATTCCCACGTCCTCTTCGCAGGCCTAATTATTCAATGCAGATTTTAATCATCACATATCAGTAATTAGCATTATCAGCTCCCATTTAAGGCATCTGAAGAGAAGCTTTCCAAATTCCAGCTCTCCCAAGATTGCTCATAAAGGTGAATTTATGCTCCCAAATCACATTTCCCTGCTCAGTTTGAGCTCCGAGCTTCTCCAAACACACTTTAATGTCTTCACCTGTGGTTGGGAATAGCTGGAAGCCCCTGGGATGCATCTCAGAGGCTTTCACGGTTCTTCAGATGATATTTGAGCACTTCTTATCTTCACATCTCCAATGTATTTTTTTTCACTGCATTATCCCCCTCACTCCCACTCATTCCATTCACTTGCTGCTTACTGACCAACACAGAGTTTATTTTTTGCAATTTTTTAATTGAATTGATTTTCCAACAACTTCCTGATTTTTTCCTTTTCTCTTCCTTCCTTTCCACGTTACTTCTTTCCCTCTTTTTCCACATCTGCGATCTGCAGCCACCACTTTGGATTTCTGGCACTTCCCATCCCATTTCAGCAGTGCTCCACTCTCCTCACGCTCATGTTCTTAGCTCTGGCTGTTGTTCCCACCTCTCTCCCTGCTCATATTTAGAAGTAGGAATAGGATGAATAATTCTAAGTGGACAATAAACCAAAAAAAAAAGCCCCAAACCCTGGCATTACGTAGAAACAGGAGCGTGTGGGGGAGTCCATAAATCATTCTTCCTGCCACATCTGTTTTTATTTTGAAGTTTATCAGCGCACTCGGTCACAACGGGGATTTTTGGGGATAGGGGAAGGAGGAGGAGGGCCCTGCTGCAATATTAATCTCCCCAAGTGCCTTCCAGGACATCAGAGAACGGGGGGAAAGAAAGGCTTTTAGCTGCTTTCTGCTTTTCCTTCCTCGAGGCTGCAGATAAAGCTTGGCTGC
The DNA here is from genome assembly GCA_013400235.1 of Oriolus oriolus. Lineage (NCBI taxonomy): Eukaryota > Metazoa > Chordata > Aves > Passeriformes > Corvidae > Oriolus > Oriolus oriolus. The sequence continues at coordinate 375,855 of VXBT01000858.1, read as the reverse complement.
CCACGGCGAGCGGGGCTGAAAAGGGCGATTCATGAATCGCGTTATCAGCGCTCCACAGGGACGGCCCCGCGCTCCTCGCGGGGACCTGGGGCGGGTGGCAGATAAGACAAGCCCCAAACTGATACCTGCCCAGACGAGAACGGGCTGTGCCCCCCTCTGCCTGCCCCGCGGGGAGCGTGTGTGGGCATCTTGAGAGAGACACTGGCAGCGATAAGGGCCGCTCTGTTCCAGGAGCGAGGCAACGGGGCGCAGATATCCGGCTTCCCCCTTTCCCAGAGCTCGGAACAACCTCGTGGCTCCCCTCGCCCCCGGCACAGCTGAGCTTTGCTTGACATCTTCTTCCATCCCGGCCCGAGGCTGATAACTCACGCCAGGTTTGGGTTTCCAAGAGCTGCCGGCGGATCTCCGGAGGGATTCGTGTGGATCAGTCCAAGCACGCAGATTGTCTTCCTCGGGTTCTCATTTCCGAGGTGCCCCCGTGTTTCACAGGGGAGTGGGTGCAAACCAGTCTCGTGGGAAACATCGCCAGAACGCTCTTTTCCACACGAAATCCTCGGTTTTGGAAGTGCATTTCAAACACCTAGAAATCCTGGTCACTTTGACTTTGTCTCCCTGCAAAGTCCAAAGCAATGAAGGAATTTTTAAAAAGGAAGAACCTAAATTCTTAAAAATTCCATTGAAAAGGATGATTTTTTAGTCTCATTAAAGTACATATTAAAAACTTTTCCTGTTTTTCCCTGTGGGGTGACGAGGCCCTGGCATTTTTAGGCACCCTGACAACAACATGTCACCTCTGAAGCTTCCCTGTGCTATTAAAGATTGAGTCCTTTCCAAAGTGATCTCTGTCGATGTCTTTATTATCCCAACGCCACAATATTTCCCTTTCCTCCCAGAAGCACCCATTTATTACAATTCCAGACTAAAGCTCAGTGTGGAGCCTGTTCTCCACCTCAAGTTGGTCCAGTCCTAAAACCCATTTATTTCTCCCATCATTTTGGGACGGGAGGAATCATTTTTTTCCATCTTTGGTTGGGAAGATGGGGATGTTTGGAGGATTTAAATCCCCACCTGATGAGCCCAAACCGGTGCACAGGGCTGGGCTGCGCCCAGCAGCCCTCACAGCGAGGGTCTGTAACGTGTTGGGAGCCTCATGTTTGGAAACCCTGGGACTCTCATTCCCCTGTGGGTGTCAGACAGGATTAGAGGCCTCGGAGTGAGCGGGGGAGTGACAGGGGAACGTGCTCCGAGGCCTGACGCGAGTTACAAACGGGATGATGGAAACACGCGGATATCACCGGTGCAGGCGGGCTGGGTTCTCACTCTGGGAGGGAGTGAAGGGCAAGATTTGCCTTGAAAGGGGTCCCCGATGCCAGCGAGACGGGACAGAGGGAGTGATGTGGCTCAGATGGAGCTGGGGGAGGAGATTCAGGCGGGAGCTGCCCCTGCTCAGCCCCAGGCCCGGGGTGTCCCGGCCTGAACAGAGCCCCTCGCGCACAGGGCGTCATTCTCGGCTTGCTGCTGGGTGGGATTGGTTTGGGGGTTGGGGTTTTGGAGTGGGTTTTTTGGGTCTTTTTCCTCCAGTTTTGTGTTCAGTGTTGGAAGTGGAGGTGCAAGGAGGATGGAGAGGGATTGGCACAAGGCCTGGAGGGACAGGACACAGGGAATGGCTTCCCACTGACAGGGGACAGGGTTAGATAGGATACTGGGAAGGAATTCTTCCCTCTGAGGGTGGGGAGGGGCTGGGATGGAATTCCCAGAGCAGCTGTGGCTGCCCCTGGATCCCTGGAAGTGTCCAAAGCCGGGCTGGACGGGGCTTGGAGCACCCTGGGACAGTGGAAGGTGTCCCTGCACCTGGCAGGGGTGGCACTGGGTGATCTTTATGGTCCTTCCCAACCCAAACCATTCCATAATTCCATGAAATTCTTCTCAGCCTCGCCTGTCTGTGCTGGACTGAAAGATCTCCCTCTAAGGTGGCACCAAAGATGTCCCACCCCACACTCTCCCTCTCCTCTGGACCTCATCACTGCCTCCAGAATTCCCTGGAAAGGGTCTGGATGAGGGCAGGTGCTCCCACACCTCAGAGACACCTGAACTCACAGGGGAGGCTGCTGCAGCTGATTTTGATGTTGCCCATTTTTTCCTTATTTTAAGTCTTTTTATGACCAGTGAATCCCATGGGACCTGCCGGGAATTCTCCTCTGCTGCCTCTGTACCACACAACTCCTCACCCTTCTGCTGTTAGAATTCCCAGGATTTACAACCTTCTTCTGGTTCGGATTCACGCTCTGGAATGTGAATTTGGGATGAAAGGGCGAAAAAATCAGGCCAAAAAAGCCAAATTTTGTCTGTCAGCTTACTGTCACAGGGATTCTCCTGCTTGGAGGGCTGGTCCCAGGTTCTTTGATCTGCAAATCAATCTGTGTGCAAAGACAACCAAAGTCTGAACAAAATCAAGTTCAGGTGGCATCTAGAATATTATATTCTGCTTCAGATCTGGGACTGAATGAACACAAATGAAGGTTTTTATTTAAAAAACTGACACCTTTTTCCAACCAAAATAGATCTAACACACAGGATTCCTGTAGAGGCACCAGAACCGTGGCTCTTTTCCCCCAGTCAATTTCTCCAGCATCCGTGTGCTCTCCTTCTCCTCTCCAGCTGCCTTTTGTGCAGCAAATCCCTGCAATCCAAAGTTTCCAGAGTGCTGTTTACACAGCCCGTGTTGACTTAGCACTTGAATTGCTCGTCTCGTTTCCCTGACCCGCGGGCCAGGAGGATGCTGCGCTCCTGATCTGTGGCCCAATCGATATTTTGCTTGCCCCAGGGCTACTGCGACTGCTGGGGCCTGCTTTCCATGGAGTGATTGGTCCTGACAGCTGCAGCACGCAATGACCTCGCCAGGCTCCCCTGAAATGCTCAGGCTGGACTGGGCCTTCCCCAAGGAAATCCTGGATGTGGGGCTGCAAAGCTGAGTCCCCGAAGATGAACCGGGAGATGTGGGCAACAAGCAGGAAATGGAAGTTAAAGCAGGCAGAGATCTGCTTTAATCAAAGCTCGTGCACTAATTCTAGTTATTGTTAATGTATTTCTATTTATTACTCATTTATTTCTATTTATTATGTCTTTATTATTAATTTTTTTTCCTGAATTCCACTTGATGATGAAAATCTGTTCCCCAAAAATTATTCCCTTCAGCTGTATCGGCACAGAATTCCTTCAGCATTTGTTCACAATCACCAACTCCTGTTTCTTCCCATTACTTCCATAACTTTCATAGGAGTTCCATCATTTCACTTTTCTCCTGTCAATCAGACTTTTCTTTCAGCTGCTTTAAATAATCAGCTGCCTCCAGCTCCCAAACTCTGTGGTTTGGTTGGCTTGGGTTGGTTTTTTTTTTTACAGATAACATTAACAAAGCTCTCCTGAGGACCTGTTTACTGGAAACAGAGCAAATATCGTGTTCCTTATACACAGCACAAATGGCTAAAATAAAAATAAACAGAATTTCCTAGGACAGGATGCTGGAGAGGGGATTGATTCCTTAATGAAAACATCCCAACAGGTTCCTTGCACAGCAAGGAGTTACTTTTAAGCAGAAAATGGTGTTCAGAATCTGAGCTGTCTGCAGAAGTTCAGGGAAAATTTAGGAAAATCACAAACCCCATGGATCTGTGGAGTTCCCAGCCATTGTCAAGAGAGAACAAAAGTGACTCTTGGTGGGATCAGCCGCACGTCTCCAGGAAGGGGCTGCTGGCTTTGCCTGGGACAGGAGGTGATGGAGAGCAAGGGACTCCCATAAATGTGGAACAGGGAGTCTCCAGGTCCCCAGCGCTGATCCACGGCACCAACTGGCATTTCCAGGTCCTCACAAGTTCCCCACTTTAATGCCACCCCTAAAATTTACTCGAGGCAAAACACTTGGACTAAAAGTAGGTTTTGTTTCCATAGTCCACCAAAGCTTCAGGAGATGCAAACAGCAGTGCAGAAGAGCAGAATACATATTTTAATTATTTTTTAGTGCAGCTGTACCCATAAAGACCCATCCTTTAACCCCCATTTTTCCCACACGGCAAGAGCTTTTGGAGCAGCAATAGGAGGAGAGGGAGGTTTAGTGGGGGGGGTGCCTAGAGGCAAATATCCTAATTAGCTGTTACCAAAACCCCTGAGCCATATGGCCACCATAAAAAGGGGATTTTAATACACTGCTCCATTTTATGTCATCGGTTGCGAGCCGTGGATTCACTCTCACCCCCAGTAACTCACGATCGCACAGAAGAAAACCTCTGAAGTGAAAACACGGCCCATCTGTCGGTGATAGGGGCGAGCCGCGCGCTCTCCCCGTACATTTATACATTTCCTGCATTGCATATGATTTCAAATATTTGCTCTTGGAACTGCAAGGTGTCCTACTGTCATAACAGTCAAGTTATTCATTAAGCTGTCAGCACCTCGGCGCATTGCTCCCACACGGGGTCCAGCTCTGATTTTTCCATTCCCCCTCGGAGCACCCCCTCACTCATCGCCGCGCGCGGTTCCCCTCAGAACGGGTGCAACTGAGATCCTCATGTCAACAGATGTAAACCAAAGCCCTACCTTTTCCATTGCCACGCTTCCAACTCCCGAATTTCCGAGGGCACTAATGGATTTCGAGGGCCAGCTCGAATTTGCGAGGGTTTTGTTCCTATCAATGTGATGCAGTTCTTGGCACGCACTTCTGAGCCCAGGGCCGTGAAGTCTTAAAAGCTGAGAAGTCGAGCAAAACAAGGATCAACCAAAAGCAAACCCATGATTGATTCCCAGCCCCGGTGTTTGGGAGTGAAGCTGAGCAGATGGTTTACAACAGCAAAGCCAAGGCACCAAACTCACAGATCTTTGCCTAAAATTGGGCTTTTGTGCTAAGCCTGACCCGCAGGCTGCCCACCTCCAGCTCAGGGGGAGTTGGTGTTTGTTGCCACTCCAGTGGAATAAATAAAATAGATCTGAGGGTGACTTCATGCTGCTGGGTTCCTGAATTCAGCTCTTTTTCTGTATTTCTCAGGAGCCTGAAATGGAAACTGCCTTGTCACTACGGCAAAGCATCATACCTGGCTTGTTTTTGTCTTTTGGGATGATTAGAGATGGCTGCAGTGGGAGGAGAGAGCAGCTGACAGATGATTCACTTCTCTGCTTTAACTTAGGCCTGGGTACAAGGTTCAAATTGACTGAATTTTACTGACCTTCAAGGGTGCCTTTGACCCATCACACCGTCCTGTCCCTGCCCTCAGAGCAGGGCTGTCCCTGATCGCAGCCAAGGACAACCCAGGTGCCCCCAGCAGACCAGAAGAGGGAAGAGGCTGGACTGCTGGATAAAGGCAAAAATGATTCAACTAAAAGCCCTGTCTGCAGTTGGACTCTCCCACATTTGGGGTATTTGAACCATTGCTCTCTCTTCACCTGGATTTTTGCCTGGTTTCCCCCTGCTGGGCTCAGCTCGATGAGGCACAGCAGCACGGACAAGTCACAGACATCCAAATCATGTCTCCATTTGATTGTCACTGCTCTGGGGTTTAACTCTGGCCAGCCTTGCTACACTTCAAGGCCCTGCAGTTGGACCAGATGGTCATTTCAGCTCCCTTCCCACTGAAGTATTTGATTCCGGAATACCGAATTAGGATAAATTCTGTGTTCTATTCACATCCAGCCACGGCAATTGGGCACATCATGAGGGGCACAGCCTGTCCTGCTGCAACCAGGGGCTGCTTCACCATGGCCAGGGTGGCTCTCCAGGCACCAAATGCCCTCCCAGCCCCTGTTCCTTCCCATCCCATCCCATCCCACCCCATCCCACCCCATCCCATCCCATCCCATCCCANNNNCGCGGTCCCCGTCCCGTCCCCGCTGCGTTCCCCGCCGTGCCCGGCAGGTGGCAGCGTCGGGCCGTCCCCGCCGCTCGCCTTTCTCGGCGTAAATAAAAATTTTCGCTCAATTTCGAGCGATTTTCATCGATTTGAGGGAAGCAAGGAGGGAAGCAGGCTCCGGGCAGCCGGGAATGGTGTCCTTGGGGACGGAGAGAGGGAGCGGGGGGGTATCAGCCCTGCTGGGCACCGTCCTGCCCCAAAACCACTCTGCAGCCAAGGCCTTCTCTGTCCTTTGCTGCGATCAGGGACAGCCCTGCTCTGAGGGCAGGGACAGGACGGTGTGATGGGTCAAAGGCACCCTTGAAGATCAGTAAAATTCAGTCAATTTGAACCTTGTACCCAGGCCTAAATTAAAGCAGAGAAGTGAATCATCTGTCAGCTGCTCTCTCCTCCCAGTGCAGCCATCCCTAATCATCCCAAAAGACAAAAACAAGCCAGGTATGATGCTTTGCCGTAGTGACAAGGCAGTTTCCATTTCAGGCTCCTGAGAAACACAGAAAAAGAGCTGAATTCAGGAACCCAGCAGCATGAAGTCACCCTCAGATCTATTTTATTTATTCCACTGGAGTGGCAACAAACACCAACTCCCCCTGAGCTGGAGGTGGGCAGCCTGCGGGTTCTCTGCTGTTGGGGAAAGCTGTGCCTGTGTTTCACCGTCGGGAGGTTGCTGCTGTGACCTGAGGTCTCTGTGGGACAGGGAAAGGTGTTGGGATTGGTGGAGGTGACCCAGCTCCTCTGCGTCTTCATCATGGATAACAGGGATGGATCCCGAACATCCTCCCCCAGACTCACCCTGCTAAGGACAGACCACTTGTCTGCAGCAGCTGGACTGAGTGCCTGGATTCCACACGGAATTCTGTACATCCCATGAGTTCTGTGCAGAGAACACGTTGGAACGAGATGATCTTTAAGGTCCCTTCCAACCCAAACCATTCCACAATTCCATGAATTTAAGCTCCCCTCCTGGGAGGAGCAGCAGAATCCTTCCCTGAGCTCTGTATCCCCGTCTCAGGAGGTAATGGATGTGCTGCCCTTGCCGGGAGGAGGAGGAGGAGGGTGTGGAAGGTTTTACTGGGGCCTTTCTGCACCTGGGGCTGTTCCACTCTCAGCACCCATTCCTGGAGAAACAAACCCGCTCACCCGGGACCAATCTGCTTCAAGCCAGGCATAAATAAGCTGGCTGTGTTACATCTTTCGCCGTAGCTGGGCAGATTTTTTTTCCCGCACTGTTCTCTCTGGGCCTGTTTTTATTTCTTTCATCGCCATCGAACGCCGACTGCTGCAGCTCCCGGTGTGCTCAGCGCTGCACAGGTTGGGGCTGAGCAGGGCATGTTTGCTCTGACAGGAACTCTCAGCTGGCTCGTTAGAGCCTTCAGCAGGTGGGGCAGCCCCGAGCAGTTCATCCATCTAAATACAGACGTTATTAGGGCTGACCTTGCTTTGCAGCCCCCCCGACCTTCTGCGGGGTTTAATAAATGGATCCGAGCGCTGCGGAGAGCAGCCCCACGCTGGGCAGCCAGATAAGAGCAATGTCATGTTAAACATTCCACAGGAGCCTGGCAAATGGCTTTGGATGGAATCAAATCCCGGGAAAAAATAGCTGATTTATTAATCCTGGCCGAGCGCTCGTCACAGCGCAGTGCTGGGGAGAGTCAGGTTTAAAACCTGGAACTTGAACAGGGTTTGAATAATCATTTTCTAATTTTAGCTCCACCAGAACGTTCTGCTGCAGGCTGCTGCTCAGCCTGGTGCCACTGGGTTGGGTCTGTGGTGTGCACGGACATGGATCGTTGTCCTCACACGTTAAAGGGAGGAAAGATCGGATCTGGTGGCAGCGGCTTTGTTTTCTCTGGACAAAGTTGATCCCCAGCCTAGCAAAGAGTCAGCAGCTCCCCAGGAATAAAGAACGATCCTTTCCATAATTCCCATCTCCCTTTTGTTTTGGGGTGGTTGGAGCTTCTCCGATGTTCGGAAATGTTGAAGCGGGTGTGAAGCGAGGGGAGGTTTCCCAGTTTGTGCAGAGGTTGTTTTACAACTCAGCCTGTTCCGCTCCTGAGCACCAAGGCAATAAATGCACCAAGCTGAAACAGGAGGGGCTCCACTATCCAGGGGAAAAAATATTCTCTGTTTTTCCTAACATTTTCAAGCTCATTTCATTTTTAAGCATGGAGACAAAAAAAATTGGCTTTTGATTATGTTTTATCTCTCTGATTGGCTCCAAGGCTGACCTAAAGTGATACTTTTTGGAGAAAAGTTCTAATAAGTAAAAGAAAAGGTCTAAGTAACAATATTGGCTCAGGCCACCAGACATTCTTGGATCATTAGCACTGATTAAGGTAAGAGCAAAGACTTTCATTTTCTTCCCTGTCATGGGAATCAGCAGCAAAGCCTTCTCTCCACAAAGAAACCTCCTCGGATTAAATTAAAGAGCCCTGAAACGCTGTCCCACTGAGCTCTGTCCCAATCCCATTGTTCTGACGTGATTGTTCAGGGGTGACTCACCAAGAACTGGAAGTCACCAGGAACAATCTTCCAGCCAGAGCGTGTTTGGAAAATCTCCGCGATAGCTGGGAGACACTTCAGGAAAACGTGGTCCTGTTTCTTGGAAGTGTCTGATTGCACAAACCCTCGGTGGGATTAGTAAGAGGTGGTGCTTTAGCCTGGATTTGTTCTGTCTGAGCCGCGATGATGCTCGGAGCGGCGCCTGGGGGTGAGGCCGGCGGGGAATGAATTATGTGTGGGGGACTTTTCACTGCCCATCTCGGCCACAGAACGAGGCAGCGAGACAAACTCTGGGCTCGTTATCTCCTCGGGTACAAACCTGCTCTTTCACCACCTCAGCAAGGCTCAGAAGTGAGGCTGTGTTGGTCACATTAAAGAGGAGAGGGTTTTTTCCCGTGTTTTTTTCCTGCGTTTTTGGCCATTTTTGTTCCATGAAGTTGCTGCTTCTCCCTTGGAGGGCAAAGCCAAGAACTTCCCAACCTGTGATTTCTCCTCTGACCAGAACAAGAAATATTAAGCAGCAACAAGTGGCCACCAAACAGAGGGGATTTCTTATCAGTCAGCGAGTAAAATCACGTTTTCCATGGTTTGCTTTCCTTCCCAGTTCTTTATCTTCGCTCCACACGTGGTAAAAGTGAAGCAGCACCGTCAGGTACAGGAGCAGCAGCAGGGCTGAGCCAGCAGCTCTCAGCTCTGTTACTCCTCACCTTTCAACAACTCCATTCCTCCGCTGGGCTGCACTCACACAGACACAAGGCAGGTTTAGATGCAGGAAAACAGCAGGAAAACCTGGTGGCAAAGGCTCAGACAGTGTCCTGTTGTCTGCAGGGAGAGCAGAGCATCCATCTCGCCACCTGTGTGGGTGGATAACCCAGCCTGGCCCACAAAAGGAGCCCTTGTGATCATGAGCAGAGCTGGATTTCCTTTGGGCTGTCTGCAAATCCAGCCCTGGGGAGATGGATGGGGCAGGGGAGAGACAAGGGAACACAAACACCCCCACTGCTGATGATGTTATCCTGGAAAGGGAAGGTTTCTTTCTAGACCTTCCTGAAAAAGGAGTGGAGCTGGGTGAAAGTGGTCTGATCAAAGTTATTTTGCTGAAAAACGTAAAGTTTAGAGATTTGTCTTGATTATGTCCTCACCTCGATTTTGATTAATTAATCACTGGATTGCGAGATGTGCGTGTGCACTGGGAATACTCAGCAAACTCAGGTTTGATATTTGACAATTGAACACTTTGATTTTTCTCCCTGACGTAACCTGTGCTTCCCAAAGCTTCTCGGAATTCTCTTTAAAACACAACTGAGCAAGGCTGAAATGCTGAGTATTGTTCTACCCCCAAGAAGGACCTTTCGCTGTATCGATTTGCATCCAAATATTTTGGTAATGAGCCCGTCCAGAAGGTCTGTGGTTGGCTTGGCAGCGAAAGGAAAACCCAGTTACTTATGGTTCTGCTGAGCAGTGCTAATTACAGCTTGTGCTGGTGGGGTGTGCACATGTGAGTCATGTATGGATCACCCCTTTTCCTTTGGAAGGAGCACAGGAGGAATTTTAACTGCAGGGATGAACAGAAAGGACCCAGAGTTAATGGCTCACCGAGGAATAAATAGTTCCTCTTCTTGACACTCGCCCGCCGAGCGCCAGACCTCAGCCGGGCTAAATCAGTAAATCATTAACTTTAATGGGGATCTGCCAGTTTACACCTCGGGAGGATCTGGCTCCCACATTTCAACAACAATTCTGCTCAGACAGAGCCAGCACATCAGGCACGGCCACGGGGCAGCGCGGCCGCACAGCCGGGGACACGGCGAGCGCGCGGCTCTGCTGCAGGCAGCCCAGAACGCCACTTCCCAGCCGTGCATCAGCCCCTCCGAGAGCCAGACTGGTGCGCCCACAGAGCTACTGTATTTTGTTAATGAATCAGACAGGAATGGTGCTTAAACTGCTTACCACTGCTTTAATTTACAGCCTGTGGTAACGCAGTGACAGTAATGTTGTCATCGTTTGCTCTCTTCCTCTGTGGCATCAAGCCCAGGCTTCCACATTCTCAGTTTTGGGACGGTTTCAAACTCCATTTTACCCCCACCCACTCAAACCCCCCCCCCTCCCCCGATGAAATGAGATGTTCTTTTAAATTAAATAAATAAAGGAGGCCTCGCTGATAGCTCCAGGATCTGCTGCGCTTTCTCTTGTGCCTTTAATGTGCTTTTCACCCAGGGAACAGAATGAAAACGCATTTTCTCTGGTAGGAACTGGCATGTTCGGGATGGTGTCAGAATTCAGGAACATGACAAGCAAAATACAGCTGGACTGGAGGCCTCCACCACACATGGAGGAGGAAATATTGCATTCCCATGCTGTTTTCATGCATGCGAGCGAGCAGCCACATTACAAACCCTGAAAAACATTGTGAGAACACTTGACATTTCCCAGATGGGCGGCTTGGTCGAGGCTCCCCCATCTGCCTCGCCTTTCTCCCCGAGAGTTTAACCCCTTGGAGCTCCTGCAGGGAAGCTCCAGCTCCTTGTCATCCCTCTGGATGTCAGCCCCGTGGGACGGCGGTGGCTGGGCAGGGTTGTTGGAGGGCAGGTGACACCCAAGTCTTGGTGGAAAATGCGGTCAAGGATGTGCTGGTGGCTCTCAGTCCTCATTTCATGGAGAGCCAAGCTCTGCACAAACCTCACTCGGGGCTGGTTTGGGACCAAAATCAGCAGCTGCTCCTCAGCTCCATCATGTTTAATCCCGACAACATCGCGGCCTTGCTGATTTTAAATCTTCTCTGAGACCTCTTGAGCTTAAACTCAACGTGTTTCCGGTAATTCCATGAAAACCTGGGAGCTCATTTTACCCGCAGGGCAGAGCAGTTGGGGAACAAACCCAGCAGCTGGATTTTTTGGGGGAATTTCTGGTGCAAATCTGGTTGGGGTGTGACCAGTGTGGAACACTGTGCTGGAGGTTTCATCCTTGGTCGGTCTCTTGCAGCCCTGAAAGGTGTTTTTCAAAATGATCGAATTGCTGATTACCCCTTGATTTTGTCATAATCCTTCCTTAATTAGCACATCTTGTAGGCCTGCTGGCAATTTTTTAAGACAGGTAATTTTTTAAGATGGATAATTTTTTAATGCAGACAATTTTAAGGCAGACAGTTTTTTAACACTGATGATTTAGGACTGACAATCATTTTAAGACTGACAGTTTTCTAAGACTGACAATTCTTTTAAGACAGACAAAATTTTCTTCACTATTAACTGCCTGAAAAAACAGCCTTTACTTTTCAGTGCCAGGCTGGTTTTTATTCAGCAGGTCACCCAACCCAAGAGCACAAAAGCAGAGTCCCTTTAAAATCAGAGCCAAGCACTTTCTCAGGGGTCTCCCACTGTTCAACAACTGAATAATGTCTGGCCCAGAAGCTCAGATGCCAAAGTCTACCCTGATATAAAGCTGATCTACCATCCAAAAACTCGCTGGATGCAAATCAGGGATTTAAATCAGTGCCCACCCTCTTTTTCTTCCTTTCTTGCTTGCCTCTTGATCTCTTCTCTTTCGCTCCTCACAACTCCTTTATCAAAAATAACTTTGGGAAGGAAAAATAAACACTGGAAGACACTCAGCCATGTGTGCAAGCCAGTCCTCTTCCCCCTGCCCTGCTCCTGCAGCCTGAAAGGAGCTGGAGCTCCAGCTTGGAGTGAAATCTCAGCCAGCTCTGCTCACAGCTGGCCCTGCCTGGCTGATCCCAGACAAAAGACTTCCGTCTTTATCTGGCGCTTATTGAGACATCTCATTCAGCTGGAGATAAAAGGGAAGGAGATGTGCTTTGAAATCGAACCATTAGGGCGGCAAAGACATCAGCATGCAAATGCCACACGCAAACGGGTTCAAGATGAAGCTCGAGGATCAATCCCGGTGCCAACAGGGGTTTGCCTGCACAGGGACCCAGCAAAGCCCTGGTGGAACCTCGGGGGAGTTTGGGCCTGTGTTTGTGAAGGGAAGGAGGTGGGAGTTGGATGTGGAAGCGATCCTGGAAATAAATGACAATGGGGTGGATTGTTCCTGAGGAGCCCCCCTGGTTTGCCGAAGGCTGGGTGGGTTATTCGCCAAAAAGAACTCCACCAAGCCCTGGAGAATTCCATTTTCCAATTCCCTTCTGATCTCCCACCCTGGAAATTCTCACAGGGCTTCATGAGCCACTCCCTGTGTTTGGCACTTGTCACAGAATTGTGGAACCACAGAACTTTTAGGGTTGGATGGGACCTCTGGAGATGACCCAGTCCAACCCTCCCCTGAGTGTCCTGGGCAGTGCTGGCCATGCTCAGACCTGGTTTGCTGTAGGGAGGGATTGTGTCTCACCTGAGGCTCTGAGGTTGCTCCTTCGGGTGTTTGGTGCCTGTTGGCAAAAGTGAATTTATTTTCTCACTCTCTATAAAAGGGCAGTATCACCAGACCCTCAGAGATCTCTGATGGAACCAGCTTTACTGTGTTTTGATATTTATATTTACTGTATTTTGAAGGCTGTGGGATGTCTCCCAGCAGAGGAGGATCGGGATTCAGCTGGAATGACAGCAAGAGAGAGGCTCTGAGGTTTGCCAAGTCCTTCAGCAAATCCTGCCGGGGTCACCCGGAGTGTCCTGGGCAGCCCTGCCTGGTGACACCACTGAGCTTTGGGATCTGCCATTGCCTGCAGAGACTAAGCCAGGCTTAGCAAAGACCTTGGGGCTGCCCAGAAGCCTCTGCCTGTGGGCAGAGCTGGTGAACAACGCTCAAGAGGCATTTAATTCTGATTTCATTTGCCGTTTGTGTCCCTCAGGCCGGGCACACCTCGCTGGGCTTTTCAGGGAAGAATGGAGCGTTTGAGCTCTGCATCAGGAGGAACCTTCCCCTGCCTGATCGCTTTCCACCCACCGAGAAACGACCACTTAATAACGTGCAAATCTCTGGTTAAAGAATTACCGAGATTAGCCTGAAGCCTGACACTCATCCCACAGGAGGGAGCTCACCGAGATGCTGTTGACAAAGGGAAACTTTGTTAAGCGTGTTTAGTTCAGCTCTGCTGTTGCAAGGATCCCTAAGCTGCTTTGTTTTATGAGATTTGGGGTAGAGGATTTTCTTCAAGCAAAGGGCAAAGGATTTTCTCTAAAAGCATATTCCCTCTAGAAGGGTGCAGAGTCTCGTGGGATCTGGGGATTAGGTGTTCATTTCCTATACAAAAGCTCCATAATTGTCTAAAGGATGCCTGGATCTGAACCAGCTCCAAGCGAAACATCAAGCACAGTGTCTGAAAAAGGAAAAAAAAAGAATCATTTCACTTCGTGTTACCTGCACTGGGAGTTCCGTACCCGTGAGCAATGAAAAGTTTCTCGCCATGGATGTTGTTTGGAAAAGCCAAAAGATCTGTGGGATCTGAGGAGAACCCAGTGCAGTGAGGAGAGGAAACTGCGCAGAGAAATGCTGATTTGATGAATTTGAGCCTGCAAGAAGGTTCTTCTGGGGAAGTTCCTGCTGTCCTGTCCCAGACTTCTCCTGGTCTTTTGTGATTCCCAGGATTAATCCCACACAGCAGTGCAGAGTGATGCAGGCTGGGAGCCCATCCGAACGAGCTGTTGGCGAGGATCGATGTTTCTGGAGCAGGAACTCTCAGGAGAAGTTGGAGTTTCATGCTGAACCAACACAAAATGCAACGAAAATGTAAAATATTCTGTGCCATTTCTGACTGGTGCCATCCAAGATTGCTCAGCCAGGTCATCCCCCAGCACGCAATCAGCTTTTTCTCCAGTGATATTTGATATGGCACTTGATATTTGATATGTTCCCCTTGCAGGAGCATCCCTGATTTCTGTGCAGCCGATGTTTTACACAATCACATCTCCCACATCTCAGTTTGGGAAGAGGCTCCCTTATCCCCAGCGCGGCTCTTTTCCCTTCATTGCTTGGAATCCTTTCTCTTTCATTGACTCAAACATTCCGTGGGGACCCCAACCCTACGGACACTTCCCCAAGATCCTCTCTCCCTGATCTGGTTCGCTGTTACTTCTCCTCCAGGTGAGCCACTTGTTGCTCCTAAATAAAATGGGATCTTTATTCCAGAGTGAAAATACTTTGGGCTGAACAGTTCCAGGTGCCCAAAATTCTGATAATTTCACTGAAAAAAACCCACCCTCATCCTTCAGGTACTGATTAAAATCAACTGATTTCAGAATATCTTTCTTCTAAGCAGTTTGTGTACAGTAAAATATCTGCACTTTGTTCATCTTGCCTGTATCAGCCCTTACAGTGATCAGTGCTGTTAAAATGGAATATAATAATAATTATTGTATATTTTATTTAAATCACAGTTTTAATGTATTAATTATCCCCATTGCCTCTCAACAATTAAAATGTGTCATTTTTCCTCCCCTTGGCCTCCTAGTAATTTTCCCACTTTTCTCTGGGATACCCTCTGGACACCCTGCAGCCTTTGCAGCAGTTCTTATCTGAAGGGAGACGTCAGCTCTTTATCAGCTGTGTGTGCACAGGGAGAAATGTGCAGTTCTTCACTGTCCCCTTGCTGTAAATACAGTAAATATAAATACAAAACCCACAGGAATTTTACCATCAAGAACAACAAATATCCACGGCTCAAACATTGCAACAGTTGTACTTTCACCCCCACCCAGCGAGAACCACCGACAGCTCCACACGTACCCCTGACCAGGAAAGTTTAGACTTTTGCAAATGGCTTTTTTCTCTATTTTCTTTTTTTTTTTTTTTAACCTCTGTCTCTTTTTTCCCCTCCTAAACCCTTCACGGGGATTGCCTCTTTGTAAAGTGTATAGTCTGAGCTCGGTTTTGGGTGGCTACTCCCTCTATCCCAGGGATTCTCGTGACCATATGGAGCAGCCGTGCTTGACTGCACTTCACACAAACCCTGCCCAGCGGGGCGCGGGCTGGGATACGGGGTGTTTGTTGCTGCTGGTTGGTTTTGTACAAGGATTGCTCTGCACAGGAGTTTTTTGGGGTATTCTGTGGGTTTTATAATCTTACCCCACACCAAGTCATATTGCTCTATAAGGTGAGACTAGATGACTCCGCGGAGAATATTTTATTCTCAGGTTATGTGTTCCAGAAGAGCAAAAAGTTCAAAAAAATGGGTTTTTTTCAGACATTCCTCTGTAAGATGTGCAGTTCTCTCCTGACTTGCAGCACCTCAGATATTTCCTTGTTCAACAACAGTAATTTTTATAAAATTAAGGCTGAAAATTAATGGGCCTGGTTTTCCTCTTCATGCTGATGTTACCAAACTTCTCTGAGCTGAAATTGCTGTCACTGGAGCCTGAACTGGAGCCAGTCATGATATTTTGAGCTGGTGTTTTTAAATAAAATAAAAATAAGGCCATAGGTTTTGAAATAAAACAAAACAGGCTTCTCTTGCCTTCTCTATTATTGACATTGAAGGGTTTTGGTGCAGGTTATCAGAAAGATAACAAGAGGTTTGTTTTACAAATCATCTTTGAAACACCCAGTGCACGGAGGCACCTTGGAAAACGAACCATGGGGACAATCCTGCCCTGCCTTGGGAAACAAAATCCCAGCAATTCTGCCTTTAATTACTCTGAACCCACTGATTAAGGCCAGGAGCTCTCCCCTTAATCCCGAATTGCTCCTGTTGACCCTGGTGGGGTTTGTGTCTCCGTCCCCGTTCTCCCGGGAATCCCGACAGCTCCTTCCCGGGGCCACCTCCGTGTCCCTGGGAGCATCCTCGAGGCAGCCCTGCCTTAATTGAGTTGCTGACATTCCCCGCTCCGTCCCTGTCTGCTGCCTTGCCAAAGAACAAAGGAACAGCCCCTTCCCATTAAGGGCGGTAATAACTTAATTAAAACCAAGTTCGCCGCGCCGCGGGATCCCGTTTGTCATCAAGAGGCCTTCCATGCCTTCCCCCTCTGGTTTTTGATAATCTATGCCAGATATTTAATCACTGGATACCCCAGTATAAAGCTCCCAGCCTCCATAACCAGCAGAAAGCTTGTCAAAATAAATTTTAACTTCTGACCGTGGTGGAAGCCCAACTAGGAGGTATTAACAGAATCAGAGCTGTCAATCAGGGCTTGGGCTCACCGTTTATATTATTAATTCCAACTCTGGTGGCATGGTCTTGGGATAACAACCATCCTAAGCTGCGCTGGTCCAAAAAACACAAACCAAGAGTGGAATATATTTCGTGCCGAGGTGACGTTACTGAGTGTCCAGAGGAACTTTTTTTGTCTTTGAAAGGTGATGTTTTATTAGATTATTCTCATTGCCAAGAGACACAGCTACTGTCTGGCTTCGTTTGCTGAGGGGTTTGCACTAATGTAAAGATTTATTCCGCACACAAAAGCAACATAATAAGAAAAAAAGCGAAGAAATTGTTGTTTGTTTGTTTGTTTCTGAGAATTTAATTAATGCAACATGTTTGAATGGAGGCTGAATATTCTGTAGTGGGTTATGGAGTGAAAGTGGCCTCACAAATGGAAATCCAGCTTGAAGCCTACGAGCTGGAGGTATTGTTACAATGCAAACCAGCGGGAAGGATTCCAGGGAGAAAGGGGAGAAGTGTGTTAACTGAGAACAATAACACGCCCAGGACCTCCAGGAGCTGCTGGCCTTAATAAAAGGAGACAATGCCATGTTGTTGCACAACCTGAATTTCAAATTCAATTTCAGTTGGAGTGGAGCACAAGTGATGCAGAGCTCTGGTGCTTTTTCTCTGCTCGTTTGTTTACCCTCTGCTCAATTCTGAGGCCATCTGAATAAAGAAGGTGTCATGGGCCCTGGTGAACTGGCCTTGAACTGGGTTTCTCTCTCCCATATGAAACCCTTGATGGTGGGATCAGTTTCAAGGACATCAAACACACGAAAGGTGAGATTTGAGGGGATATTTGCCATCAGATTAACATCGGCGGCACAAGGTTCCATTCCACCTTATCACGGTTTGTGTTCCTGCCCAGCGTGGTTCTGTCGTGACTCAAACTGCGGTGATGAGGAGGGACTGCTGGCATTGAGTTGGTCCTAGAGGGTCCAAGACTTTGGAATTCATTTAATCCCCTGGTTTTCTTCATTGCCATGAACAAAACCAGGCTGAAGCTGCCTGGAGAGGGCCCAGAATTCCCCATACCCAGAGTGTCCTCCCTGGCCACCCCGAGCAAAGCCCTGAAGTTGTGGCACATACACAAACCTCGTACAGCCGGGCAGAGCTGGGCATCAAATCCCTTTTTCCCCTCCTCTGTGGGAGGTTTTGCCTCTTTGTCCTCACGAGGAGAAGGAATGAGGAGCAAGAAGCTCCATGAGACAATCCTTGAGTCCGGTTGCACTCCAGCTCCAGTGACAGATCTGGGTGTCCTCGGCTCCAGGTGCCCGAGGACGTTCTGTGGCACCAATTTCTTACATGCCCAGAAGCCTCTGGCAAGATTTGTTACATCATTTTCTGTATTCATCTGTGTGAATGGTTTCCCCACTGATTTCCCACCATTTTTTGTCTTCCCAAAAGGAAGCATTTGGATTCTTCTTGCTGAATAAAAATGCGTCCATATGAGGAAGGTAGGAGGGTAAAATACGCTACTAAAGATCCTGAGAATACTAATTAAAAGTTACAGATAAAACCCCAATTATTGGCCAGGATATTATGGATCTAGTTGGTGTTCAGACAGCACCTTTAACTGCCTGGGAGAATGGAAATTCATCCCAACAATGAATCTGCCATCATAAGACCAAAATATAAACCCAGTCATCCTCATCTCCTCTTATTTAAGCAAATAAATGTAGAGTAGAAAGCAAATACAAGCTTTAGCATATTGTATTCCAGATCCCTGGATATTCTGGAATATTTTATGGATGAGTGAAAAATGGAGGATCTTCCCCTTCCTCCTTTTAGTCTGGGCAACACAAATTCATCATTCATGAACTTGCACAACCCTTTGCTGAGCTGTGCTTGCATTTCAAAGCCATTGTGAGGCACGAGCTGCAATATCTATTCTCATTTTCCCCCCCTCTCCCCGGCCAGCTCCACAGAATCCAGGGATGTGGTGTGTGCCTGCAGTGCTGGGATGTATTTGTGCATATCAAAAGCAGCAACTCGCTCAAATCATTCATTCAAAGTTCCACTTGGCTTGGAGTCTTCCTGAAAAATATGTTTATTTTGTCTTCTCGACTTACTTTTCCTCGTGTCTGAGTATTGTGCCTCCAGGAAGAAAAGCTTAAATTGCTGAAGTAGGGCTTTTTTTCAAAGCCTGCCAAGAATAAAGTGGCTTAACAAGGAAGCACACAGATTTCACTTTCTTACAGAGGAAAAAACAAGGAAAAAAAAAAGAAAAAAAAGGAGTAAGTCATTTGGAGAAAGGCTGGAAACTTTAGGAGCAGTGGATGTTTTCTAAAAATGGAAAGATAGGAGCATTTTGGGAAGGAGTATGAGGCTAACTCGCCATGAAGCTTGGAAAGGATGAGGACCCTGGCAACCAAACTGAATCTGTGAGCACAGGATGGTTTGTGCTGGTGGGAATTCTGTAATGGTGACACCTTTTTCTTGGTCTTAAAATGAAGAGAGCTGAACAGAGTTAAGAGGGAAAAAGGGTTTTACCTCGGTGTTTATTGAAGGACCCTCAGGGGCACCGAAATGCACATCGAAATGCACCCCGAAATGCCCCCCGGAGAAATGGCCCCCCACGATGTGATGTGTGTGCAATTATAGGCCTTGCTAATTAGCACATCTATCAAAGATTGCCCAGGGAGGGACTCCAGCGAGACCCCTCAGCGAGGAACCTTCCCCTGGCTGGGCCTGGCTTTGTTTACAGAATGTGTTCTGGAGAGGCCCTCGGGGTCTGGGGTTCCCAGGGTGTTTGGGCTCTTGGCTTAACGGGATATTGGGTCTGAGGGAAGGGATCAAACTTAAAGAATTATAACTGTGTGGGCTAAAAGCACTGAGAATGCATAAAAGCTGTATAAAAGAGTGTATAAAAGGGGTATAAAAGAAAAAGCAAAAAATCATCATGGCATCAATGGCAAGGCCACACCTGTGGGTTCAGGGAGGTGTGGCTGGGCTGCCATGGAGGATCTGTCCCCATGGGAGGTGTTTGGGACACAGCAGGGACAGTCCATGACTGTCACTGTGTCCCTGGGTGACAGGGACTACCTGGAGAGGCCGGGAACACCAGTGCCAAAGCTCGGGGGTTCTCTCCCATCCTGCTCCCTACATTCCTTTGGGGTTTGGATGTAACCCAGGGCCAGGCTGACCCCACACAGAGCCCGGGGTGTCCCTGTCAATGCCAGCCTCAGCTGAGGCCGTTCCTTGGCCACCAGCCCAGAGGACACTTCCATCTCTGCAGTGCCTGAGGGAGGCTGCCCGCCACCAATTGTTTTGTTTGTTTTGTCTGAGCAATATTTGTAGGAAAAACACCCCGGGAGGTGCCGTGACTCATCCTGGGAGCTGCAGAACATCCGTGATTCCTGCTGCCTCCACCAGCGAGGGCTGGGATGCTGCACGAGAGCCCATTCCTGCTGCTGATCATTGGGGAAAAGGCAACCCAGGCTTAGAAATCCAAGATTTGAGGCTGCCTGGAAGTGACGCCCAGGTGGAGATGTCCCAGCGCTGCCACGCCCTCGGGCTCTCAGAGAAAGCTTTGAGTATCTCACAGTGAAGGGCAGCTCAGATGTTTTTGTTCCACTTTCACAGGTGGAACCAAAGAGAAGTGGAGCAAACAAGATTCCGTATCAAAAATGACCAACTGGAAGCTTCAGGCCTTGTCTTGCTCAGGCCCCAGCCAGGAGCTGTTGTGTCCTCACCCAGGGCATGGGTGCCGTGGTGACTCCTGGGGCCGATGCCACCTCTGAGTCACTCAGCATCGCTGCTCCACACCTGCTCCTGCATTCATTTTTGGCGGTTTCCAGCCTGAGTGCAAATAAACAAACCCAGCCCAGCCCAGGCCACAGCCTGAGGTGGGGTGGCTGCAGCGCTCTGAGAGATGATGCTGGGAAGGGAGAGGGAAATAAAACCACCCGGCAGGTACCCTGGGTTAACTGGAGGGGTAAATCCTGCAATCAGTGCTGTTGGTTTTGAGGAGTTCATTAAGGGCGTTTAGCGCTCAGAATTGTTTGGTTTTGCTGGCCAGGGATGGAATGATGCATCTGCTGCCTGACAGCACGACTGCAGTGCTCATCCAGCCTGCTGGAACTGACCAGAGCAGGAATCCGGGTGCCGTCGGGAATCCAGCCCCTGAATGTTGTCAGAACATCCACAAACCAGATACGAGCGCTGTGGAAGCAACACCATCAGCTTTATCACTGGCTGGCACTATGTGATCACTAAAATCCAGCTGGATATCCACACCTTTCACAGGAAATGCCCAGAAGTTTTTTTAATAACCCAGTTCCAGTGCGGAGGGATGCTGTGTCAGGGTGGTAGAGGTGGCTCTTCTCCTCAGGGCTGCATTGCCAAATCCCTCAAACTCCACTCAGCACTGCTGTTGCCTTCAGCTGGTCCCACAAAACAGAGAATTCTCAGCTCTTTTTTTATTCCTTTCGGAGGCTTTAATGCCTCTCCACATGGATCCTGTGCCCACCAAGTTAAAAATATTTCTACTTTTGGGTGAGCTCTGGAAGACCCACGGGGCAGAATCTCTCCAGAGGATGGGACCACTGGCCCAAGCAAAGATGGGAATGTGGAGAGTTACCCTCATAAATCCTAATTTATTTGGATTCTGCCATCCCAGTCCTCTTCAGGGTCTGCTGAAAATCACTGTATTGTGTCAAGATTTCCGAATCTTTGAGCAGAGGGAGGCACTCAGGGCTGCCATGTCCTGATTAAACTTTACTTTAGATTCATCCACTGCACAGATTTTTCAAGCCTCTCATTCCACACCAGCAAAGTCACCTGTTTTCCAAGGGACACTCACTGGAAAATGTGGGCAGTCGGATTTCTCTGCGGTTCAGCCACTCCTATATTTGAAACACTGCTGTGAAAAAAAGAAACCTCGAGGCTTCTTTGACCTGGAAAGTTCAATTTGTCATCATCTCACCCCTTTTTGAAGAGCTCGCATTTTCTCTGACCCTCTTATTTTATATAAAATCAATTTTTTCCCGTTTTTATCACATGGTGACTCCACTCTTCTGCCAGTCCTTGATTAAAAAATTGCCTGAGCTGGTTCATACACAGAGTTAAACTCAGCCTAGGATGGGGCAAAGCATCTGGTTGATATTTCAGCAATGTCTTGTGGTTAATAAGTTCTGCTTGAGCCACAGAATTCCTGCCCTGGCAGCTTTCAGGACTTTTCATGTGGAAATTTCCTCCTTGCTTTGCAAAGTCGGTGCCTGTGGGGTTTTTATTCGGGTACAAAGTTTAGGGTTTGAGGACTCTAAGGGACAAGTGTTGAAAAAGTAAAATCAAATAGAATCAAATTAAATTAGATTAAGTTAAATTGAATTAATGATCATGTAGATTCTTCTCTGTAAAATTAGCTGCCACTATGACCCACCAAACATGGCCCTTGGTTAACACCTCTCCTTATATCATGAAAAATAAATATCTGCAGCTAAATTTGTCTGTTCAAGACACGATTTCAGACAGTTTTCTGCTTGTGTCCATGTCACTAAATTGTGAATACAATGCACTCCATGGTCATGGGCTGGAAAACAACTTCAGCTCATTAAAAAAAAAATAAAGAAAAAAAGAAAAAGATGGACTATGAAAAAAAAAAAGATTCCTGGAATGTCAAGAGCCAGCAGAAATCCAAGGAAAAACCCCAACCTACGTCAGGCCTAATATTTATCAAGAACCTGACACCAATGTGGTCATTTTTTTGCTTGTTTACTGTTGAAATGAAGTTTATTCCAATTTGTAATCTCCAAACTTTCCTTTGGGCTCCGGGACTGGAAAGGGCACCTTGGGTTTGGATGGGGTGGGATGGAGGAGGAGGAGGAGGAGGAGATGAAAGGAAAGGGAGGAGGCGAGGAGTCAAACCTGCCTTGCCAAAAATATTCAGTCCAGAAACCCAATTTCTGAGCTGGTTACGTCTCCATTTCCCAGAGGTGTGAAAATTCAGGGCCTTGAAACGAGAACCAAATGAAATTGGGGAGGTTTGGGGGCTTCTTTGCCCCTCATTAAAACTTTTCAGGGAATCAGGGATTATAAAAGCAGAAAAAAGCAATAATGGGCATTATCCAGGGGGCTGGAAATGATTCCTGAACTTTCCAGAAAGCAGCTGATGGCATTTCAGAGCTCAGCTCAAACCAGCACAAAATGCAGAGACAATCACTGTAAAATTACATTTCAGTTTAAGCTTTCATTTAAATATTTGCATTTTCATTTACATATTTACATTTACATTTAAGATCTGCCATGAACTTTAAAGAGATCTTTAAATAAGAGCTTTAAGGGGTCGTTCAGAGATGGTCTTGGAGAGGAACACAGAACACTGATGGCTAAAATGAACACTTTATTTTTAGCAAAACCGTTTCATAGTATGTCCTATTTGTCTGCAAGATGTCTTAAAGCATCTGACTGCAGGAACAGAGCACATGAACACAACTGGAAAAGGAGAGGGCTTTTTTAGTTTATAAATACATAAATATTTATTGTATTTGTAATTATTACAAATACAGAATGCGGAATCGTTCTTATTTTTAAAAATAATTGCACAGCCCAAGCTTGCGTTGGGAAATAAAGTTATTTCTGTTGGAAGAAGTGGAATATAAAGTACAATCTCTGCATTAGCTGCTTGCCTGAGGCACGGATGGAATGTGGAGAGGGACAGTAAGAGGATACATAAAAATGATGCTTTTTTTGCTGGAGCTCTCCTTGGAAAATGATTGATCTGATCTCTCACGTCAAATAATTCCAAAATAATTCCATTTTACACAAAGGTGTGTGCTGAGATAACTCACTGAAGGAGCTACAGAGAAAGGATAATACAAAAATTATTAAATATCCCGAAATCTCTCTAATGAGACCTAATTTAGTCCATTTTAAGCTTTGATTAATTGTATTTTTGCTTCTAATGGCTCCCAGCTCGAATGGGTGTGTGAAGCAGTGCTGAAATGATGAATGGCTACCACCACCAGGGCAAATTTATGGCTGCCCACATTACTTGGCAAAGGGAGAGGATTTCAGGAGGATTAAAAAAGTTGGGAGGAGGCCGTGGATGGAGGAAAGGTTCCGCTGGGAACAAGGTGGAGACATCAAGGTCCACATTGTCCGAGACAGAGACAGAAACCCTCCGAGCGCTGCTCTTATCTCATCTCCACGAGCACAGAGATCTTCTTCCTTTTCATCCCTCGTGTTGTTTATTCCTGAATAAATTTGCTTTCCTATCTCCAAAAAAGACTGGATCCCAAATACAAAATAAAACATCTCCGTGTGAGCAAAGAAAACCCAGATTTTTTTCGCTGTGGGAGTTGAAACGGGACACAAATGGCCTCTGTCCAAGCTGCAAATCTCTCGGCACGGAGTGCAGCTCTCCTGACAGCCGGCCCGCGGTGCAGCTCCCATCTCCCTCAGCATTTATGGCACAATGTGTTGCTTTGGGTTGCAAGAACGGGAAAATAAAGCTCCACGGCAAGTTAACGTGGGCTCCTCATCCCAAAAGTGTGAGCTGTGCCCAGTGGAGAAGGAGATGGCAGGGAGGAGGCAGAAGTGTGGGACATGTGGAAATAAACCCCATTTCTCACTGCTCCCCACTGAACCTGGCGCAGTGATAGCCACTCCAGCACCTTAAGGAGCGATATTTAATTTATTCATCACCCTGCCTTGTCCAGGAACCCGAAACGGTGCCACAGAGATAATGAGGAAAAGACTGCAATCAACAGAAAAAAGACTATAATCAAGCCTTTGTGGCCATTTATTTGGGCAGCAACGAGGACTCCACTCCATCATTATTCCCCACACCGTGTTCACTTTTTGGGAACATTGGCACGAGCGAGAGGAACATGTTGTGAAACTAAGCAAATACTTACCCAAGAATATTCCCGTACCGTGTGTATTTACAGAAATATTCATTTGAGAGGGATTTAATGGCTGCTTTGACAGGCTATGTGCTGAAACGAGCTGAAATAATACCCTGCAGCTCGGGAACTGCCTGCCCAGGGTAAATTTGGAGCTCGTTTATTTGGTTCAAGTGAAGCTGGGAGATGCAGGGAGAGCCGTGCCGGGGGGGGTGAAGGTGCAGGGGATTTGTGCTTCCAGGGAAATTTGTGCTGCCAGAACCTCTCCGTCCTCAGCCTGGATACCCATCCCATGTGCTCGAGGCAAGGCCTGGCCCCGGCGCATGCGGCGCGCACACGCGGCACGCAGGGTGAATGTGTGTGAAATGTTTCAATTACCTCTAAAATAATGTTTAACATGTTCCAGACATCGTGCATTAAGCAAAGACCCGAGCAGCATTTGAAGCGTATTCTGTTTTTCATTTTAATAGATTGTAAATGTATTAAACACATGTTAAGAATATATTTCATATACTGCATTTGTAAAATATTATCAAATTTATATAGGCGGAAACCACAGAGCCACCACAGGATCGGCTCGAGAGCGGGCCCATTTGGGAAGTTAACCTTTTAGCACCACTGCATCAGCAGAGAAGGGAGGATTTGATTTGATTTCACTCGATTTTTGGTTCATTTTAAGCCTTTAACCCCTTTAGCTCTCAACTTGGGGCTCTGGATAACATTTATACCCCAACCATCTGCCCCGGAGCTCCCTGGTTTAGTGCACAGAGAGGTGCTCAATATCAGAGCTGAAAAACTGCCCCATAGCCATAGGATTAAATATCTGCTCCTCATTTAATACCCCCTCAAATCATTTGGTGGCATTAAATATCCCTATTAAAAGGCAATGTCTGCAGATATTTCAAAGCTGGAAACTGAGAGCTCGGGATTCCGCTCGGTTTCTTCCCCTCTGTCCTGCAAACTGAGCAAACTGCAGTTGGGTTTTGGGTTTTGGCCAAGCCAGGGTGAATGGTTTGGGTTTGAAGATGTTTTCTGAGCCCAGACACCCTCAGGTTTCTTTGAAAGCAGAACCTAGAGCTAGGTCTGTTCCTTTGGAAATGAATCCCATCTCCTGGCTGGGCTCAGCCAAAATCCTGGAAATCAGCACTCAACACGAAGCAGAGGTTGGGGTCCGTGAGAGCTCGGCCTGAAAGTGCAGGATTTAATCCCAGAAAGCACCACCGGTCCTTGAAGGGTGTAGGAATCCAACACATTTCCATTTCTACACATGAATAATTCCAGTTACTTTCAATTCTTCTCCTTTAACGTGGATCAAAACAGCAAAGCCAGCCCAGACCCAGAGGGAGAACTGAGATTTCCAAGTTGTGTTGAACAGAAATCCCAAAGCTTTGGGTGTCTGGGGCCCAGAGCAGACCTCGCCACTCGAATCTCTGGTTCTGCCTCTCTGCTGCTCAGTTTGGGAGCACCTGGGGACAGGAAACTGCCACTTCCCAGCCTGCAGTGAGGTTGGTTTCAGTTCAGACAAACTCTAGAAAGCGCCACTGCTGGGTGATGCAGAGGAAGGTGATTGCTCACAGAGGAATTTATCATCAGGGCTCTGATGAACCAGCCCAGGAACTCAGCTCAAATCCAGCTTCCCAAACATCCTGGAATATTGGCCGTATCATGATATTTATATTTGATGTGTGAGTCCTTTTTTCCTTCAAAATTTCCCCAGCCTCCTTTAGTTTGTAATAAAATTTAATAATGCAAATTTATTTTCAGCTAGAAAGAGCTTCTTAGTAACAAATGTTTTTCTTACTGAAGTATTAAAACCCAAATGGAACAGATGAATGAGGGAGAAGTTTTTTTTTACTCAGTGTCCACTCCAGCCCAGGAAAGCACCCATCAGCTTCACAGGACTCTGATCTGATTCTCCTCATCTCAAAGTTTCCAGAGAGATTTTAGAAGGGTTGGTGCAGGAACTTTCATCGGGATCTGGGTGCCAGAATATCCCACCCAGCCCCTGGGGACTGAATTGCAGAGCGGGTGCACAGGTGGAAAAGAAGATTCCTCACGCCGGGACGAGGCCTCGGATTCTTGCAGGCTGCCATTGCAACCACAGCCTGGACTGACACTGCAGAGCTTATTGCCAGTGACCTGCGGGGATTGGGTTTCCTGAAGCTCAGGAGATCCATTTCAGCTCCGAGTGGGAAAGATCAGACACATTCTGAAGCTCCCCAGAAGAGTTATGACAGATGTGTCACAGTAACTTAACTGCACCCTGAAAAAATATTAATTCTGAAGTGTGTTGGTTTTTCTAGGCTTATTTCGCACCATTATCCACTTAACTCCCCAATAATGTCCCAGCTCTGGCCCACGAGCGGCAGGAGATATTTGCTGTGCTTTGACTTCCCAATTATTTTGTGTGGATGGGTGAGATGAAATAACAGCCAGACATCCTGAAAAAAAAAACCCCACTCAAATGTTCACCAGCACTGCGAAAGAATTCCCTTTCTCTCACTTTTAATAATGCAGGACTTACCTTATCACATGGGATGGATTTGTGCTGGGGGAGCTCTCAGATGGGGGAAATGTCAAGCTGGAAAGGAGTAAATTCCCCACTTTGTCACGTAAAATGTGGGATTGGGTTGTTGTAAAACACTGGCAGGAGGAAAATCTCAGTGAGCAACGGAGCCAAATGTCAGCCTGGAGCTGCCACCCTGCATTGCCCTGATTTGGGTCGCTCCTTCCCAGCAGCTACTGTGCGACCTGGTGCAGAAACTGCTTCTGGAAGTGATTTTTCCCATCTGACAGCACTTTCCTCGTTACTCTTCCAGTAAATGTGCAGAACAGCTCCGAGAAAGCGATCCCGGGCTGCCTCCTCAACACGAGAATCAGCTGCTGGTGTGGCTTCCATGGAATCACATCAGGACCTCTGGCAGACAGAGAGGATTTTAAAGTCCTGCCATGCCTTCCTTGCTTGTAAACATTAAATATGTAAAGATTTTGGAGACACACAGGCGTGAGGGAGTGAAATCCTAAGGAGAGCAGGACAGGCACTTGACTAGAGCCAGATAAGCCATACCAGAACGTAATCTTTACTTACCTGATCACATACAACCTTATTTTTGGAAGAAAAACGTATTTAAATTCATCTTGCTGAGTTTTTTTCATTGGATGCCCCTCAGTTCCATAGGTGATTATTAAAAATGCTGGTTTTAATCTGACCTTTGATGACTAAAAGCAAAAGCTGAGAGGATTTTTCTCTCTACTCTGAATGGAAATGCATTTGGTGGCAAAAGGAACATTGTCTGGGGGGTTTCTCACCCTTTTTTAGATAATTGCCATGAGGTTCTCACTGACACTTAATTTTAGGAGACCTTACACATGGTTTTGATGGAGTTCCACCAGAAATGAGTTTACCTGGGAGTCTGTCTGTCCAGCTGTGAAAGAGGTGATAAAACACAAGGTTTGAGCACAAAATGTGCAAGGATGGGGCTGGATTTGCGTTTCCCAGCTCTGGTGGGAGCCACGTCGGGTCCTGCTGGGTGAGATTTGCTGAGGCCCCACTTTGTCCTTTCGTGACGTGACGAGATAAACCTGACCTGGGAACGAATCCACATCTGCCTCCCGCAAACCCCGCTCAGCCCCGTGAATCCAGAGCGAGTTCTAGGCAAGAGGCCACTGGGAAGGTGGCCAGTTCTCTGTACCCCATGCCCAGCTCTGTCAGCCTGGCTGCAGAATAATTTATTTCCTGCGGTTCCTCTGGCCAAGGAAAACATCTCGGCTCCCTGTGGCAGGGCAGCCCTGCAGCGAGGGGCCTCTGCTGCAAACTGTGCACCCCGGGGGCTGCCCCACTTCGTGGGACCCGCAGGGAACTCCACACCAGGGCACCGGGGCAAAGGACTGGGCCTTACTGGTCCTTGTGCCTCCAGAAATCCATTTACGACCAAAGGGGTGCATTACCTTCCTCCCCACTCCGTAAAAACCCGTGGTTAATTGATTTTGGTCTTTTTCTTTTTATTTACAACTCCAAGCAAGGTAAAATTCGTCTCGAGAAAGCTGAAGAAAGGAGCCTTCAGAATGAAATATCAAGGTGTTGGTTTATGTCTCGGAATGGATCTGGGCTGGGGGAGGGGGAAATGGGGAACTTCATTTCCTTGTGTTTTCCCTGGAACATATTTTTAAAGGGATATTGGAATAAGTTTCCATTGAAAACAACCCCCCAACAAGCTCCATTCCTTATTCCTAGGCCCCCAGAAATCGTTCACCTGGAAGGAGCTGAATGTAATGTTTTACTTTAGTTCATGGAATCAGAGAACTCTGGAATATCCTGACTGGGAAGGGATCCACCAGGATCATCCAGTCCCACCCCTGGCCCTGCACAGACACCCCAAATTCCCACCCTGGGCATCCCTGGCAGCGGTGCCCAAACGCTCCCGGAGCTCTGGCAGCCTCGGGGCCGTGCCCATTCCCTGGGGAGCCTGGGCAGTGCCCAGCACACTCAGGATGAGGAATCTTTTCCTGATATCCAACAAAACCTCCCTCACAGTGGAAAATCGTCACCAGAACCTCATTTGGGGCAAAACCAGAACAACGCAGAGGTGTGTGAGTGTCACCCTGAGTTCAGTGGGAGCAGGATCTGCCCTTCCAGTTCCTCCTTTCGCTTCCCTCCCTTTACTCCTGCGTTCCCAGTGGGTCTGGAGCTAAGAGCTGTCCTTTATTTTCCTGGGATATCAATGTGGTGATGACTGTGTGTCCTGCAGGGGGGCTGGGGAGGGTCTGGGCTCTGCTCTGGCCATGGCTGTGACAGGAATTGTCTTTATTTGCTGGTTCACAGGGAGCACTGAGGGATGGGATCCGAACATGAGGGATTGCTTTCTGAATTGTAACTTCCTGCCCAACTTCCACGTGACTTTAAAGCCAAATAATTCAGAGGAGCCAGAAGTTTTGTCTCCCACCTGTCTCTGAGACTGTCACACAAAGCCAGGCTGATTTTTACATCTTTTACAAGCCCTACCACCCTGAAGCTCCAAGATTTTCTCTACAGAATCCACCAGAAACCTGTTTCAAGGTCTCCCAGCCGCTCTTTTTATCAGCTCCTGGGGCTGTTATCAGCAGGGCCTGATCCAGCAGATATTTTTTCTGTCTGAGCACAGTAAACCAGAGCTCCAGCTGCTGCCAGTCAGGATGGATTGGGCTCAAATCCCAACATCTGGCACGTTCCCGTTCCTCACATGAATGTCCAGCACAGGAGCTGCTCCCATGAAGAAAGTTCCTCGTGGCTGTGTTTGCAGGAGCTCATTCCTAATGATCTAAGACACCATATTATTAAAAAATAGTGCAAATTATGCTTTCACTTACAGCGGTGCCAATGTGATATAACTCCTCTGACAGCCCTTTGTATTTACTTTGGCTTCCCCCGAGCCTGAGCCCAGTGGAATAACTGGAGTTTCTCGAGATTTACAGTGGCATAACAGAAACTGGGGCTCTGGGTGTGGAGAAGCCCTGGCTGTCTGAAGCCGTAATAATTCCCAAAAACTGCTGTGCTCTCCCTGTCAGGGGCTGCTGCAGGAAGGTTTTCTACAGAGGGATTTGAGGGTGGATGTTCTGATTGGGAGTGAAAATGTTGTAGTGCAATGAAATAGTGTGGTGCAGACGTTGGAGTTATGAGATCTTTCAGCCTTTGGCTGCATTCCAGGTGTTAAATTCCTCTGTCTCTGTGGATGGAAAAGCCAGAGGGTCTTTTGTGATACAGTGAATTTGATTTTGATTTTTTGCTGTGCGTGGAGAGGACTCGAGCTCTGTGTTTCGCTGTCCTCCAGCAGTCTGGAGTCACATTCTCCTTGTCATCCCTCTGACCCATCCTGCTCCTTTCTTCCCAAGCTTGGAGGCAGGAGGGTGTCCCAGGAGGAATGCTGAAGCTCTGTGGGCTCCAGGTCATGCCACAGGGTGGGGGTATGGATCTGTCCAGCAGGGAAAATCCCTCCCTGAGAGGCTCCATCCCCATGTCCTGTGGGGAACCAGCGGCGTGTCCAGCCCGGGAGCCTCAGAAACCACAGCCCAGGGAGCCACCAAAGAGCTCTTTTAGCAAAAACTGGGAGGGACTGGGCTTTGAAATGCTGCTCAGCAGTTTCCTACCTGAGGGAATGTGGGGAAGACTTGGCTCGTCTCCCACAAGGAGTCGGCCCTGTTATCAAGATTTGGTTTCAGTCAACTTGCAAGAAAACATTTAAATTCTGTGCTTTTTTCAGTGGGTTCTGCTCAGCCCCAGCCCCAAGCAGCTCCACAGGAAGGCTGAGGACGGAAGATTTGTTCATTCTCCACCTCAATTCCTCTTCCCAGCAACATCTGGGGGTGTATCCAATTAAATCTTCCAGAATCCCATCTGCTTTTGGCAGGATAAGCACAAGGGACACAAACCCACCTGTGCTGCTGGGATCGCAACTCCCTAGGAGAATCTGGGAGTGAAATCCCTGCTGCATCCCAAACTGCACCTTTGGGACTGAAATCTTCTGGAATCCTCGTGGAAAGAGAGATTCCTCCTGCTCCTACAGTGCTTTAGGACTTCCCTGATGCTCAGGCAGACACAACCCAGGGAAAGGAACTGGCTGGAATTGGGGCTGGGAAGAAAGGCAGGGTTTGTGTGGAGGTGTGGGGAGGTGGAAGGAGGTAGGAAGGGGAGCCTACCTACATTTTTACCAGTTCCTTTACGAGTGTGATACAGGTATTTTCCTATAATAAACCAGTAATGTTCCCAAGCAGCAAGTGCTGTTCTTGGCATCTCCTTTGATTCCAATTTGCTTTTCTTGCAACTGTGGGCAAGAGTCGTGAAAAGGGCCCTGCCTTACAGGTAGCGAAGGGAAGGCACTGTTTTTTATACAAATAAATGTCACTCCTAAATTATCTGCTTTTGGGGTCCTCCACCTTGTTCTGGCCCATCCACGGCTCTCTCCCACCTCCCGGCTGGCAGCTGCCGTGAAATACAGCGAGGGGATGAAATGGGGACTTGTTCCACGGAATCTGCACTCACCTCCTGCCCACGGGGGAGACAAACGAGTGCTAGAAAATATCAGTGGGTGGGACGGATTGAGGAGTTTCCTTCCAAGGGAAGAAAGTGAAAAGCAGAGCTTTAATTTTTAAGAAATTAGCATTAATTTCTTAGTGGGTGGTTGAAGATTTCCCATTTTCCCATCTTTTTCAGAGCACAAGCTCCCACCTTATTTCAGAAATTTTCGTAGAGAGGCTGGATCAGAATCCATGGAATAAGAAAATGCTCAGGAATTGGAAGTCAGGGAGTAAGAATCTCCTCTATTCTGCTGTTTGCCTCCAGCTGACCTCAGTAATCTCACGTCACGTTGCTGCGCCTGTGGGTTTCTGTAAAAATCAGGATCGTCCTGATCCCTTCCAAAAACCCTGCAGGAAAACATCTGTAAAGGAAATCCAGCTGTGTCTGTGCAGAGCAACACGACGGCCTGGAGAGATACCTGGGTGAGCTCTGTGCTCCTTCTGTGTGCTCTGAGTTTTGTTCTTCGAGTCTTTTCTATTCATTATTTATATTATTCCTTTATTCCCTCTTGTCAGCCAGACCATTCCTGACGAGGTTTTTAATATTCCTGCTGAGCCCAGGATGTGGAGTTCTATTACCAATTTAGATTTGCAAACTCATCCTTAATTAGAGATTAATTCTGAATTGGTTCTTTCTATTAGAAATTGAGTTAGACCAGGCTTTACTCAGTTTCTAAATGGTTGGTAATGCTTAGAACTGAGTGCAGTGCAAGACATCCCTTATCAAAATGATGTGGATGTTTTATACAATAGAAATGACAGTAATGAACAAAATTACTGAGATAAGGACCAGAGACTCAGCCCAAGAAGCTAAGGATGAAATGTCCTTTCATGAAGAGAGTTTCCAGGGGAAAAAAAGGATTATTTAGTGAAACTTGAGCTTTGAGGATGTTCAGGTAACTGCTGAGGAGCAAAGTTCTGCAGCTCTCAATAATTTATGGGAATTATATTACCTGGGCAAAAATATTCCTCTTCAGCCCCTATTTGAACCTTCCACTGCTCTGCTCTCCTCTGCCTTTGGACAAAACATGGAAGGGCTGTTCCTGGCTCGGCTGGTCCTAAAGTTTTGGGAAAGCTCTATGTCAGAGCTGGACAACGCTCCACAATTCAGCTTTTCTACCACAGCCTCAACACCACTTCCCAAATTAAAGTCACATTGTGAAAGAAGGGCTCAAACCTCACATTTCAGAACGCAAGGAAAGGGCCTCTGGCTGCGAGTCAAAGGTTGAGGGACAGCCCAGCTCGCTCTCCTCAGGAGGAAGTTTGGTCCTCCAGGGACAATTTCTCAGGTGTGCCCTTTTTCTGTAGGAAATCTGTGCCCTGGAATCGCTGCCCTGCACATCTCCCTGTTAATCCTGGAGGTAACCCTGACCACCCGTGGTTCCTTCAGCCCCACCACCCAAAGGTGAGGCTTTCTCTAGGAAATGGCTCTGTTTGCTGAACCCAATGCGAATTTTTACCGGTATTCCTGAAAGCCCTCCTCAGACTGATGGTAACAGTAAACTTCCCACCTTGCAGTTCCAGGAATAGAGCTGCTGAGGTTTTCCTGTACCAGCTCCAGAGGGCCAAGACAAACCCCAGTGTTGGTGGCTCCTCCAAAATACCTCAGGAAGAATGGGATGTTTCCATCCACGGCTGTATATTGACTCTTGCCGTGCTGCTGACCTTAAATCATTTGATGACATCACATTGTTCCTCTGAATCCATGTACAAATAAGCTGGATTTCCATTAGGGAACATAAAATGCTCCATTTTGCCTCACTCTGCAAACTGTTTATGGGTTCCTCGCAGCTTTCAGGACTTTTACAAGAGAACATCCACTGTTCATTTCCTGGCTCGGCTCCAACTGGACATGTTAACTTTGCCTAATTTCCAAGACATTTCGTGGGGAAGGCTCCATAATAGAAGGCATGTTTTTCCACCAGGGAACTCACAGCACTTTCTTTTTTTTTTCTTTTTTTTTTTTTTGAAAGTCTATTTTTCCCAGACAAATTAAAGCTCCTTTTTATGAGCTTCTTCTAAAGGGGTAGAACAGTAGCCGGCCTTGTTAGATATTAGTGCTGCTGTTGGGAAGGGCGATCGTGTAACTGCAGGGCCTCAGGATTTTACACTTTCTGGAGTTCATTAACCAGAGGCTTCTGTATTTGAACCTGCAAGGTTTGAGCTGGACGGGGCCCAGGCAGCGAAATCAATCCAGTCCCGCAGCACAGAACTAATTGTCATCATATCCAAATGTGCAAATATACAAGAAGTCTACAGCAGCAGAGGCAGGGGAAAATTGAGGGCTTTCAGCTTTTTTTTTCGGGTATTATGTTGCTGAAAAGTTTTTTACACGCTTCCTCACCGCCATAAAATCCAACATTGAAAATATGTTTCCTATATGAAAAGATCTGTCCCCAACTGAAGGGTTTTATATCCCCTACATCCATCTAATCAAATGCTTTCCGCTGAAGTCATATATTTGACCACATATTGGGCTGGGGAGGAGCTGGAGGAGATTTCTCTTCTTGTCAAAGCTTGTAATGTCACCAGATAATTCAGGAGGAGAGGGACTTTTTTCCAGCACCTTTTTCCAGCCGCGGCACGTGAGGAGAAGGAGGCACCGTGAGGCAGCTCCTCCTCACTGCCCTGCAGAAATGAGACTCTAAATCTTACTTACAAACAATTTCTGATTAATTCGCTAAGGAATATGGCTGTGTCCAGCTGCATTCTTGGGCTCCACCTCCCTGGCCCCGTGTCCCAAATGGGATTTTTCGAGGGATCTTTGTGCCTCAGGGGTCTGTGAGCTCTCCTGTCCCCTGGTTGTCCTCAGAGCCAGGTGAGGGCTGCTTTGCAGAGCTCCAGCTGATCTCTGGAAGGAGCTTTTAACTTTCCCTGGCATCTTCTGTAGCCTTTGCAATGACAGCGAGGCAGGGATCTCCTCCCATGATGATATTATTACACCAATTACCAGGCCGGCAGAGGAAAACCCTCATCCTCTAATTGATGCCCTAATTTAAATGTCTGCACAAAAGCCGAGTTTAGCCAAAATTAAACCCAAATTCAGCTTGAGTTTATTAATAGAAATGCAATCATGAGGTTCTCTCCCATTGTGGCTTTATTGGCAGTTTAGTTCTTGGAGCAGGAATGAGGGGTCCGGGTCTAATCCGAACAGATCCTTTCTAAATAAACAGGACTATATTTAATTCACGTACATTTTGAAAACTCCAAGGATGCTTCCAGAGAAGGGCTGCTTTTTTTCTCGAAGGTGGTGCCATATGGTTTTAATTTCTCAGAAATATATAGACCAGCTTGTTCCCTGAGCAAACTGTGCCAAGTACGGCTTGTCAAGATAGCTGAAAATGTAATTTAACATCGACTCTTTTCCTTGAGTGGCTCCTGACTTGCACAGCAGCGATGTTTCCACTTGGAAAAGTCAAATGACCAGCTAAAGGATGAAATCTAAAATATTTATTATTTACTGGACACGGAAAAGAAAATATTTTTTATTTCTTATGTTCTAGGCACTCATGGGATATCTACAGATGTTGACAACCTTTTTAAAAACGGTAAATAGCGTTTGCTGCTGCAGTTAGAAACTGAGCAGAGTTACACAAATAAACCAAGAGCACGAAATCTTCTCTGGGCAGATACAAGCTCAGAGCCCCAGCTGCCCACAGGGGCACTGAAGAGCCACGGCTGCGCTGCCTCAGTTAAATTAAGCAAATACATCATTTCGGGTTTCCACTCCATGATTTCATGACCACGGCCTTTCGTATCCTTCTCTCTATCTCTGTTCCGCGTGTTTATTTTTTTTTGACTCAAATATGAGTGTTGTGGGTAATTAAAAGTGAATCTTACATGAGGGACCCACCGCTCCAGCCAAACATTTGCTGGGTAACTATAAACTCAAAAGTCCATCCCTGCTTTGCCGTCACTGCGGTTGGTCCATTTTCACACTATTATTATTTTGTCTCAGAATTCCTGTGTTTATAAAATAGGGACAGCAACACAGACTAAATATAAATCCCATCGGCTTTGCACCAGAGCAGCTAAAAAAAAGAAGCCTGGATATTCAGAATATTCCCAAATCTCCTGTAAGGTGCCCAAAAGTTGCTCAGACAGAAAGTTGAAATCGTTTCTGGAGGAGAATGAAAGATGTTCCAAGGGTGATAAAATGATTTATGGATTTCTCTGCTGATTTATCCCTGTGGGATTCTTTAAAGCGGTGTCACCTTCAGGGCTGGATGGAGGGAATTCTCTCCAGCATGGACCAGTCCATCCAAAAGTGCCCTCCTGGCTCCTGATTTCTGCTAAATTTTATGGATTGGACCTGGATACATCCACCAGTTTACTGTGAAATAGGAGGGTTTGAGCCTGGTTTTGCTTCTATGTATCCCATAAAAAGAAATACAGCACAAGAAATCCCATCCAGAGACATCAGCCCCTCACAATATCAGTCCCCAAAATCCAGCAAAATATGGTTCTCTCTAAAAGGAAAAGAGGAAAGAAGGAAAGCCTTAAACAGATGATAATAATTATGGGCACAACAGCGGCAGCTTCAGAATTTAAAGGTAATGGTTTGTGATATTTGAAAGAATGCAGCAAGGCAAATTTAATGGAAAAATTGGGAATTTCACACCGTAAATTGTCCCCCATGCAGAGGAAATAAAACCATCCAAGGATTTTTTTTTCTCTCTGACATATTGGTGCAGCTTGAGCTGTGTGGATTAAATTGATGCAAAGCCCAGCACCAGAACAGTCAGGAGGAAATGTCAGATTTACCCATCTGAGGGTCTGGCAGCTCTGAGGTCTTGGATGGCTCTTCCCATAAAACTGATGCTTTGTGAAAAAAATATTAATGAACTTTCTAATAAACAGTCTGAGGGAAGAAAGTGACAGTGAGAAAATGGTTTTCAATGGTGAAAGAATGCAGAATGCAGGACAAGTTTTCAAGTCACATTAAAGAGAAATAGCAAAATTTTTAATGTTCTTTGCTTTTAAATATTTCATTCATAAATAGGCATATATGAAACAAAAATTAAAATATAGTTTCTGCTATAATTCTCCAAATTCCACATCTTGCAACCACTCTGAAAAGCAAAGGGTAACTTTTATTATCTGTAATAATGGTATTTGCAAAGATTTTTTGCTTGTAAAAGATATTTTCCAAAAGGCACTGCCCTGCAAGAATTCAGGGCTGAAAAAGAGATGGAAAAGGAAAAGGAAGGAAGAAAAAGGAAAAGGAAGAGGGAAAAAGGAAAAGGAAGGGGGGGAGGGGAGGAAAAGGAAGGGGGAAAAGGGAAAAGGAATGAAGAAAAGTGTGTGAGGCTGTGGATGGGAGCACCCAAACAGGGATAGTGCCATTGCAGGGCTGTTTGGAATGGTTTCCCTTCCCAGTTTTTCCCACTTGTCCCAATGCTCCTGGGATCTGTGAGGAGCCCTGCTCAGGATAAACCCTCCCAGCTCCATGGAGCTGTCACACCCAAGCCTGAAAAATATGGGACACGCAAAATTGTCTTCCAGTATTGATTCCCACAACCGTGAGAGAGAACAGGGTTAAACCGGCCAGGCCAGGCTGGAACGCGCTGGCCACTCACTCTCCTCCTCTTTTTGGTTTGTCTGTTGGGTTCTTGGGAAGAAAGGGCAAGCTGGGTTGAATGCAGATAAATAAATAAATCTGGAGAGATATTTTCACCGCCCTGCTGTTGACTTTGAGCCCTGCTGTTTAAAGCAGGACGTCAACAGGCCGAGTGTCCTGTCTGCTCCTGCAAAACCACCCGGCTATTCCGGGCCTGTGGGCACCATTTGGGTACAATAGACTTCCCCTCGGGAACTTGGCTTCCTCTCAGCTTTATATATTTATGTATGGACAAGACTTTTCGTACTTTCAGCGCTGTCAACTCAGCCCCCATGAGGTTGTTCCAGCCTGGGAGCCTGAGGCAAACTGGGGAGAGGATTTCTGTGGCCAGCATCAGGGCACGGCCTCAGGAGCGTGGATTTCACAGAATCGGGGAATGGTTTGGGATGGACCCTAAAGCTCATCCCACTCCACCCCTTGCCGTGGGCAGGGACACCTTCCACTATCCCAGGGTGCTCCAAGCCCCGTCCAACCTGGCCTTGGACACTGCCAGGCATGGAGCAGCCAGAGCTTCTCTTTAGCTTTTTAGGCTTTGCTCCCTATCTCAGGATATATCTGCGGCACAGGGTGCTGGAAAGGAAGAAAATCCGGCAAAGGATGGGAAAAACGTTCGTGAAATTCTTGAGTCATGCCTTGGAGTAAACGTGCAATTAATCAGCAGCGAGTACTCACCATCCCTGCGAGTCTGCACAGCCCCATGGACATTGTCTGTGAGGTTGTGCTGAGGGTAGGGAAAGGCAGCTGAAGAAAACCATTCATTGGTGCTGTCACTCCATCTGTGCCTTCCCTGGGAGCTGGGGGCACTTGGGAATGCCAGGATCAGAGCAGGGAAGTGTTTTTCTAAACACTCTCTATTGGATGCAAATTACGATCCCATTTGTGTTGTGCTCCTGCTCTGGGTGCTAAGGGGGTTCTGCACCCTGGCCTGCAGATTTTCTACCGCTAACTGAGGTATTTCAGAGGGCAGGGTTAGGAGGGATTTTGGGAAGGAATTGTTCCCTGTGAGGGTGGGCAGGCCCTGGCACAGGGTGCCCAGAGCAGCTGTGGCTGCCCCTGGATCCCTGGAAGTGCCCAAGGCCAGGTTGGACAGGGCTTGGAGCAACCTGGGACAGTGGAAGGTGTGGGTGGAACTGGGTGAGCTTTAGGGTCCCTCCCAACCCCAACCATTCTGTGGCTGTGCTGAGGAATATTCTCCAGCATTCCATCACAGTTTGGAGGCCCGTGGGAGGAAATCAGGAATTTTGCAATCCATATAACCATCCATAACCTGCACTTCATCCTCAACCCCATTTTCCCATTCTCTCCCTCCGCCGAGGCCGCCATGGCCAAACCCCCACCCTCTTCCCTTCCCAGCCTCCTCGGAAAGCAAAACCACGGGAGCAAAGTGAGACAACACTGCTGGCATCTGCCTGGAGCCTCCCATGGCGCTGCAACCGGAGCACGGCCACAGAACATAGGGAGCTTTCTCCAAAGCCCCGGCAGCGGAAATCGCCGCCGCTCTTAATTCGAACCAGAACGAGATGGGCCCGGGGCGTGCACAAAGGCGGCCTTTGCTCATTCCCAGGGTGCTGACAGGATGGGCCAGAGTCCATCCTGTGCAGCTGATGGGAGCAGCAGCACATCCTTAAATCTCAACACCCGGGCACTGCTCCGGAGACCTCGGCAGAAACTTAGAAGGGAGGCTGCTGCCAGTGACACCGGGGAGGTCCCGGGGGATGCTGCAGCTGGCTGGGTAAAGAGCTGCTAAAAAAGGGGTTTGGAATGGACTTGGGGATCTCTAGAAAGCTCATTTATCAATGTAAACACAGTTTAGCTGGTTAATAAATCTGTTTTCTTTCCTCCTTTTCATCGGGTGTTGCTGTTGGGGCCGATGGGTTTCGTGGTGCGATCGGCTGCTGTTCACGAGCATTGGTCAGATAGAGATGGGGGAAAGGGGATCTTTTTATTATTTCTATTCAATAGTTGGGTCTATGTGTGCTTAGAATTCCTCTTTTTATTCCATCTCTTCTAGGGATGGGTGCACTGCTATGGAAAAAGCAGAACGGGCCAAACCAAACCTCAGCCCAAACACTGACATCAACCCAAACATTTTTGAAGGTCAGGGTGAGTTTGGATAAGTAACCCATGTACCCAGTTGTAAGTAGGGCTGGTTAGGAAATGGATTTTCTACCTTCTGAAAAATCTGGAGATTGGATCTCTGGTTTTGAGCAGCTGACATTTTGATGCTCTTTTCCCCAAACCGAGACAAATACATTTAAGTGGCAATTTTAATAGCACCAGATCACCTCATTTGTTATTTGGTTTCTTTTTGGGAAATTGTAATAGAGAGAAATAAAAATACTCACAAAATGCAGGCAAAGGAGTGGTTGAGTTAGTAAATCCACCTCCTCCAAGCTGGCTGATGTGCCTTTAAAAATCACTTTGCATGATTTTGAAAGAATATGAACTCTGTTTCTTGGTACTTTTGCCACAGGTTGGGGCAGGGATGACCTTGCAGCCCCTCAGTTCTGATGTTTTAACCTGGAATAAGCCTCATTGGAAGATTAGTTTCATTTCCATGATGCGTTTGTTGTGAAAACAAGAGGCATTTGGGCAAAAAGTGATTCCACTGGGCAAAATTATGATGATTTTGGGTGTTTTTATGGGTTTACTGCTTGTCATCCTAAAACATGGGGAGTGGTAAGGAAGGTTGGCTTTGGACAACAGGGAATTGCAGAAAATTTGGGAAGGAAAATATTGGGACTTCTACTATAATTGAAATAATAACATCAAATAATGTTCTTCAGCAGGTCTCTCTTCACTCACAAGTTGAATATGGGACCAAAATAATCAAATTCAGGCACTTCCGTGTCTTTTTCCAAAGTTTTTATATTTTATTTTTAATGAGCACTTAATTAGAGACTGAACAAAAATAAAAAAGGCAAACAACTCAGTCCTGAGCAACTCAAACTGAGCTTTGTGTCTAAAGGAAACTCCATGAAATGGGAATCAGGTTAAATAGTTCAATTATTGTCCATTGTTTACATGCTGGAGGAGTGCAACTGTTTGGAATTGTTGAAGTAGTTAGGAAGGTGATCGGAACATTTGCCAGCAAATGACATAAATCCAGAATTAATTATAATGGCTTAAAAGGTTAAAAAGAGAGGGGATCATTGGTCCCATGGTTTATTGTGAACTGTCAGGATAATGGAATTTTAATCAGCCCGTTTATTTTAGGAAGGATTAATTGCATGGTGCGATGCAGAAAATACAGGGAGCAACACTGGAATCGGAGCCGAGCGTGTAATTTTATTAAAGCAGATCAGTTGTAGCATCTTAATTTCCTTGGACATGTTTATGGGGAGCCATTTGTTTGGTCAAGAGTCTTTCCTGGCTGTTCAAGTTGCTGAAAATGAATGTGGTTGCTGAGCCCAAGGCTTGGGAATCCAACCCCATCCCAGCTGGAAATGGGATTCGGGGGGTGCAGATGGAAAAGTGCAACAGGGAGCTCCTCAGGGCTGCGATATTGGCTTAGGTAAAGATTATCTGGAGGCTTTCACTGGAAGAAAGGGGCAGAAGGGAGGTTCAGGTTGGACATCAGGAGGAATTTCTTCATGGAAAGGGTGGATCTGGAAGGATCTGGAGGATTTTGCTGCCCTGCCCTTTGTCTTTGCCCTCCCCCTGCATCTTGTGCTTCCTCACGGACAGCTGGGCTCTGCCAGGACAGGGCACTGGGAAGGTGGATGCTGTCCTGATCCAGCCTGGGAATTTCTCTCACCTTCATCAGAATTAATTCCAATTAAGTGGAATCACCTTTGCCCTATCAGTAGAACCCTGTTCACCGCAGTTCCCCAGAGTTACTGAATCACAATTGAAATCAGTGAAATTCTATAAGGAAATCGTTCAATTCACCAAGGAATCACAAAATCATGGCAGATTGAAATCAAAAGTCATGAGCTGGTTTTAAAAAGAAAAAAAAATCACTTTACTTTTTAAAAATGGATCTTTTCAGTGAGACATCATCCATGACTTCTGCCAGAGAGCTGCTTGTACAGAGCACATGACCACAGCTTTTGTCACAAAACCAGAGCAAACAGAGCTGGGGGGATTTGGGGGAGGTTGGTGAACATTTTCTTCTTCTCTCTCTCCTTTAAATAAAATTATTTGTTTAGTTTGAAAACCAATCCAGGCTGGAGGGAGCAGCTGGCACAGCCACAGGGAGACACTGCCCCTTCCAAGAGGAAAAGGGGCTCACATGACAATTTCTGAGTTACTCCAAACAAATAACCATGAAATGGAGTGGAGGAGAGTCCTCCATTGGATTCCTGTAATATTCCATTTATAGTTTCAGGCTTCTCCCAGGCTAGGATAATAAAATGTTGGCTGGCATCTCCAGAAAGGAAAGGAAATATTCTCCTGGAGGTAACGCTTCGAGATTATCAAGTGGGTTTTTATTTGATATCAATAATAAATCACTACTGGGCTCACTTGATTGTAGACAGAATGTAAAATACACCCATTAGTAGGGTTGGAGGTTGCTAAACTTGGCCTGCAAACTCTTTTCTCTTACAGCACCGTGTCTGTGCTTGTCATGGTGTTCGGAGGCCCTCCAGTCGATGACGGTGTTCAAATTCAACTCCAAATGCTGCTTTAGGCCAGAAAACAGCACCATTTTTTCATTTGGAATGGGGCTTTTTTTACGCTTCTGAATTATTGCTTCACCTCAGATGTATTTTGAGTGAGGAACCTCTCTGCAAACAATTCCTGCAAAGAGGTTGGACCTCAGGGAAATGGTGTTAAACACTTGCTTTGACTGTTCCCATTAGTTTTGATCCATTCATTTTGGCCCTGGGCAGGGCGGTGGAAGGAGACACAGAGTTCCTGGGGTGATCATTTTTCCAAGAAAACACTTGAAAGGTGACTGTTTGAAGGCAGAAATGTCCTGAAGAGCAAGGATAAAGCTGCTGCTTTGGTTAAAACCAAAACACAACAGCGCCATTTTTTAATTTTTGCCAGAATTGCTGTCAGAGGGGGAGAAGTTCTTGGTGATGTTCTCTCAAAATCTGCAAGCCAGGCACATAGAGAGGACAACTGAAAGCAGCAGAAATCTCTGCTTGCTTTGGATGCTGGGAAGGTTGGTCGGTAGCACTTGGAAATGATGCAACACCAGCAGAATCCCTGCCAGCCAAAAACACGGCTGCTCAGCTGGAAAACCCAGTGTTGGGGGGAAGAGAAGCACCCAGGTGCTCCACAGGGAAGGTCTAGTGGGTGATGGCTGATGGAGCCACCTGATCCTGCTCCAAAAATGGGGTCTGGGCAGCACCGTCAGCCCAGGGACCCCATGGCAGGAGAGGCTGGGTTTCCCTGCTGTGTGCAGGCCGTGATTCCCCTGCCATGAGCAGGCCATGGTTCCCCTGCCATGAACAGGCCATGGTTCCACTGCCATGAACAGGCCATGGTTCCCCTGCCATGCA
>VXBT01000858.1:271789-331961 GCA_013400235.1 Oriolus oriolus | reverse complement strand
TTTCCCTGCCATGCACAGGCCATGGTTCCCCTGCCATGCACAGGCCATGGTTCCCCTGCCATGCACAGGCCATGGTTCCCCTGCCATGAACAGGCCGTGGTTTCCCTGCCTGGCCGTGCTCCCCATGGTGCCTGGAGGTACCTGCGGAAGCCGAAAAGCCCCGGGCTGGCTCCAGAGCTCCACGCAGACGAGCGGAGCCAGAGGGCTGCTCCCCGGCCCCAGCACACAGCCCTCCTTTCAGCACCTTCCCCTTACACAAAGACTGACTTATCCCACCTTTCTCCCCCCCTCTCTCTCCCTCTGTCTCTGCTCCCCATAGCCCCAGCCATGAAAAGCCCTCCACGCGCAGCCCAATAAAAAGTCCTGTGCCACCTCCTCCTCTCCCCCTCCCTTCCCATCCAGAACAGCGCTGCCAAAAGAGGGGGGAAAAAAGAAAAAAAAGGGCAAAAAAAAAGGGAGAGTGCAGGCTGGGACTGGGGGGAGTTAAACCTGGAACTCATTTAGCAAAAGGGACTTTAGTTAACAAGAAAGTTACCCATCATGAACTGCCAGTAACACCTCGAGTGATCCTAAATCCATTACCCAGAGACTTAGCCCTGGCTGAGTTTGATTTTATGAACTGTGAGGCTGCTATGTTGAAAGTCTGCAAATTGGACATAAATTGGGCTGCAGAAGGCTGGGGAGCTGGAAGGGTTGGGGGTTTTACTCTCCCTGGTGATGTAAGGAGGCTCCGGCCGCAGACCCCCACGCTCCGGCCACGGGGCTGCTCAGGAGACCCCAGGACAGAGCTGGACAGTCAGGGAAAGCTCCCAAAACCTCAAACCTGGGATTTTTGGCCGTGCTGGATGAGGATGGGCAGCTCCCTGCACTTGCTGAGCCTCATAGCATCCCCTCGTGTACCCTGGGAGCTCCCACTCTCCTCATCCATGAGCTGCCTTCAGCACCTCTCTTGGTTTTGTTTTCACTAGGGTTTAGTCTCCAAAATTCCGTGATGCAGAGCAAAAAAGAGACCAGATTTGATGAAAGCAGGAGGCAGGGCGGGTGTCTGGATGGGATGCTGCAGCTTCTGCTGCTCTGTTTGGATTTTAGGGCTGCTTTGGTTGAGACATTGCTGACATGCAGCCTCAGTGCATCATCTTTTCTCAGGTATAAGCAGAGAGTTGAGTAATTTATGCAGTTTTCAAAATAAAGAACATTCAAGGAGTCTCAAGTAACTTTACCACCTCAGATAAGTTAAAAAAAACAGAGGATGAGGTGGGGCACAAGGTGCACCTGAGGCAGGTGAATCCTGGGGGCAGAGAGCTCAGAGGCACAGGCAGCAGAATCCCGTGTTATTCCTGAAATTCAGAATTTTGATCGGTTTGGGGTTCATTATTCTGGTTTTGTTACTATTTAAATTCCTGTTACTTGCAGGAGTTGGATTTGCTGTGGTGGGGCTTTGTAAATTAAGGAAAACAAGGGCGTCATGGCCTTGGAAGCAAAATTTGGATCTGGCTTTATGAGGCCTGTCCCCAAATGGAATTCCTGTTGCCATCACATTCCAAAGGATGTCCTGGCTGCAGCAGGAGGCAAAGGAGGGTTGGTGCTTACCCTGGTGACTTGGGAAGCCGTTGGATATCAAACATCCTCCTCCACCATTCCCAACATCCCAACAGCTCCTGGGCTCTCCTTCACTTTCTGCCGGGTCTAGACTGAAAATTAAATCATTAATTAATTTAATTAGTACCTTAATTAAAAATACACCCACCATCGGCTCCCAGTAACCAGGCAGAAGAAATATTTTTTACACATAAATTTGTATGAAAATTTGATTTTTCAGCTCCATGGCTGAACTGGATTTTTTGTTATTATCATGTCTTGGGTCAACCTGAAGCAAAAGCCTTTGGATTCCTTAGAAACAGGAAATAAAAATAGGATTC
The DNA here is from genome assembly GCA_013400235.1 of Oriolus oriolus. Classification (NCBI taxonomy): domain Eukaryota; kingdom Metazoa; phylum Chordata; class Aves; order Passeriformes; family Corvidae; genus Oriolus; species Oriolus oriolus. The sequence goes on along the minus strand of VXBT01000858.1, from coordinate 330,042 downwards.
AGGAAGAAAATATTTTCTTTTTCTCTGATTTATCCTTTATTTTACCACTGATGTTTTCAAATTAGGGCAAATTTTGAAACAAAGTTTTGCAAAATAAAAAATCACAAAGTTTCTGATAAAACCTCATTCTACTAAAGAAAGATTGCTGCAAAACTGCATTTCTGGGATGAAATAAAACATTCCTTGAGCCCATTTCTGCATTAAAACATCAGCAGAACTCAGCAAAGACAGGAGTTTGCAAAGTGATAAAATCAGAGGGTTTCTGTCTAATTTGGATTAAACACACTGACAGATTAAAAAAGGCACATACACAGATTAAATAAAGCACATACACAGATTAAATATGGCACACACACATCTTTTCTGTGTGGGGAACACAGTACCACCACCTCTTAGCACAAAATCTCTGCCAGTTCGATTTGGAAGATCAGTTTATAAAATTCTGCAGGATCCTCTCCCTCCCAGCCCCAATTCTGGCCAGTCCCTCCCCCGACCCAGCACAGCACCTCCTCTGTTATTTGATAAGCAAAGCCGAGGCAGGGCTAATTTTCCCAGCAAGGTGGCAACAATTCCGCGTGTGATATGTGAGGGAGAAGCACAGGCAGCTCATTTGGGTAATTTCTTACCCTTCTGGCTTCTGCAATGTTTCTTTAGGGGGCACTGAATATGAGTGATTGAGTGAGAGGGAGCCCGACAGAATTAGCACACACTGGATCTTTTGACCAAGGGGGAAAAAAAAAAAAAACCCCAAAAACAAAACAGTTGAATGTTGGTCTAGGGGCACGTCCCCTTAGGATTTGGGAAAGAAAAACACCAAACCACGTTCGTTTGGTGCACCTCGAGCAGAGCAGCGCCTTCAATTAAAACCCATTTCAACAAAATGAAAAGACACTTAATCTTGGATCCAAAATAACTCGGGAATGGCGGCAGCACCGCCCAGCCCAGGGGCATTTCCAAGGCAAACCCAACGTGCTGATACCCTCCCATGAAATGCTTTTCTGAGAAATTGCTGGCAATTCCCTGCTGGAGTTTCCAGCAGTGCCTGTGAACGGCCCCTCTCAGCGGGCACCTCCTCAGGGTCACCCCTGGTGCCACCCAGAACTTTCTGGAGTTTGTGCAAAGGGTTGTGTTTGTCCTATAACCCAAATACAGGTTAAATTCCCCTCCTCTTTTCCTGTTTTCCCCTTTTCTTTCCTTGTTTTTTCCCTTTTTTTTAATTAATTCTTGTTTGTGAACCAATGCGTTCTGCTGTCTGCATGGAAAAGTCCTCATTTTTCTCTAGTAAATCTGAGGAGAAAAGATCCCTAATTTTAACACCAGGATATCTTAGGAACCTTCACATGCTGTGACTTGACCTGGGAAAATGCAAGCCCTGATTTCCAGCTCATCCCCTCCCTCTGCACCTGCCCTTCTGCGAGCTCAGGGAATAGTGTGGGAGGTATCCAGTGGGATCTCTGTGCTCCAGGGAGCTGCATTCCCTGTGGATTCTCTGCAGGATCATCCCCAGCGCGCCTGGAGCAGTCCCTGGGGCCTCAGGAGTGGCGAGAGACCCGAGTGCAGCCTCCCTCCGCAGCCCTGCACAATGAGCTCTCCGTGCCCGTGCCTTGGGCTGGGCACCCGGCCCTGCTGTCCTGCACCCCAGCAGAGCTGCAGGAACCCCTGAGGAGCCTCTGGGATTGGCAGATTTTAGGGTGAGTCAGACCCAAACACAACTTTTGGGGCTGCAACTTTGGACTTCGTCCCTGAGCTGCTCAAAACCCTTCCCTGGATCCACAGCATGGCTTTTTATCATGCTGTGCAATATAACCTGTGGGCTTTCAGGGCCTGACTTCCAGAAAAGCTGAGCATCCAGGGCTCCTGCTTATCTTGGAGCCACACAAATCCCCCCTGGATGCAGCAGCTCCAGCTCCACGGATCTCTGGGGTCACCACGACGCAGCCTCGCTGCTCAAAGCTCTGAACTTGATTTTAAAGTGGTTGAACAGTGCCTGTCTCGGCCCCACAGCCAAGGTCCTCCTCAGAGGCAAGCTCGAGCTCCTCACTCACTACCAGGAGGGCATAAAAAGGTATTTAAAGAGAATTTATTCTTGCCGAGCAACAATAGCAATAGTTAATCTCTTATATTAAAACCTTTAATGACTTCAGGGACTTATGAAACCATCAGAGCCTGTTTAATGAGGGCCTGCTCTGGCCCACACTTTTCAAAGCTGAAATCTTTAATAGAGCAGAAAAGAAATTCACGATTTGGAGAGGGGGTGGGACTGTACAGAAATTTATGGAGCTGTTTGGTTTGCAGGACTCCTGTTCCTGCTGGGCAGTGCTCTGATGATGTATTAGGGGAACCTGTCAGCAGGGCCATGGAGCTTCATGATGCATTACAGCAATAAGTCGTTTGTAATACATCATCTGCAGCAGCTGCTGGCCCGCACTGGAGCCTCAGACCAAGATCAGGCGAGGATTTCAGCGTGCACCAAAGCTGTTTTCTTCCTTTCTGCCTTTCCCTCCCTGTCTCCAGGTCCTTCTCTCCCGCTTGCTCCCGACCTCACCCTGCCAATAGCAATTTGCTGGTAATTTATTCACCCTGGCTCTCCCATGGAAATTCCTTTTTGGTGGAACCAATGGAGCACAATGCTCGGCTCCCCAGGCAGGAGGATGAGGGTGGCTGCAGGGGATGAGAGGTGTAATCCCTTCAGACTGCAGCCAGCTCTGACAGGGACCAGCACATGTTTGAGGGGACACAGCTCAGTTTTGGGGTGCAGGGCAATGGAGGGCCTGGTTTGCTGTCACTAATTAAGAATTAACAGTTAAGCCCCTCTTTAGCTGCACCCTGATCTTAGTTCTGCTATTTTTTTCTATTAGCAACATTAGCAATTCTCACTAATCCACGGAAACACCCAAAATAACTTCATAAACTGAGGTAAACTCTCGGCCAATGCAATGATTGATCTCAGGAACCTTTAGCAAAGGCTCCCTCACCTTCCTCGCCTCTGCCCAGAAGCTGGGCAGGTCCTGGTGCCAGACACAGGTGAGGAAATGAATCACTGGAGCGTCCAGGTACCATCCCGATAATCCCACCACCACCTTTCCAAGCTTTTTCTGCCTATTCTGCCCCACTTTGCCTTTACACACCCTGGCAAGCAGACCTCTGGAAGTTTATCAAATACCATGAACCCCTTTTTATTTTTTTTTTCAGCCTTGAAAACTCGTTTTGCTCTGTTCCCCTTCTGCTGTTTTCTTTAGACGGCTGAAATGTTTCAGTGCTGACTCTCCCCATTTCCCAAGCTCCAAGGTGCTCGGTGGCACAGCCAGGGTGATGTCTCCACGTAGGATAGAAGGGAAGGACAATTGGGACCAGATGTAGGTGCCTGGCTGTGGGATTGGGACTTGTCCCAGAGTTATCTGCTGCTCTCCTCAGCGGAGCTTGGCTCGGGAGACAATCTAATGTTCAGTGAGGAACTGCTGGATACGCTGTCCGTGCACACACACTGCACAGCTTGTTGTTTTTCCAGGGATTGTTTTGATTCTGAACTCTTTTTTTGAGCATTTAATGCCCTGCACTTATTAAATCACAGCCCAGCGGAAAGCAAGAGGGGAAAATCACATCCATGGCTTGTTACCATGCATGAGGCATAACCAAGTGCTTCAAATCCCTGAGGGGATTACTCAGGAATCACCAGGCCACCTGGAGTTTCATTATGGCTCTTACAAACAGGCTTTTAGCAAGAAGGATGAGGTGGGGAGGGGAGAGGGGTCTTCTGTTAAAGCCCTGAAAAGAGACGAAGTTCACAGAGCTGAACAATGGCTCAGCCGAGTCAGCTGAGCCCAGGGGCTGGAAAGGATTAATCAGAGCGAGAAATGTCAGCTCAGAACAAAACCTTTAGCGGAGTGGCCAAGCCACAGGGCTCGGCACAGAGCAGCCTGAGTCACTCCCCAACCACGCAGGACCTTTCCCCCTGCCCAGGCTGGGAGTCAAGGGCTTGGGCTGGAGCCCAGCTCCTCTTTGCTCTGTCACCAGCTGGCCCTCGAGTCCCATCTGCAGGAGAGCCCCTCTCCCACTCCCAGGTATTTCCAGGCCCCTTGGTTATCCCAGGAATCCTCCTCTGCCACATCTCTGCCGTTTGGTTATTCACAGGATCCAGCACACAGAAGCGCTTGGCATTTTTGGAGCATTTTTGGAGCATTTTTGGAGCATTTTTGGATGGAGGAGGATGCTGCTTTAATCTCTGTGAACATCTCCCTTTAGGTCAAACATTTCTTCAAACAATGAGATGACGCAGCTGATTTCCAAGTGCTTTGTTCTGCTTTTACCTAAATGAAACTCCCCACTCCTTGCCACCGCTGTAGATTTATGTTATTTATGATCCAAACGTTTCTACCGTATGTATTTAGAGGAAAAAGTTCAAAATATTTTAGAGGAAAAAGTTCAAAATATTAAACCTGTTCACCCTTGAACTCCTCCAGTTCACTCCTTACTTTTTCCTATAGACACACAATGGCAGGACTTTGGAAGGACATCAGGTAATATTTTGTAATATTTTGCAAAATTGCAGTAAGGAATCTTTTGGCCTGCATTAAGAAAACAAATAACTGGCTATGAGGATTGTCTTGGACGTCACTTTTGATTAGAGTTAATCCCAGGTGGGGAAGGAATGGATGACACATCTGTGAGAAATGCTGGTGCTGCTTTCAGCCTGGGCAAGAATAATCCAGGGTTTACAGTTTAGGAGCTTATCTGTAGGAATCTATTATATATTGAATTTATAGATCTATCCAGAAGCTCTCAGGAACCCTTAAATAGCCTGTCCCTATCACAAAATGTTTGTTTGCCGACCTAGACAAGAAATCCCAGAAGGATAAAAGGGATTGATGGCACGGGATGCCCTCAGCCATCAGCAGGACAATGCAGGTGGACGAACGTGCAGAGCTGAGGATCCAGAGCTGGCGGGAGCATCCCTGTTCCCTCTGGATTGTTCCTTCAAAACCACCAAGGATTTTCATTCCCTGACAAGTGAGGGGAGTGGGGAATCCTGCACAGAGCCTGGGGGATGCTGGATCCCGCTGTGCCTCGGACCTGCAGCACTTCCCCTCCTTGGGAAGGAGTGTCAGGGGTGGGGAAGAGCACACGCTGCTCTGGGCTGAGTGACTCCAGCTCCACCGGCTGCAATTCCAACCCAGGGAACCCTAAGGCATCCTTCTTCCCTCTAGCTCCACCTTTATCATGTTATTGAAGATAAAAAGAATGTCATCAAATACCTGTAGTGCTGGAATTAAAGTCCATCGCAAGCTTTCAGCTGGATGCCAGGTTGGAGCTGCTGAAAGAAACCCGAGCTAAAATTCTCCTTCTGCATTTGTTCCATCACTCTGTTAAAAGGGAACAGCTGAACAAATTATCAACATTTTGTGAGGATTAGGAAAATTGATCCAGGCTGACTCACTGCATGCCTCCATAACCCCGAGTCATGGTAAAACCCAGGAAATGAGGCTGGGACTGGAAAGGGTGAGAGAATTCTGGTATTACTGGAGCATCCTCGAATGCCAGATTGTTGGACTCAGTTTTCCACTGGCTCTTTACACCCTGGTAGATGTCAGAACATTCTTGCCCCAACCTGACCATTTCTTCTTGAGATGTTTCCCTACCAGTTTTGTTACTCTGTGAAAGCACAACTTCTTAATTCCATTTAAGCTGTGCATGCTAAACATCAGAAACAGGTCAAAAGTTAAACCATCATTACAGCCCAAGTGTTACTAAACTGAATTTCATCCAAACCAATGGATAATAAGAACTTTTAGCCCTGTCAGGACATGTAGGGGATAGTAAATGAGATCTTTACATCGAACAACTTCAATGAGAGAGAAAAAATTTCCTGAATATGTGCAAAATAATTTATTTAACACTAAGGAGGGAGCAGGTATTTTGCATATATTTGAATGAAAGAAAATGTGTACATTGCCAACCCTCAGAGCAGCTTGCAGTGTTGGGAGGAATGGTATTTATATTTGTGTCTTGTTCAAATTAGGGAATTCTGGCCCAGAATTTTCCACAGGCTTTGTTCCTGCCCTGCCTGGAAGAGATACAGCAGCTCCTGCAAGGCTCCTCCAGGTCACAGGGTTACGTTCAGGACAGCCCCAGCTGCTGGAAAAGCCTCACCTCAGTGCCAGCTCTCAATATTAGAGACATTGTTATAATTACAGAGGAATCAGCCTGCAGAGGTCACTTTGGAGGTGAGAATTTTGACATCTGGGATTGGGTCCAAGAACTCAGGGAATGGCCTGAAGTTGTGTCAGGGGAGGGTTAGGTTGGATATTGGGAAAATGTTCTTGCCTTTGGGCACAGGGAACGCTCACAGCACCAAACCTGCCACAGCTCCAGAGGGATTCTGGTGACTCTCGGGGATGGAGCTGCGCAGGCCCAGCAGCTGGACTGGGTGATCCTTGAGGATCCCTTCCAACTCAGGACATTCTGGGATCCCATCAAACCTCTGCCTCCGCCTCCTCAGCGGCAGGAGCAGCCACCGCCCCCCTCCTGCCCCACTGCCCGAGGGCAGGCTTTGGTTGGAGCCCCGGGGCTGGGTGAATGATCGATAAAAGCCCCGGGGCTGGGTGAATGATCGATAAAAGCCCCGGTCCGTGTCGCCGTGCCGGAGGAAGCCGGGGGAGCATCAGCTGCGTGCCCGCTTTGATCCCCGCCGGCCGCGGCTCCAGCGAGCCCTTTGTGGGCAGGGATCACCTGTCACGGAGAATGGCCACAGCCCTGCCCTGCCCACGGGAGGCCTTTTGATGCGGCGGGTGTTGATAATTAGGGCCTAATTGAGTGATTAACAGCCCCAGCAGCCTCATGCTTTGAGGCCACGTGAGGAGGAGCAGGGGCTGCTCCCAGGTTCGAGCCTTTGGGATGCGTTTTCCCAGCCCCGTCTTCCCCCAGCAGCTCCTGGATGTTGGCCCCGGGCTGGGATCCTCAGAAATGTGCAGAGCCGGCAAAATCCGGGAAGGTGATTCCCCTTTTTTCTCCCGAGTGCTGTAATCACTTTCCCCGAGCCACTATTGATAATAACCGGGGCAGGAATAGGCTCCCATTTGCCCGGGCTCCACAGGCCATGAAAATCCCTCCAGATAGACTGAACTTAATTAACTGAGCCTATTAAGGCAATATTAAAAGAAGCCTATCTCAGCAGGCTCTCCCAGTGGGGAGACACAGCAGAGCTTTCAATTTAGGACTTATTGCAGAGCTCTCCTGCTGCCCAGCTCCGTGGGCTGCCTGGGAGCTGCCTAATCCACGGCTTGGGAGCGGGGAAAGACAGCTGGGAATGGGGGGGATATCAAAGGAAATCGACCTGTAATGTATTATATGCTCACTTTGTGGCTGGGGGGAAAGCCATGTAAATGGGGAGGTTGTTTGGCACTGAATGAAACAAATGGCAGAGTGGAAACGGTTAAAAGTTGTAAAATAGGACTTAGGGAATCCAAAGAAGCTTTTCCTGAATAATTTTGGCGTGTTGCAGTGCAGTGGTGAGTAGATTCTTAAGAAAACAATGCAAAATTCTGCATAAAATCAAAGAAATTCTGCATAAAATCAAAGAAAATCTGCATAAAGTCCTCCTGCATCTCCTCCTTTCCCCCCCTCCTCCCCCATACATAAGTTAGGGACTAGTTTTGATCCCTCTTTACTTCTCATGAAATATTGGTGCTGTCACCATGCTGAACATCATGACTGGATTATGTTCCTGGCTGTAGGAGAATAAAACAAAGGGAAAATGTTGCCTCTGATGAATAAGGAACTCTGTCCTGCAAACAGAGCTTGAGGAAGCTGCTGAATTGCAAAGCTACAGTAAAAACAACCAAAAATTATAACAAAATGTGTTGATTTTGCCTTAGTACAACCTGCAAATGGAAATGGCTTGAAAGGTTAAATGTAATAATATCTCCAACAACAACTCCTGTTTTTTAAAGAGCATTTCCTCAATTGAAAGGGCTGCAGAGCCAACGCTGTGGAACCAGTGATTGCATTAAATGGAATGGATGAGATCAAATCCATGTGGATGAAAACGTTTAGAGCCAGGGGAATTCTGGTGGCAGCCCAAAGCCCCGCTCTTGACATCAATGGGCGTCCCTGGAAGTGTCCAAAGCCAGGTGGGACAGGTCTTGGAGCAGCCTGGGATAGTGAAAGGTGTCCCTGCCCATGGCAGGGGATGGAATAAAATGGGCTTTAAGGTTCCTTCCAACCCAAAGCATTCCATGAATCCTTGATTCTACGATTCAAGTGGTTTTTGGGATGAGAATCTCAGTTTTACTTGTGATGGTTGTAGAAAAAAACTCGAAAATACAACTGAATTAATCAGGGAAGGGTGGGAGGGGAAACTTTGCATTGTTCCAATATAAATCCCAGGAGTTTTCACTGAAACAACTGGTTTGTGTAGAAAAGGAAGATCTCTACCTCCACAGGCTGGATCCATGCTCAGCAAGCGCTTCCAGAGTTCCCCAACTCTAAAAATCCCAATTAGAACACCCCCCAAATTATTATTTGCATGGGTAATGCACCAGACGTGCATTTGCACTGCTGATGTTTTATTTTTAGCCCAAACAAGAAGGAGCTGCAAAGCCTGGGAGCTTTCCCCAGTTTATTCCAATAGCTGGATTAAAAATAGAAGATCCTCCTGGAGAATGTCTGCTCGGGGCAGCCGAGGGATAATTGTGTGTGGCTTCAGTTTGTTTGCACAGGAAAACCCGGGGTAACCTGAGAATTCATTACGAGAAAAGCACAGGACTCCTGCCATCCTCTAATGGCCTCTTACAGCCTGAAATGCAAAATTTACAAGGGAAGCCTTCAAGAAATGACAGGAAAATCTGAGAAGATAACGAAACTGGCAGGGAAATTAATAGAAGCCTTGGGTTCTGTAATCCGCAGTGATTAATACCTTTTAGTTCCATGATCCTTGGTTTCCACTGGAATTGATAAACTACCAACTGTGGCTTCTCTGCTTTAAATCAGTACCCCAAAAAATCTTAGCTGGCCTTGCTGGCCTATTTGTCATCTCGTTTCCAGCTGAAGGTTAGACAGAATCCTTATGAACTGCTTTTTTTTTTTCAGTTTTATTGGAATTTCTTGTTTTATTGTCATTGTTATGCCCAGAAGATGATGGTGTGAGCAGCATTTGGAATGCTAATCCTGTCCAGCATGTGGATAGAGCCAAGAGGTTTAATAATAGTCTTGCCCAATTTTTAGGAATATCCTAAGTTGTCAAAGACAACCTTTTCAGTTGTCTTCAGAGTATCAGCATAGGCACTGAACTTCTTTGCAGATTTGAAAAAGAAAAAAATTAAAAATTTGTGGGAAAATCAAACAGGGGAAATGGAAATGTTGTCACAGCACTGCTGAACTGTAAAACAGACTAAAAATGTGTGGTTCTTGTAGGGTTTCAGTGTGTGCTGCCCTGCAGATGGAATTCTCTGCTCTCCCAGGCTCCTCCTTTGCTACTGAAACTCTCGTGGAATCACGGAATGGGTTGGGTTGAAGGGACCTCAAAGATCATCCAGTTCCAACCCTGCCACGGGCAGGGACACCTTCCACTATCCCAGGGTGCTCCAGCCTGGCCTTGGGCACTGCCAGGGATCCAGGGGCAGCCACAGCTTCTCTGGGCACCCTGTGCCAGGGCCTGCCCCCCCTCCCAGGGAAGGATTCCTTCCTAATTAATTCCTATTGATGAGCTGCAGTTTGTAGGGCAGAGGTGTTTCCAGACCTGGAACACAAACACCCTGACACCTCTTCTGCTGGGAATTTTATTTCCCATCAAAGCCCCTTACCCTGCTTTAACCTCCCGTGCTGCATGCAGACATTTATAACATCTATAAAACGTGGTGGGGCTGCTCTCAAGTAGAATTCCTGACCATTCATCATCACGAGCTGAGTTTCTGTTTCAATTCTTACTTTTAAATGCGCCGCCACCTTCTTTGGGAAAAGCCAAAAAAAACCCCCGAATCTACTACGTTTTTGCTCCACGCTCCCATCCTTCATTTAGCTCCAGCCTATTTTCCTTCACACTTGCTTGACATCATGGAAATTCGATGGGTGGCAGTAATTCATGGTGCTGGACGTGGGAGCTGGAGGTGTTTCTGTTGTTAGAGCATGAGATCGCTTTCCCAGTCAATCCCACCGTGCCTGCCAGGTCCTTCACCGCCGGAGCTCACCCTGGAGCTCCAAAGCCATTCCCAAACTCCTGTCCTGCAGAGCTGGCATGGCTTAAACCTTTCCTCTTGAAGTGCTGTCACTCAGTGGTGTTTAGATCCCTCCCAGATCCCTTCCCAGCTCTCTCCTTTGGAAAACCAGCGTGTCCCAATGAGCTGCCCTTGTGTAAATACATCTCCCCTTGTAAGAAACAAGCCCCTAATTCAGACCTATGTTGTGTTTATTTTTGAACATGGACTTTTTTTTATTTTCTTCTTGTCAGGGACTGTGCAGCTCGACCTTAGGCTCGACAGGGAAATGTTTATCCAAAGAGTTAACGCGGATGAGTAATCCGGGACGCTCCTGCCAGGGCTCGGGGGGTGGGATTCCCGTAAACAGCCAGGCCCTTTGAACTCAGGGCTTTTATTTTATGTCATCCTCCAACCACTAAACCAACACGCCACCGTGGAGGCCTTCCCTGCTCAGCCAAAACACAGATTAAGCCATGGAAATTGAAGCTGGGAGTATCATTTGGGGGGACCGTGTGGTCATCACCTCGTCCTCTTTAATTGGCTCTGTCCTGAGCTCGGCCGAGGGTTGTTTGTGCAGTGCAGGGGTTGCTCCAGCCCCAGGAAAGCTGTCCTGGCTCTGTGGAATGCCTACAGACACGGACATGGAGTGGCACAACCAAAGAGGTGAAAAATGAGGGAGAATGGACCATTTGTGTGCACAAATCTCCTCCTGGTTCCTTCCCCTGGAAATCTAATCTAGGGCTGGTTGTTCCTTATCTCCCCGCTCCCGGTTTCCCCCTTCCCTCTGAGGGATCAGCTCCTGGGCTGGTGGGATCACTGCTCCCACCCTCCTCGGTAATTGTCTGTGCAGATCAGAATTCCCCCTTTATCCGCTGATATCAATTATCAGTCCTGCCACAGAGTCACTTTAAAATTGTGATTTAATGAAGCCGTGTTCGTTTGTTGCAGGATACACTTACACGTGCCATAAATAACAATAAATATCTGATTTTCGAGCTAACCCTAAAAGCCCAGTTCTGCCCATTTTTAGTGCCGACCACGGACGTGGATTTGGGAGCTGTATCAGTAAACTCTTGGAGATTTTCTGTGGATGTTATGCAGCTCAAATTCCCTGGGATAACTGCTCAATATTAAGACCATGCAGAGTTATGAGACTGAGGCATCCAAGAAATAATAGGAATAATGTGGATATTGCATAACCGTCCTCTTACACTGGCATGAGTCATTCCTAAAGTGCCCTGTATATCTTTCAGGGTGGATTAAGGATACGAGACAGGGGAACCATGAGGGCTCCTACAACGCTCCACAAAGTCTCCAGAATGGCAAAAGCCTTTTGAAAACAACTCTGAAAAATAACCATTTGTCGTCTGCAGTAAATAACTTGGTCACTGGGGAGGTCAAAAGCTAAAGGCTCCCATCCAGGGCTGGGATTAATGACCTGCAAAACACCAGTTTAAAAACAGGCTCTTCTCCCACTTCAAGGCAGGCAATAATGAAGCATCTCCTGCCATTCCTTAGCCAGGAATGAAATTCCAGGCAGGAAAATGGGCTTTGCAGTGGATGCACAGGGATGAGTTAAGCAGTGATAGAATGAGCACTGTGTAAATCAAGGGCCAGGGCCACTCCAGCCTGTTCCTTACCTCGTCAGGATGTGGCAGGAAGGCCCGGAGACAGCCGGGAGTCGTTCCCTGCGGCAGAGACAACGGTGAGGGAAGCGGCTGCGATGCCCTCGCTGCCCACGGGGTGCTGGTGTTGGTCCAGCATCCCATGACAACTCATAAATGTCCCTGCCCTGCACAAATTTCCGCTGCAGAGGGGGAATATTTACGACGAGACTCAAAGGTGCAAGGGGAGGCAGAGACCCAGCCTGTCCTGCGCTGGGAGGATCGATGAGGTGACTTAGTCCTTCATGGCCTTGCGTGCTCGTGGACTGGGCTGGGCTGCTCAGAGTCATTTTCCAGAGAATTTGGTGTCTCCCAGTGTGCCAGGATGGTTTTGCAATATGTCAGGATGTTTTAAAGAAGAATTAAATTAAAAATTACTCTCCTAGATCTGCTTGTTTTGCTTTAAATGGGGCTAGAATCCATGATTAAAGGGACTATTTCGTGCCTCAAACAGTAAAAGTGGAGGCAAACTGTGAGTGAAGTTCTAAAGAGACCTCTTTTATTTTAAAATTACTATAGAATGAAACACGTTCTGCCTTGAATGCCCCTGCAGATGTCTCTGAACTGGGCTGATTGCGCCAGGAATATTAATCCAATAAAAGCTGGCTTGAGGTCACTCAGGAGCTGTGAGATGCCATCAAATATTTTGAATTTCTGACCATTGTAGAAACAAGAATTCCAGTTTATTGACTGTCCAGATTCACAGCATTTTCATCACCTGGAGCAGCTGAGCCCATCCTTCTGCAAAATTCTTGTCTCCTTCTTTTTCCTTTGTTTTCCTGTTTCCTTCAACCCAAGCAAAACAAAAACTCAGGTGGGGAAATTTCCAGCAGATTGAGCTCTGCTGCTTCCCTCTCCCGCCCAGCACAGGACAGATGCTCTGATTTTCAGCCTGCAAAGAACAAAGCTTCCCCCTGGCTTCTTTATTTTAAACAGGAGAGGCCACCCACAGCTCCAAACATGCCTATGGAGAGGAAAAATAAATGGCTGAGCTCCTGGCCAGACACGGATGTGCAGAGCGTATCTGAGGAGGAGGAACTGTTTGGGAAAAGTCACTCTCATCCCACCCAGGTGCTGCCATGGATGGGGCAGTGGGAAATGGCACAGAGAGGGAGCTGGGATGGCAGGGGACCATAAATCACCTCGGCCCAAGGGCAAGTTCAGCAAGCCAGACCTGGACAGATGTTGGAGAAGAGAATTTGGGAAGGTTTTAAGACAGAATTCCAGGTTTTGCTTCACGGGAAGGCAAAGCCAGCAGTGCTCCACCGGCTTGTGGCCATAATATCCGGAAAAGATCCTCCCACCAGCCTGAACCAGCAGATTTTCCCCCTAAACCGAAGCAGAGGAGGGTGGTTGGAGCTGCTGCAGGGCTGAGCGTGTTTGCTTGGCAGTGGTGCCTTCTCCGGGTGGGTTTGGGTTGGTCATGGGGAGGTGGGAGCACCTCGGGGTGATGCTGAGACACGGGAGGGACCCCCGCCTGTGGAAACCACTCGTCCATGAGACAGAAGAAGGAATGAAAATGGAGTGAGGAGCCAAATGTTCATTATTTCCTTTCATTTGGCTCTTTTCTGGATGTCCCCTCCACACCTGGAGGGCCCCCCCTCCTGCCTGCCTTGCACAGAGAACTGTCGGGGGAGAACTGTCACCACGACAGCTTTGGGACTTTGATTTTACACCAGCGTTTTGAAACGCGGAGAACACACGAGGCGGATGTTGGATCCGGAGGTTCCCCGTGCCTGCTCATGGAAAGAGCCCTCCTAATTCAGCAAGGAACGAGACTCGGAGCAGGCTCCCTCCGAGGACGGCCTTGGCTTTGCGACTCAGCTGAAATTTGAGGATCGTTTGAAACTGTGTTTTTTTAAAGGCTGTATTTTCATGCCTCGCTTCTCCGTACAGACAGACAAATGGCTTTTCCCTTTCATGGAAAGCTGGGACCTACCTCCAAAAATGTCCTTAAACTCGGGCTGAAGGAGAGTGGAGTTGGCAGCACCATATCCCATGGCTGCCTCTACCACCACATCCATCTCTTCGGGTCGATATTCAACCCTGGATAAAGTTTGGATCTGAGACTGGAGAGCAAAATTGCAGCACTTCTATGTCAGCCTCACTCCAGGCAGGAATTACTCAAAAACATCCAGGTTTTTACTTATTGGATGTGAGTGTCCCTCTCTGTGTGATATTTGTAGTGATTTTAATCTACCTGGTGTTGAAGGTTTCCTCTAAAAAAGGCCAGAGCTGCACTGGGTGAAACTGGTGTGGATCTCAAAAGGGCAGTGGAGCAATGTCAGATCAGGTCAGCTGCAGATGGACCTAAAATCCCTGAGGACGAGTTCATTATCCACCGAAATTGGGTATATTTTGGATTGAAATGGGTTAACAGCGATGAGAAAGGAAGAAAATGAGTGCATTAAATCCTGCTTAATTAATCTGAGAAATAATGAGCGTGAAACTGAGTCTTGGAGAAAGTGTTGAATGGGTTCCCAGAGGAGCGAGGAGGTCTGGGGCAGGCACAGGATGGGCAGCTCATCGAGTTCTGCTCCAGCACCGCTGTCCCAGTGCTTGTTTTCCCTTTCATTCCCCTCTCTCCCTGTCCCAGTGCTGTATTTCAGGATTTCATCCCTATCCCGAGCTAGTGTGGAGTCAGCTGGCGGCCTGGGAGCAGCTCAGTGCCAGCGATCGAGGTTGTTCCTTGGTTTCAGAAAGCTCCTTTTATTCTGCCCTCACTGGCAGTAATTAATACCAATGCGTTCATGCTGTGCATTATATATTTTTTAAAATAAGTACATAAATTCTTGATTAAGAATCAGGCCTTGATAAGTGAATAAAGTGAATAAATCGCAATTAAAAGCCCATGGAAGTGTGGAGAGTGCAGCTCAGTGGCACTCAGAGGTCTGTGTTACTCACACGAGGCTGTAGTCACTGTTCAACCCCACATTTCCTGTTAATTAATGAAACCCTTAATGCAAACTTTGAGCTGAAGTGGCTCAGTCCCATCAAAACCAGATTTTGGGGCATGTTTTCCACCTCAGGTGAGACAAAACTCAGCTGAAACCTTGCCCAGCCTGGTTTGAATGTGAACCCCAGGGAGGGACTCAAGCAGGGGTGTCGAGTAGTGGGAAAAAAAACCTTGGAGCCGGAATACAAGTAAGGAGAAAAATTAATGCTCATTAAAATTGTTACCTGTATTTCTATATCAGCATTTCCCCGAGCATGCAGTGGAGAAGTTAAATAAAATGAAGATAAATAAAAATCCATTTGGATTCTGGGGATGTTTCTGCCAGTTCCTGTTTACAGAATGTTTTCCAAAGTCCCACTTCCTTTAGGGCAGAAAGAATTCCTATAGGAAATCATTTGATTTGTTTTCATTTTATTTATTTGCTTACGTTCCACTAACCACAGAGGCTGAAACTCTTTGGGATGCTTGAAAAAAACAGGATGTTTCTTCCTCCAGAGTGGCTCCTACTCATCCATTTTCTGTCTCATGATGTCAGAATCATCTGCTAACGGCGTCATGGAGATTGCCCAGCCAAGTGGTAAACACAGAAATGCAGCTCTAAATCACATCTAAGTTCTCCTCAGCTAATGGGACTTTCCATGAATTGGATGTGTCTCCTCAAAGTCACATTTTTGGGGTTTTATTTTTTGTCTTGGAGGTGGCAGTGGTGGCCCTGTTTGAGAGATTCCCTCAGGGACTTACATTGAAATCTTTTCTTCTTTTTTCTTTTTATTAGAAGGTGAACAGGTGAGAAGGTTTGCAGAACCAGACTCTGGGATTTCTGCAGGTAAAAGGACCAAGGGAGAAAGTTCATTTTTAAAAAAATATCACAAAATCTGGAGGTTATGAGGAAAAAACCAGAAAGAGGTTGATAAACTTAGCAAAAAAAAAAAAAAAATCAGCGTATGGAAATGCGGGTGTATTTTTGGAACCTTCATACAGCTCCGTTTCATGGGAGAGTTATTCACAGATCCTGAAACCACTCTGGCTTTGAAAAATGCAGAGCTGAGGAGACATCGAGGTGACCTCGGCTCCGGGGCGCGTTGGGCACATCGCGCTCTGCCGGGAGCTTAGCGAGGGAGCGCCGGGAGCGCCGGGAGCTCGCCGGGATCGCCTCCACCCACCCAAAACACACCCAGTCACAGCCCACTGCAGCCCACTGCAGCTCCTCGAGCTGGGGTCATTTCAGAAGTGCCCTGGGTCCAAAAGTCTGACAGCGCACGAAGCGCAAAACTCAAACTGCCGAGTTCATTTTATTTCCATTCAGTTCCTCCGTGGCTATCGCAGCAGCTTTGGTTTTATTATTGCTAATTCCAAGCATAATAAATACGCTTCAGGATCTCGGCTGATTTATTATCATTTTAAACAGGCTGATATTTGCAGCTTTTCGTGAATTTTCGCAGTAATGTCTATTTCCAATTTCAGCCTTTCTTTTCATTTCACTTGAGACGCCCCATCGGTATTAAAATCCAGTATTTTAAATATAATAATCACTTTCCCTGCTTCATTAGATATCTCTTAACTCCCTCAAACTGAGGGAATATGGGCAAGATTTGTTTTTTCTTGTCACCCTGTCAATCTGGAAGTTTTTTCCAAAGGCAGTTGGAAATCACTGAGCTGAACCACTGAGTTTTATTCTGGTTTCCGAACATTTTCTGCTCATACTTTTTTACAAGTTCAGATAATGAAACTCGGTGGTCTCTTTATAACCATTTCCATTTTTTGTTTGCAGTTTGTAGAAATTTAATATATTTTGGCTCCTGCTAGGAATAATTGATAAGTTATCTAATCAGGAATGGTGTCAGTGTTGAACCAAACCAAATGCTGACTTTTTTAATCTTTATGTTATCAATCGCAGTTGAACTCGGCGATCTTGAGGTCTTTTTAAATCTGGATGATTCCGTGATTCCTAAACTCCGGTTGGAGTTTAAATAAAGGAAAAAACATTAAATCTTTGGGGGATATTAACTGTGTCATGTACTGAGAGACTCCTCTGATCACAGTGCATTGGTTCCTATTCCTGAATATTTGGTTTTTAGTGGATTTTGTGGGGTTGGTGATTTTGCTGTTGTGGAAGTTGTTGATGGAGTCATGGAGTGGGATGGGCTCGTGGAGAGCAGCTGGAGCTCTCCAGAATTATGGGATTGCCTCAGATACACTCCAAACTTCCAGCATGCCGTGAATTTTATCAGTGGTAGAGGGCTGGGATGGGCTGGGGCAGGAATTAAATCTTCCTCTCAGGAGCAACTCTTAAAAGCTGGATATAAATCCCTCAGAGGGCAGCGACAGGAGAGCGATTGTGGGCATTTCCTTCAGCCTTAAAAGCACTTACAGGAGATCAGGGCCCTGCCCTAAATAAATTCTGCCCCTGATTTATTCCTTGGAGTGCTTATGGGCTATGGGAACACAATCCTCCTACAAATTCCCATATCCATCTCTCTTCAGCTTTGGATTCAGCGCGTCTGGATTTTCTTCTCCTGTCCAGTTCAACAGCTCACAGAGATTTTACTTAACTCTGTGTCTTGATTTCAAACCCTTTCTTTATCACAGCTGATTGCCCAGAATGGTTGGATGGATGATTTAATTTTGAGGAATTTTTGGAAGTTTCTGTGTTAATATAGAAAATTAAATTTTCCATTTTAATTCAATTGCCTCCTCCTGGATGGAATCCTGGGGCTGTGCTTGGCATCCCAAGGACTTCCCAAAGGAATGGTGGTGTCCAGACTCTTCCAAAGATTGTCCCCCATCTCTCTGGTCAATGAGTCAGTGATCACAAGGTCTGCTGGAATCACAGCAGTGCCTTCAGCAGGGCAAGGAGGGAGGATCACATTCAAGGGCAATGCTCCAACCTGGCACCAAAACCTGATTAACAAAGATTAAAATGAGAGAAGGTGAAATAAATGCATTATCAGAAATCTGTCCACTGCTTATTGATTAGGAGGACAGAGCAAAGTGTGTTTTAAACGTATCTTTCTGTCTCTTAATACATTTGGGATGTTTCCAGGCCTGGTTTGATTCTGAGTTTCCCCTCTGTAACATTTTTCACATTCAGTTCCTGCTGTGCCTTCTCTGCTTTATTGTTCTTCTCCAGGGGAGCCTCGTGGACGTGTCCGTGGTGTCCAGCGGTGCCCACATCACCCGGACCTCACCTGTCCCTGTCCCCACAGCCCCCCGTGCCCCTGCCCACACTCAGGGCTGGCAGGCAAGGCAGGGCTTGGCTCTTGGAGGGCCTGAGCTGTCATTTGCATTTGTGAAACACAATTTCTGCCTGGCTCCACCCCTTCTCCCTCCAAACCAGATGAAATATTTATTGGGTTGGAGTGTAAGGGCTCAGTGTTTCGTCTGCAGAGGAACAGGGGAGTCCTGGTTCTGACCAGAAATTTCTAAGGCTTCTTTGTGGCTACTAAACGTTGGAGGAAAAACCACAAATTACCATCGCCGTGGGGCTGGGCCCTGGGTCCTGGCTCCAGAGCTTCCCCCTCCCCTCCCGGCTTCAAGTGCTCTGCATCTGTGTCAATAAGTGCCCCGTGTCCCTGGCAAGCGAACATTGAATGTGCGCACACAGCGTGTGCAAAATTAACCTCTGCCAGGGCGGGGGAGCGAGGCGAGAGCGGAGTTGTAATTACACACAGAATTAAGCTGTGATTAAGATATTTCTTCAATGCTGAGGAACCTCCTTTCCCCTAAACTCCTCACAATTCATCCCCTGTTTGTCATTTTCTGGCTGCTCCTCAATTTTCTTTTCCTTGGCCACACCTAATCCTGGCATTACCTGGGGTTGTCCCACCTCACTCTGCCCTGGCACCTCCCGAGGGGCACCGGGTCCTTCCCCATCTCCTTGTCCAGATTTTGGGGAAGTCTTTGAAGCTCAGTCTGTCCATCCCAGCGTGTCTCCGTCTCCTGTTATCCTCCAACCTTCCCCTGAGATAAATTTGAAGAGAGTTTTAGGAGTTTGATTAGTCCAGAGGTGGAGCTGAGCATCCATAAGATAAAGGCATGGTGGACAAAGGGTGAAACGGGGATATTTGGGCACATTCAGTGCTGATTTTTATTGGAGATGGGAAAATGAGGAACATGGATGGTGGGATGAGGAAGAAGAGTCCGTCCACACAACAATTCCAAGAACAGGAGCTCAGAGATGCCCTTTTGGAACAAAGCTCTGCTGAGCAGCTCCTCCCTGTCAGCACATACTTGAGTCCCCATCCTATGAATAGCGTGGATTTTTGGGATGATTGTTAGAACCACTCAAACCCTTAAAACATGACCGGTTGTGCTCCCACGAGCAGCACTGCTTGGATTTATCCTGTCACAGATGGCCCTGCTTTGCTCTCCTTTTCAACAGATTTTATGAAGTAAAAATGATATATATGTGATTAATGGATGAAGATTTGGTAATATTTCCAGTAAATTTTTCAATAAACGTGGCTTTAAAAAAAAGTCAATTGTTTGTAGAAAAAGGAGTATTTCAACAATATATCACCACGCTCAGAAAAATTATTCTCAGGAAAACGTCCTTTTTTTTTTAAATGAAAATATTTTTCGTAGAAATAACATTGGTCAGCTGTATTAATGATATTGGAAGAGTTCGAAGTGACAATGAGCAAACCATGAAAAATGGACAGAAAACAAACACAGAATCACTCCAGTCCTGGACTGCTTTTTAGTTATATTGGAGACATTCCAGGGCTTCCATTTTTCCACCAGTGTTTAATGGGCTCTCTGTTTGCATTTATGTTTTCCTGATCTTTCAATCTGCAGGAATGGCTGCTCCTGGCAGGACTCTTTTAGCATCACTCCCTCTGTCCTCTCTTTGGGTGCCTCGTTTTTCATCCCTGAATTTGCAGGAAGGAAACACCCTGATACGAAGGTAAGACAGGTCAACATGAAAAGGATTGGGAATCAGGATTCCAGCAGCAGTGTGAGCCTCCATCAGTGGATTTCACTTGCACACGCACTCCCTGGAAAAATCCCTGCCCCAGAGGGTTTATGCCAATTAAAATTTTAAAATGACATCAGTGAAATTAACCTAAATTTTGCTTGACCTGGAATTTAGGTCAGTTTAGATCATCGTCTTAGCAGGGCTGTCTGAGATTCAAAGCCTTGTGGAGAGCTATGGGAACAGAAACGTCCTTCAGAGCAGAGGGGGGTCCTGCAGAGGCAGCTCCAGGATGGTGGGAGAGGATTCCCAGACCTCCTCTGGCTGCCCATGCCAAGGCTGATGGGAGAAAATGTCCAAAACGTGGCTGAAGATGCACAGTCGGCACCTGAGGGGCCCCAGCAGCTGAATGGTGGCTCCAGAATGGATTTGGGACCCAGAGCAGCTCTGCCTTGCTCCTGCATCCCCGGCTGGGCTGAGTGTCTGGGGGAGGCAGAGCCTGGATCATGGAATGGCTGGGATGGAAGGGCCTCAAACCTCACCTCATCCCACCCCTGCCACGGGCAGGGACAGTTTCCACACACCAGGGCACAGGTCTGATTCCCCTGAAATGGTGCTGGCTTTGAAATCTCCTCATCAAAATCAGGATTGGAGAAGGAGGCTTCCAAATTTATCACTTGTGCTTCCTTCAGGACTCGTTTGCAAGTACCCAGGCACCACGGAAAGCCACATTCATTTAGGACTTTGTGCTTGCTTTTGCTTTCAAATGTGAGCAATAATTATCAGTAACTACAAGAAAAAGCCGCATTTACTCACTTGGCTTTCCACGCAGGATCCTCTTAGATTTGTTACCCAACAACTGCAGTTTATTTTCAATGTGAGTAACCTCTCGAAAATATTTACAAACAGGCACAGCGTTACTCAGATATCAGCAGAGGAGAAATCAACCTGGCCTTGGGCACTTCCAGGGATGGGGCAGCCACAATTGCTCAGTTCCACTCTTTCATATCCTGAGATGATGATGATGATGATGATTGCACAGCTCACTGGATGGTTCCATCATCAAAAATGCTAAAAACATTAAAATAAAACAACCCAGCAGTTGCCCACTGCTTTCAGTGCTTCTCACCCCGTACCACAACCCCTGTGGTACCCTGATCCCAAATTTTCTCGTAGAAGTTCATGCTGGTTTCATCCTTGTGCATAACTTTTGGCAATAATTGGAACGCAAAAAGAAAAAGCTGTAATAATGTAAATTAAAATATTGGAGAGCCTGATCATCATATGCATGTACATGGGATATTTTAGGGACTGCATTTACAGCCTGGCCATATTTTACTGTTCTTTCCTTGCCAGGGTGGACCCAAATCCAAATTTATATTTTCAGAGCGTTTCAGCAGCAGCAGCAGAACTCTCCTTTCTCGGCGGAGCGCCGCAGGCCCGCACACAATTAAACATTTTCCACCTCGCTCGAGAAGCCGCGAGCAAACGCGGGGCTGAGCCGTGCAAAGCTGGCTCCTATCGAGCGGTGGCAGTAGGCAGCTTCCACAGAAAAATCCCTGCCTGGCTGGGCGTGCCCCACCCTGGCGTAAATAGAGCCGGGATTTAGAAGGTGTGAGCTGGCAGGGCAGCGCAGCCTGCGCAGTGTAAGCTGCAGTAGCCCTTTCTGCGAGGGCTTGACAGTGAGCAGAGCTGGGCAGGAGACTGGGATCGCATTCAGCATCTGGGAGTGGGAGAAGTGGCGGAGAAAAGGGAGTCATGCGCTGCTCTAATCCATCCCTCCCTTCCAGCCCGCTGCGGTTGGAGTTGTTTGTGTTTGTTTTCAAGGGAGGGGGGGTTTGCTGGATGCTTTCCACGGGGAGAGCTGTGAATTATCCCGGTATCAGTGCGTGGCGGGGTGGGCGGGGGAGGCTGAGCGCTGTCTCGGCTGCGTTTCCTACATCTCTGTCTCTGGAGAGAGCTGAGGTCACCTTTCCAGAGCATCTGCGTGCCGTCCAGAGGGATGAGGGCTTCCAAGGACTGCAGGCGCTGCTGGTCCAGGATAGGCAGCGCCACGCTTGGGAGGGTTACGGGCCAGTTTATTCTGCGTTCTGCTTCTGCAGGGCTCAGCCCAAACTCCAGCGCGCTGAATGGACACAGAAATCTCTCCCCCAGTGAGGTTATCCCACATCGGGCTGCTGGGAGGTGTCCGCTCCAGCCGTGCTGCCCGGGGTGCTGGGTCCTGCAGGGAATTTCGGTGTTGCTGCCGTGTGCCCCAGCCCTGAGCGCTCTGCGGGCCTGCCAGAGCAGCCCCGAGCGAGGGGTGCCGCGTGTTTGTCACACGGACTGAACCACGGAGATTCTTGCCTCTGCTTCCCTTCGTGGAGCAGAAATCCCGGTGCTCCTCTCCCCCAGGGAATGCCCAGCACGTTTTTGCCACTGTCGTGCTGCAGGCAGTGCCCACACGAGGAATGACAGGGATTTATCTGCTCAGCCACTCCAGGCAGCGATAAGGACACCGCCCCACCCTGCTGCTGTAATTGCAGCACAAATCTGCCCGGATTATGCCACTCCTTGGCAGCCACTGCAGACCTGTACGTGCAGCTGCCTGGTATTGAGAGATTAATTATTAATTTCTATAGATCCTCACATTAGGTGACTTTTCCTATTGTGTTTGACACCGAACCCTGCCAAACTTTCTTCCCCAAGTGGCCTTTTTTTTTTTTTCGTGGCGCTTCAGCTGATGTGCTGCCATCTTTCCAAGTAAATAAAAGCCCACGTGAATTGTTCCCAGACTTTATTTCACGAGCTGGTTTCAAAGCCCCGGGGCCAAGAGAGGACAAGGAGCATGAGCAGTGCCAAACTGGCACTGGGCTCACGAGGATTTCTCACCTCAGCGGGGTTTGGATCAAACAGCGCAGAAGAAAAGCTGCAGAATCACCAGCCCGGGGTGGTTTCCTACCTGCACTGCAGGGCGTTACCCAGCACGGGGCACGGCTGTGGGATGGCTCTGACCTAGCCCGGTCAGCCCGGCTCTGCAGAGTCCCCTGATCACCCAGGGAAGGTGAATCAGCCTCTGTCAGACAGCTGGCCCTGAGCGGGCTGAATTGTTCGCTGGATATGTCTCCTCCATTAATTACAGAATTCAGCTGGCTGGTTTGGACTTTAGAGTTAATTTTTAGATAGCCAAAGTGAAGGAAAACAAACCCAGCGTAAATCCCTCTCTGCCTCAGCCCCTGATCTGTGAAGAACAGTCCAGTTGTGTGCTGGAGTTCTGCTGGTGGACTCTTCCTGGTGTGCTCTGCCTGGAGCTGGTGCTCCAGCGCTCACAAAAAAGGAGATTTCAGGTGGGTTTTGTGTTCATCGCAGTAACAGACACGACTTGGAGCTGCAGGGGACAGAGCTGTGGAACTTTGGGTCGTGCTGGTGTGGTGGTTGATTGTTCTCATGAGGAACAAAAGGGGAGGCAGTTTCTTGGAGGAAACAACCGGGATCACCGTATTCCATGTACTGTGTTGTCCTTGAAATCTTGTTCCTCAGCCTCTGGAAGTTCCAGAGGGCAGGGATTGTAGTTACTGAGATGTATTGTGCTAAAGGATCAGCAAAATTCCCCTGAAGTGGTGCTGGCTTTGAAATCTCCTCATCAAAATCAGGATTGGAGAAGGAGGCTTCCAAATTTATCACTTGTGCTTCCTTCAGGACTCGTTTGCAAGTACCCAGGCACCACGGAAAGCCACATTCATTTAGGACTTTGTGCTTGCTTTTGCTTTCAAATGTGAGCAATAATTACTAGTAATTACAAGAAAAAGCCTCGTTTACTCACTTGGCTTTCCACGCAGGATCCTCTTAGATTTGTTACCCAACAACTGCAGTTTATTTTCATTGTGAGTAACCTCTCGAAAATATTTACAAACAGGCACAGCATTACTCAGATATCAGCAGAGGAGAAATCAACAGCCCAGTTTGACTTCCAAGCTCAAACACAACATGGAAACCCTCTTGCCCTGCAGCTTTTTGGTTCAGGACTGCCAAAATCTTCCTTTGGGAACAGATGCCGGGTGTTATCACCCGGATTTGAACCCCGTACTGCTCCCACTGGGCATTTCCATTTCCACTTCCCATTTCCTCTCCTGCAGATCCTCACGGGAGCCCTGACAACCCCCCTGGGCTGGCACCACAGGGCTTTTTTCCCCAGATGAAACCCAACAGGTTGAGCCAGGGAGACATCCTGGTCCTCACAGCCAACCTGGCAGTGACCTCGCACTCCATCCGAGCTCACCCCAGCCACGGGCAGGGGCTCCCCCGGGCTGGGGGCAGGATCTGATCATGCTTTGTTTGTTCCTTTGCCAGCTTCTGGCTGGGTTTGGAGCCGTGACTCCATCAGGGCCACGCCGGGTCTCGCGCGGTGGCTCCCGGCTCGGGCGGCTGCCGGGGCTCGGGTGATGGATTGGGGCTTTGATCAGCTCCGGCAGGACAAGCCTGCAAAGGGCACTTGAGCTCTGCAGTGGCTCCATGGCGAGCCTGGCTGCGGGGTTTGTGTAAATACACGTTGCCACGCAGCCCAGATGAATGGCCAGATGAATTCCCAGGTGGAATCACCCCCTTCCTGCTCAGCTACAGGACTTGCAGGTATCTCCACGTGGCTACAGAGAGAAAGACTAAAAACCAGCCAGCCAAACACCTCGAGAGAAGAAAGCAGATAAAACCATCCATTTTTGTCTTCTGACTCCTAAAACAAGGCAGAAAGCACAGTTCACACACAAACTGCCAACCCTCAGGAGCTGGCAGCTCCTCATTCCCCTATGGCTGGAAGCAAGAAACCACTGTTTCTAAAATACATCTGTTCTTTTAAAAATAAAGGTTATTCCCACTTCTCTTCACCCAGAACAACAAGTAGGAACAACAACAAGTGAAAGCTTCGCAGCCACAAGAATGTCCTCATTGTTTTGTGCCCATCACTGGTTTCCCATAAATACCAGCCCGGCTGCTGCTGAAATAATCTGAGTTTCTTGCTCTGCTCTGCTCTGCTCGTGTGTCCACATTAAAAGCATTGCTTTCACCAGGCCCAAATCCCTCTTTCCAACGCTCTGAATTTAGCATTCAGCAAAGGCAGCTCAGCCATCCCTCAGACCATGACGTTTGTGAGTTATTTTTGGGGGTTTGGCAGAGCCCTCAGCATCAGCCTCAGAGCAGCCCTTCAAAATGTGTGCTCAGCTAAATTCACGCCGTGGAAAAGAAATATTGAGGAGTCCAAGCGAGTCGCCCACCTTCCTTTCTGCCTCCCGTTCTATGGGATTGCTTTCAACTCAAACACCCCGTGGGCGGAGAGATTCTCCTGCCTCATCCAAATGGACGTGGAGATGGATTATTTGGGTTCATTTGCATGCATTTGCATTCTCCCCGAGAACATTTTTTGGGGAAGGGCGAATGTGTACCTGACATTTCGCACAGAAATTTTGAGGTGTTTGAAAATTCCAAGTATCCTCTGATTTTGAGGAATCTGAGGTCGTTGGGTTGGAGGCATCAGCTGAGCCAGCAGGTTTGTGGTCTGAGAGGGGCACGGGATGCACAGTCCAGTAGAATCCAAGGAATTCCAGTCCAGAAAAACAACCACAAATTTTAAAACACCCATTAAAACACCCAAGTAACTGCTCACTGTGCTGGGGGGAGCTGAAGGGCTACAAAGAAGTCTACAATAAGCAGAAATTCCTCAAGTGGCTGGTGAGATTTGGGTTTTTCAGACACCTCAGGGAGTGTTGCTCTTCTGTCTCTAGAAACCCCCCAGATCTGCCCAAATTGCCCCAAGAAATGGAATTTTAAAAATCATCAGTGATTTGAGGCTCCTGTGGTGACCTCTCCCCATGCAGGGTCTGGCAGTAACAAATCTGATGTTCCTACAACTTCACAGCACAATTTTATCACAATTTTTAATGGTTTTTACTCTGAAGTGGTTGGCAGTCACAGGAGCAGAATCTTATCCCTCACTGCCTTTGGTTTTTTGGGTTTTTTTTTTTTTGTTCTTTGCTCTTTTTTTATTCCTTCCTGTTTTTATTTTATTGCTTCGGCCTCTTGGGAATTTTTCCTTTTTTTTTTGGACTCTAGATGAAGACAAGAGCAATGTGTCATCGATCTGTCCCTTCCAACACTTGCATTAAACGCCTTCCTCCTCGCAGAGTGGGTGGGAGAACCAGGATTTTTATGGATAATCTCTATGCCAACAAGCAAACACTGCAGTATGGATCACAACAAATAATGATTCACTGCGATGAGCACGGGAGGGCTGGAAGTGCTGAGGAGCCTCAGACAAGTCCCCATCTTGTGGAGTGGCCACTGAATCTCCAATTTCTTCCTTCAGAGGGAGAAAATTAAAGTGAAACGCAGAGCCAAGTTATGTTTTGAGGAGGAGAAGGGAATATTTCTCTTCCCTGGAAAAACTCTGATGCCTGGGATCGATAGAATGTAAGCATGGTGCAGACAGATAAGATAAAGAGCAATAAACTCCTTTTTCATTTAAAACTTTAATTTGTCATCATCAATATTGCCTCGCTAGAGGATTTCTTATACATTCAGATGAATCTCATTCGATTTTAGAGCTTTCTGCCCAGTAAATGGAGAAATCTGGGTGTCTTAGAGGGGGATTCACCCCCTCTGGTTTTGTTTAGGGTGGGATAAATTATTATTTGGTAGAACAGTCCCTGTCCTTTGACTCCAGCTGGACAGGATTACAATCCTTGAGTTCAAATTTAAGTATCTGATCAATGTATTCAGATTAAATAAGTCTGGGTTTATTTCTAGAAAATGGAAAGTTTGTTTTGCATCAATTTTAATTTATTTTTCTTTACTTTAGACCAACTTTGTTCATATCTAGCATGACAAATCCACCATTTCACTTCGGAAAAACAAACTCTCCTCAAGCCAAAACCCTCATCCAAGTTTACATCTTCCAGCACATTTATCAGGCCTGGGGATGGTGCTGCTCTCCTGGACACTCTGAGCCGATAAATTAGCACAGCAATAAACACAAATAACCACAGTCACCATCAAAATACTCATTTTCTGTGGGCATTAGGAACTTTCTGGACACTCTAAGCCCTCCACGAGGTACTCAGGTAGTCTCAGACTGGTGGAAATAAAGGGAAAATTCTGAAGTTGATTTTTTTTTTTTGCGGTGGATTTGTACTTAGTAGCGACGAGGGACTGATGTTGATTTCCAGCGCGTGGGTTTCAAGGCGAGCCAGCAGAGCAGACCCACAAATCACCGCTTTTTTGACACCAGGACAGCGGGATGGCAGAGCCAGGGGCAGGAATTACTCGTGGTTTACTTAAGGAATGAGCCTGCATCATCAACATAGGAAAAGCATCCAGCATCACTTCTACCAGGAGCGCGCGATCCAAGGAAAGCAAATAGCCGGCTACAGGAATCTCAGAAGGAGCCTTCCCCGGGCACTCGCAGGTCCTCTTGGAAGGGCAGCAATGATCCATGATCCGTCATTCCCGAGCTCCCTGATCCTATCAGGCTGTTTAGAAGCCAAGCTGGTTTCATGTGGTGCCAGAGCAAGATGTAAACACTGCTCGGTGCCGGCCGGGAACATCACAGCCCTGGGGCACGTGGGGGTGAGGAGGGGGTTATTGGGGAATAAACAACTCCTTAAACCACTGGAAAACTTTGTTGCAATCAATACCGGGCTGGCTTGGCAGCAATGGCTTCTGCAGGTCTGCAGCTGACTCAAACCATCAAACACAAGGGATGCGTTCGGTGATTCCCGAGGATTTTGAGATCCTGGGATTGCTCTCCGAGGTGAGGGAAAACAACTGCTGTCCTCAAGGCAGGGAAAACACAGCCAAGCTGGTGAAAGTCGAAAGGACTGATACCCTCCCACTGGGCACAGGGCACAGCAAAGGGACTTGGAATGGGATAAAAGGGACAAATTTGTCCTGAGAGCAATAAAAGCTTCCACCAACAATAGTGTGAGGGCACCAGGGATTAATAAAGGCATTAACTTCACCCAGGTTTTCTTAAACTTAATATTCCAGTCAATAGTGGTTTGTATTTCTAAATCATTTCAGATCTGAGAGGTACTTCCAGCACTATAATAAGACTGCAGAGTTTTTAAAGCTTTCCCAGAGTAGGGCTGGAGCTTGGAGTGATATGGCAGCCACCTCTGGCTCTGCTGTTCCCACCAAATTGTGGGAGAATTCCTTTTTCCTCCCTCTCTGAGGAAGCTATGATCAGTTAAATGTCCCTGGGTTTATCCCCCTCTGCCTGTGTGTGTCTGGAATCAAGGAAATTAGGATCAAGGAATTAATCCTGTGTTTTAGTTAGGGGGGAACTCTCTGCTCCCCTTTAATACCACGATGCCTTAGATTTTAGCTTTTATATTTTACAAATTCTGGATTCTCTGCATTCCCAGTGTGTGACTCTGAGCTGCCCTGCAGCCTGGCAGCTGCTGCTCTCTCATGCTCACACAGACATAACAAAGCCTCTCCAGGCCTGCTCTGCAAGGACACCCAGCCTGTCCCAGGCCCAAAATGTGTAACCCAGCACCCTGAGAAGGGGGGCGAGCTGAGGGGCAGTTCCATCGTTAGCTAAAGTTTAATTGGTGAATTTCTGCTGATCTGCAAATGGACCAAACCTGTAACAGTGTGAAGAACTCGTGACTCGGGGTCCATCTCGGGTGCAGCCTTTGGCCTGCCCAGGGTGCGCCTCTGAAGGCCTTTCCAATAAATATCCACCTTTATTCCCTTGCTCCTGTCTGGTCTCTGTTTCCACATTGGCCTTTTTAGGCATCACCACGGATTTTGTCATCAGCAGGGTTTCCCAGTGAGTGCACCCCCAGTTATTCACCCCAAGACAGAGTTTACAGCCAGGCCGGTTGGGGTTTTTTTCGCTCCTAAGCAACACTAATGTTTTTTTTTTCTGTGTACTGAAATCTCAGCTCCAGCTTTGTCAATATTTGGCCTTATCTTAAAGAACTCCAAAGCAGGGTCAAAGGAGAGAAAACTCTCCCTCCAGTAAGCAAATATCTGTTATTTAACCACCTCTTTGGGCAAGTTCAGGAGAGAAATGGCAAGAAAGTCAAAGCCTGGCTCTCCAGAGAGATCTGTTGTGCTTTGAACCCAGTGGTTGTTGATACAGAACAAATTTAAACTGCCCGAGGGCAGGGCTGGATGGGACTTGGGGAAGGAGTTGTCCCCTGGGAGGGTGGGGAGGCCCTGGCACAGAGAAGCTGTGGCTGCCCCTGGATCCCTGGAAGTGTCCAAGGCCAGGCTGGACGGGGCTTGGAGCAGCCAGGGGTAGGGGAAGGGGGAACAAGATGAGCTTTGAGTTCCCTTCCAACCCAAACCAGTCTGGGATTCCATGACTGTGTTTCTTTTACTTTTGACTGCAAGAACAAATTGTCCCCTCCACATTTAGGAGTCTGAGAGCACAACTCCATCAGTCCTTGTTCATGACTCTTTGCTGGAAGTACTTTGGGACGAAACTGCAGAGTGGGAGGTGAGATCTTGGAAATGAGGGATGATTTTAGCTCAGGATGGGTGTGAAGTGACAGTGGATGGATTTGGGCTGGGAATTGGAATGAGGACTCTGACCATAAAAACAGAGAGGTTGTGGAGCAGTGTTGGAGCTCTGCTGACACTCTGCCTTTGGGGTTGGACCCTAAATTCCAATCAAACCAATGAGAGTGCATCCAGTGGGGACCAGTGGCTCACTCACACTTCCAAATCCCATGACCAGTTTGAGAATAGGTCCCTGAAGCAGAAGCCTGTAAAGGATTTACAAACTCCTTCGTGTAGTCAAGAGCAGTAGAGAATCAGTCTGGGTTCGAGGAGCCCGTGGGTTCATTCCTCACACTTTTACAATCCCCCTTCCCACCATTTTTATATCAATAGCCACAGTAATGTTCAGTTTGTGAATATTCCCTGACCAAGCTTTCTGCTTTAGCATCCTGTTCCTACAACACAGTCCTGTTTAAATCCTCTGATTAGAAACCCCTCAGTTACCTGCCAGAAAGGCTCTGCAGGTAGTGGGACACTCTGAAATTACCCCACGTTTCTAGAATTTAACAGAGCAGCTCGTTTAATATCCCCTCTCAGCAGCACTGGAGAGCAGAATTACTCTTTTGAGAGCGGTTTCACTTAATTAAATAAAATTTACATGTTTGAAGAATAACCTCTGTAGCGTCTGGAAAAGTTTCCATGGATTCATCAGGATTACAGCAGGAAGGTCTGAGCTCCCCCAGACTGTCCTGGCAGAGCTGAGCTCCAAGCCTTGACCATTCCAGAGCTTCAAGGCACTGGTTTTGCACCGTCTGTGGCATCCCTTCCTGGTGAGGTCTGAGACCAGAGGCTGAAGGCTGAAGGATCAGATGGGATGAGCCAGGAAATGTTTTCCTTTCCCTATATTCCCCCCAGAGTGGAAATTTTGGAGGAATCCCTGCTCTAAGATAACACTGATTGCGATTTCTTACGCACTCTGTTTCAGCTAAGTGAAAAGAAAAGAATGAGCCCAGTGTTTGGCCATGGAGATCTGCCTGGTTAGAAAAACCCAACCAAAACACAGCCCAAGTGTGTAAAAAGCAGGGAGTGAATCACTGGCAGTGGCAACTCTGTCAGAATTAGGAAATTAAGTTCATTAAAGGTGTGGTAACTTAATTTTCTATGCAAGCATGTAATGATGAGGGTTGGGCAGAGAAATAACCCGCTCAGACATCCAATTTAACCCAAACCCACCCAAAGCTGGCAGGGCGGAGCTTCCCAGCTCAGCCCGACCTCCTGGCTCCCTCTTTGGGTTACTTTTGCTCTGAATAGGCCAAATTAGCCCCAGACCATGTCCCCTCCATGTCCCCTTGATGGGAGCAGTCGGGATCTGGGAGTGCCACTCCCCAAACCCCCGCAGGAGCCCCCACACAATTCCCTGCTCCCAGAGGGAGGAAGATGAATCCCAGGTGGAGCCATGGCCTTGCTTTCCCTTGTCCCCTCCTGCTGCTGCCCAGGACAGGTCACAGACTCCTTGTTCCGTGCTTTTATCCATTTCTGTTCCCAAGTGTCCACGTCTGCGGCGTCGGTCACTCCCGGACCCTTTTCCCTCACGCCGGGACTGCGGTGGTGCCTTTTCCCAGCTGGGTTCAGGCTTTTGGAGTGCCAATTTCTTTCAACCTTTCCATAACTACACAAAATGTGCTGGAATCCTCTAATCCTCCCGTTGAGCATCAGCATTCCCTGTCATTCTGGATTCTCCAAGGCATATTTATGGATAAGTGTGTGGTGGATGAACAAGTCTCCCCTCTGATCACTGAGAGAAAACCTGGAGATGAAACCTCCTTTTCTCCCCAGACTGACTCAATTTTCACCACTTCTTGATTCAGACAGAGGCATAAAACCAAAGAAACTCCAGCCTCCACCTCACTTTATGGTCCTTTTAACAACTAAAACTTCACTACTGCCTTCCAAATCACTCTCATTGCCTCGCTTCTCCTTAAGATGCTTAAAATAAAATTAAAGAAAATTTGTTTCCCAAACAAATGCCGCGATTTTACTCCTTTCTAATTTCCCTGTGGCTGCCCAGCCCAAACAGATCCCGGGGTAATTTACCAAGGGAGAAGGAATCACTCTGTTTATATCTAGATATTTAAAACAAGACTCCTGTCCATGTTCTCTAATTCTCAGTGTAGGGTTATTTCTATAGCCAAAATTTCTGGTGGCCTATTAGCGCTGTGTAAAACCCTAAAGATTTCCTGTTCCAGCAGGCAGCAGGTTTGACAGAAAAGCTGAACTGGATCCTTCCAGGCACAGTCAGTTCGGGAGACACCAAAATGCCACCAAAGCTCTCTGCTGCCCACGTGCTCTCCTCCCTAATTCCCAGCCCGGCGTGGTCCTGCTTTCCTTGTGCTTGGGAATTTGAGGGTTTTAGGGAGCACTTAGGGGTGTACAGATGTTTTTGGGGTGGTGCTGCAGCCCTGGGATCCTGGGGGATGTTCAAGCAGAAGTGAAGTGAAGCAACTTCCCGACTTCGTTGATAGGAACAGTGAACAGGGAGTGAAATTTGGGATTTGTTTTTGGGGCATCTCCTTTAGGATTCACTGCCCAGTGCCTCTGTGAGCTGTGCCCAAAATCAGGGAATAATCTACTCCCAATTAATGTTCATTCCCAGCACCTAAATCGAGCTTTGAGCTGGGGCCTCCCAAGGAGGGGACGAGCTCCAAGGGACCCTCCAGGAATTGCGGCTCCATCCTCTTCACCAAGGGCTGCTGGAGCTCCGGGGGCCCCAGAGGAGTGGGGCAGGTGACTGGGACTAACACGGATTTTTGACACTGCACGTTTCACATCTGCGGTGTTTTCATTTCGCCTCCTGAAAGCTGTGAGGGTGAAACATTATTAAAATTTAAAAAAGGAAAAAAAAAAAGAAAAAAGGGCAAAAAGAAAACAGTGCAAAGCAACAAGGGAGGTTTCTGTCCAAAAAAAAGTCCGAAACTGGCTCCAATTGGACCTGGGTACGGAAATGCTGGAACTTGTACCCTCCAGTGGCAAAATAAAACAGGCTACCATTATTAGAAATTTTCTACAGCTAAAGATGTAACATCATAGCTAAATTCAGTCAGAGACAGGTCGAGCAACAAAAACCAGGAGCCAAGGCAGTCTAGTCTGGTCTGAAACCTGATTCAGGCACCAGATTATGAATAGATTTAACTGGTTTGCCAAATGAAAATGTAGATTTTGGCAGTGTTTGGGCTCCTTTTATTTTTTTATGTTTTTGGTGTGCTATATGTGGAGTCCTATTGCGCGCTGTGGGGATATGAGAAAAGAGCCTTTTTATATTATATAACTGCTGGAGGCTCGTGTGTGTGGGTATGGAATAGAAAAAACACCCTTAACCCCGTGAGTGCCGGAAAGGAGCTCTGCCTCAGGGCCCTGCGTGAAGGATCACGCTCAGTGAAGGGTCACTGGTGGCTGCCCCATCCCTGGCAGTGCCCAGGGCCAGGCTGGACGGGGCTTGGAGCACCCTGGGGCGGTGGAAGGTGTCCCTGCCCACGGCTGGGGGGGTGCATGAGATGATCCTTAAGGTCCCTTCCCACCCAAACCATGCTGGGGTTTTCTGTTCACAGCCAAACCGGTTCCACCTTTCCACACAAACCTGGGGAGATCCAGCACCCCCTGCAAGGCTGGCTCCGATTTGGAATTGTCTGCCCACCCTTGGTGGGATAACAGCTCACAGCAGGGGCCTCTTTCGTCCTTGGTCATTTGTAGAATCAAAGAATCACAGAATATCCTGAGCTGGAAGGGACCCACAAGGATCTTCAAAGTCCAACTCCTGGCTTAATCATGCATTGATTGATTATAGTGAAAAAACACATTTATCTCCCTATTTGCCATGGTTGTCTTCTGTAGAATCATCTGGAGTACCCCTGAGAGAGATAGGTGAGTATTCCAAAGTGAAAAAACACTTCTAAAACACCCAGAGGTTCCAGCCACCACATGTAGAGCAGGAACAACAAGCAGGAGGTCTCTGGAGGTGCCTTTTGGTGGCAGATTCCAGCTCTCCATGGTCGGTTTTCGCTCTGATTCCCTTCAGGTATGTGAGCTAGGAAGGAATAAAAAAGGTAGAAGTTCCAAAAGGAGAACACAGTGGAGCAGGGGATGGTCAGGAGAGAAGGGAGCAGATCCTGCTCCATGCCTGCTCCCTGGCTCTGCTCCTTCCCCCGGGAGTCCATCCAGTCACCCAGAGCCACCGCCTGCCCCA
This sequence comes from Oriolus oriolus, assembly GCA_013400235.1. Lineage (NCBI taxonomy): Eukaryota > Metazoa > Chordata > Aves > Passeriformes > Corvidae > Oriolus > Oriolus oriolus. The sequence continues at coordinate 296,600 of VXBT01000858.1, read as the reverse complement.
AGGTGACCCTCAGAGTCACGTCACGGAAAATCCTGAGTGAAAGGGATGCACAAGGATCATCCAGACCAACTCCCGGCCCTGCCCAGGACACCCCCAAATCCCACCCTGTGCCTCAGAGCGTTGTCCAAACACTCCTCGAACTCGGAGAGGCTCTGGGCTGTGCCCTCTTCCCGGGGGAGCCTGTTCCTCTTTACCCTCAGCTCTCCCCATCCCAGGGCTCTGTTGTTGGAGGCTGGAGCAGGACTCCTCCCCACAAAGCCATCCTCAGGTCCCACCAAACCTAAAGGAGACATTTCTCACCTCAGCACCTATTGCTGCACTCTCACTTTTCTCTTATTTATTGTTATTGAAATAAAACCCCTAAAAAGGGCCAGAAACCCCCTCTGCCCGTGGCAGCCAGGTGGGCACAGGGGACAGAGCAGCACAGGGAGCGGGGACAGCTCAGAGCAGCACATTTCACCCTGGGCTGGAGCATCACTGAGGAGAATCCACATGCTGCTCGGGATGTTCATTAATCATCCAGCTAATTTGTTTTTACACAGGAGCGCTGACAGCAAACGAATGTTATTGTAGCAGCAGCGCTGCATAATCCCCACTATTATGGGTTTAGCAAATGACTGCTCTGTGTTCACTGCTGCTCCTTTCTCCATCCAACTGCAATTGTAAATTGTAAATATATCTATTTTTATTCCCATCTGCTGAAAGGAACGGCCCCCACCAGCTGTGGCCAGGGGGATGAAAGGATTGCTGCTGTCTGTTTCTTCCTCCTCCCTCTGGTCCTTATCTCAGGAACATGAGTTGAAATCTGGCCCAGAATTTACTGAGTGTTCAGAGACTTTTTACGAGGCGATGCTTTCGCAGGCTGCTATTGAGAATATATATATTTATATCTGTGTACGCACGTGGATTATTGTGGCCGAGGTTATTTCTCCAGTAAATCTCTCTCCTATTTGTACACAATGTGCACAGGCAGTGTTCACACGAGGGAGGGAAATAATCCAGTGGTTAAGGGTAACTTGGGATTTGAGAGACCTGGGTTTAATTCTCCCCTCTGCCACAGCCTTCATTTTAATCCACATGATACATTTATATCTGCATGTGCCATGGAAAGGGCACAGAGGACATTGTCTGGATGGTCCTTCAAAAGCAGAACTGAACCCTCACTAGCCGTGGCTTTTGGAGGGAATCTGCATCCAGCAAAGGGTTTTGATGAGTTTTGACCCTCGTGGGACAGGGACAGGCATGGACACATCCTTCAGGCCAAGAAAAACCCACCCAGCCCTTCCTTTCTGCCACGCTGGCTGAAACAGATCTTGAAATCATGGAATGGTTTGGATTGGAAGGGACCTTAAATCTCATCCCATTCCACCCCTGCCATGGCAGGGACACCTCCCACTGTCCCAGGCTGCTCCAAGCCCCGTCCAGCCTGGCCTTGGGCACTGCCAGGGATCCAGGGGCAGCCACAACTCCCTCCCCGTCCCTCTGGGAGACCACAGGGGTGGACAGTCCAAAGGGAAAAGGTGACCCCATATGAGGATCAACCCTGCCAGAGGACCCTAAGTAAAGCTCAGGAATTATTTTTCCCCCTCTCTCTCTGCTCTTTTCCTGGATCCTTTACAGACCCAAAACTCAGGACACTTTTTGTCAAACTGCTTTGCCATCGCAGACAAGTGGAGCTCAGGGACCAAAACTGGGTCAAAATTCAACCCCCTGTGATTTTAAAGCATTTCGAGCTTAACTTTAAGAATGATTTTGAAACAGGTGGGCACCTGGTCTTTCCCAACATGGCAACTCCCTGCACTGCCTTATTTGCAGCAATACACTCATAAAAATCCAGGGAGCCAATAAAGAGAGGAGAGGAGAGGTTTCAGGTGTTTACTGGCTGTAAAATTATTAATACCAGCCTCAAACATGTGATTGTGGTGGTATTGCTGATTGTACAGCATTAAAATATCATAACAATAAAATACTAAAAAAAAAATGGAAAACCATTTCTTGCAAGAGTCTCGAGGTCGTGCACGTGGCCTTTATTACACGGAGATTTTAAACATTTGGGTTGCTACAAATTCATACCAGAGTCCTGAAAAGGGCTCGTGAGAGTTCATTTTAACCCCTCATCAAGCACAAAAAATGAACCAAACCCCCAAATCCAGCTTAAGGAGGGCCTGAGGAGATAGAAGAGATCAAACCATAAATACGCTGACACCCGGTCCTACCTGTGCGATGAATTCTCCCTCCCCTACCTGTTTGCCCCCGTCCTTTGCGGTCTCTCCCATGGCAGGAAGGCTGTGGTTGCCCTGATTTCCTCACTCATTCCGTTATTAGAGGAGATCTTGCCCTGCCCCACGGGGACCCATTTTTCTGTCCTCACTCCGGATCCCCGTTCATCAACCCCGCGTGTCGGGAACCCAAAAACACGTCTCTGCTTCTTCCTGCCCCTGTTCTGCCGCTCAGCCCCTGACAGCCAAAAATGTGTCCGTGTGCTTTATGCATGAGGAGAGGTGACTACTGATGCTCGCAAATGTGTGGTCATTTTTTTGCCTGTCAGAAAATCAGCCCCTGGAATCACTGATGCCTTGTGAAATTACAGTCTAATGTAACCAGCCGGGGTATAAAGTAACCAATTCCTTTATTTTTTAAGAAAATTGTTCTCCTGGAGGTTGAAACACAAAACCAAGACATGGATGAAGTTATTTTTGTCCCAAGTCAGGGGAAATTAATGAAATAGCACCTCCCATTTCTGTTGACATTGGCCAAGGTTGCCAAAGTCCTCAGTAATATTGGGGTTCCCGTTATGGGGAATGCTGTAATAGCAGGAGGGATTGGGAATATTATACTGGTGGGAATGTCCATGTCAGAGCCAACAAGAGGAGTTAAGCTCATGCTTAACTCGAAGCAAATAATCAGTTGGAGTGGATAGTTACAGGGCTGTGATAAAATATCTCCTTACACGCCGGATCAAATGTTAGAAGAAGAAATCTGCGTCCTGAAATCCTGATTGAAACATCAGAATCCATCAGCAAACATTGCCTGAAAAAAGGAATTCCTCAGTAGATATCCGGGAGTGCATATTCATGTTTAAAATGCTGAGTTTTCTCTAATTGGCTTGATTACTTTTAATAACCATGATGTGCTCAAGGCTGTTTTTTAGGAGCCGCTCTTCCCTTTCAGTCCCGCAGTGAAAATGTTGCTCAGGACCTTCCAATAATTTATCTTGTGCTTTCAATTCCACCACACCAGAGCCATTGGTTCTATCAAACACGGCACCGCCACCTCCGCGGGATGGATTTGGGAGGGGAATGGCACAGGGAGGCCAAAAACCCACAGGGAAATAAGGAACCCCTAAGTAAGAAGAACACATATTGCTCTTGGCCAAAGCAGCCATTATTCAGCATCTATTTTTGATAACAATCTCCAAAAATCCAGATTTTTTTTTTTTTTGCACAAATATATTGGTTTACTGCAGTTCTCCGTGGAGTCTGGCATTCTGCACTGCCAGCTCTGCACTGCAGCAAAAACTCCATCCCAAATAATTTGTCCAGTCAACAATAATCGCTCTCCATATTAATAAAAGTGGCTTGAAAAGTTCAATATGGGAGCTGAAATTTGTTTTAACTCTGTGTGGTTTTGGAAGCTGGAATTGACATTCAATCTCGTTTCTGCTGCAAAATGTCTTTGACTGTGTAAGTGTGTAATTATATGCCTCGATATAATTAATTGGAGGACATTATTCTCTTCTCACAGAGAGGAGAGGGATTATGTGGAGTTTCATTTGGCTCCCCAAGACACACTTTCCTCAGAGTATTTCCAGTGTCATTTTTTTTTAATTTAATCTCTGTTTATAGAAAACAGGCCTAATGAGGAGCCAGTTAAACAGGCATCAGAGGAGGAGGGATGATTCCAGCCTAGTTTCCACTGGTGTTCCCATGGAATAACCCCATCCATCACGGCGGGGTGGCTCCTCAGGGATGTGAGGATGGGGATGGGTGAGGAAGGGGATGAAATTAACCCAGGCTCTTCCCCCATCCCGGAATTCCCAGTGCCACAGGGCTGGCAGGGATCTCGTGGAGGAGAAGGGTGGGGTGATGCAGCAATCCCCGCTCTGTGTTCGGTTTTCCCTCTCCCTCCGGATCCTGTGTGCAAGGAGAGCAGTGGTGCCCAGCCAGGGGTGCTGGGCCTGAGCCCCATCCCGCTCCACAAATCCCCAAACTCCCAAAGCGTGGCAGGATCCCCGGGACAAGGGGAAGCTGCGCTCAAATTTGGGACGGAAAGAAAACCCAAAAGGACACTTCAGTGTTGTGTGGCTCCTTCTCCTCTCCGGAGAGAGACCCCATAAACATTTCCCTTCTCATCCTCTCGATACCAACTGGAGCAAATTGTCAGCAGGGTGTGAAAGCCAAAACCTGCTCCATGAGGATCCTGTTAGGAGCAGACCTTGGCCCAGGAGCCCTCCCTTCCACAGCCTATCCTGGGGTGCCCCTCTCCCCTCCCAGCCCCTGTACGGCGTCCAAGCTCCCTCATGGAAACAACCCCATGGCTTGTTTTCCGCTGCGGCTTCATGCCGCATTTCAGGCTCTTATTTGCCTTTTACTGACGTGTCGCCCATCACGTTCTGATTACTGAGAGTTTTCTTTTGAAGAGTTACCTGAGGTGAGGCCTAATTGGGCTGGGGGAGGATGCCAGGGCTCGGGAACGCTGCCAGCGCCGCCGGGGCTCCCGCACGGACAGCGATCCTGGCCCTTTCCAGGCCTGATCTCAGACCCAGGCTGTAAGGGGACACCAGAGATAAAGCCCGGAGAGAGCTGGGAGCAGCAACGGAGCCACTTCGATGCGGGGAGAGCGGCCAGCCTTTAGTAGAATATTTAATATTCAATATTTAATGCATATCAAATGTCAGAGTGCAACAAAGGAGAGGTTTCACGGCTCCTCACTCCCAGCCTGGAAGAGTTTCCAGGCTCTGGCTGGATTTGGGAATCCAGTAGTGGCTACCAACACTATCCTTTAATGCTTTAATAAAATGATTCTGTTTATTCTGCAAGGCATTGCAGGCTGGGCTCTGCCCCCCAAAACTGCCCCAAGTGTGTCCCAGGGTGTGTGGGGCTGATCTCAATTTGCTTTGCTGCCTGCAAGGACTTCACTGGCACTGCTGGCATGGCTGGGAATGGCTGGGAAGGGCTTGGAGCCCTGGATTATCCTGTCATGTCCATGGATTTAATAATAATTGACTGAAACCAGCAGGACTGAGCTGGGGTTGGTGTCACTCCATCAATTCTCATTTGTTTTCCCTTCAGTTCCCCCCTGCTTTCATCTGTTCCTGGCTGGGCTGATAACGATTGGAATGTCAGGTCCAAAGTCTTGGCTCTTCCCAGCAGATCCAATTAAATGCTGCTGGAGAAACCACCTGATTTTCCTTCTTGCCTACCAATGTACCTATAATGGGTGTTTCTCTATTAACAGAACCACGAGGGAGGGACAGGACTCAAATGCCATCACAATTCCACTTCTGGACATCGAGAACTCATCTCAGAAGGAATTACCAGTGGCAGCAGTAAAATGTGTCTGCCTCGGCCGTTCAGAGCACAAACATCAGCTGAACATCCCCATCCAGTGATTTTCAGGAGATGTTTTAAATAGACCCATTTCATCAGGATGACAAGGAGATGGTGGGGGGAAAAAAATAAAATTGAAAAGAAGACATTGAAACAGAGCTGAAAGGGAAAAGAAATGAAACATCAAAACATCGATTTTCTCTCTCAGACTTCTTTTCACTTCAAGCAAGCACTGGAGAACATTTTGATGTGGTCTGTGGGATTGTTCCCTCAGAGATGATTAAAAACGAGTTCCCTCAGCCATCAGGGCTTTTGATACGATCGTGTTTTTCCATCTCATTTTATCAGCCCAAACGATGACTAAACTGGGAACCAGAGCCAGGGCGACCAAGCCTCTCCCAAAAAGCATTTTCCTAAGCAGAGGTGGCAGAGGCTCCTCCAGCAAACTCTGAGTTTCCATTTCGAAGTGTCCAGCAAACCACACACGTGTGCACTCACACAAAAACCTACAGAAACCAAACCCTTTATTTACCATTTCTCTACAATCAGATGGTTTAGAGATTAAGAGAAAAAGAGAAGGGGGAGAGAAGCAGGGGGGAAAATCACATGGGAAGGACTGAAAAAACAAAGCCACATTTTCTATCTCGTCCTACTTTATTTTTTTTTTGTTGGGTTTGGGGTTTTTTTCTGCTGTTTCCAGCGCCATGTTGTGACTTTGACAAATGATGATGCGGGGACAAGATTTATGCAGGGTCTCGGAGCATTAGCACATTATCACGAGCAAAACAGAGCCCTCGGCCCTGCTCTTTGGGGACCCATTGGAAACTTTTTGGGAAGTGATCTATGGGCCCAAGGCCATCCCGGGGAATGCTGTGGTGCTGCCCCTGGATGGGGTCTGGGGTAATGCCCAGGGAGAAGACACCGAGCACGGGATGAGGAATGGCTCCTGAAAACCCCTCCTGGAAGGGGAAGAGGAACCCTCTGCTCTCAGGGGAGCTGAGTGTTGAATGATTTAATGGCTACCTTTAGGAAGTGCCTTTTGCTTTATTGCTGCCTTTCTCTTTTTTCTTTTTCCCTTTTTTTCCCCTTTTTTTTATTAAGGAAAAGGATCACAATGTCGGCTCTTCCCTGGTTTCCAACTCAGCACCCTGCAAGGCCACAGCTTCAACTTGTCCTCCTTGCAAAGACTCCGGAGCTGTTGACAGAGGGACTGATTGATCAGGACGTGCTGAACTGATCGGTTGTTGACAAATAAACAACAAAAAAATTAAATTTAAATTAATTTTTTTTAAAAAAAGCCTTAAATTGAATATATTCGTGGTTGCTACGAGGATTTCTGAGTTCACTGCAGAGGGTTTCCAGTGCTGCCAGCTCCATCCTGGATCCCTTTTCCTCAAGAGCAGGGCTGCAGCTCCCAGGATTAAGCTGTGCAGATTTTCCACAGAGGTGTCAGAGATCTCATGGAAAACTGGTGGGATTTTCAGAGCTGCTGGAGGCATCGGCCCAATGCTCTTTATCCCCATTCCCTGCCAAAACTCCATGAAAATCCTTCCCATTCCCTGCCCAGGGAACTGTGGAAAAACTCAATTTGCACTGAGTTGAGTTGCTGAGGATCCTTTGTCCTCCTAGAACCAAATCTTGGATTTTCAATACTTCCCTAGGATTAAAATTTTCTTAAATTTGGGGAGTGAACCTCAGCATTTCAGTCACAAGGTTTTACTCTCCGATCTGCTTTGACATCCAAGAAAATCGCACAGAATTTGAAAGTTTGTATTTTAATTCTGGTTCATCTGTGGCTGAAATCTCCAGGCTTTATTTCATTTTCTGGAATTCTATGATCTGAAATTCCAAGGAAGAATTAAGTTTTCAGAAAGATTTTGCTTCGAACAACCAAAACAGAGAAAATTTGCAGTTCCAGAGGAATTTTAGACTCTATTTTCAGGAATTTGTGTATCTTTCCTAGGGCTCCATAAGCTTTAGAAGGCACAATAGTCTCACAGAAATTACTGAGAAACTTCGGGGTACCAATGAGAGAAATGCACATCAAAATTTTTTTAAGGCATGAGGAACTGTAGAAATTGTATTTTTGGCCCCTAAAATCTGGATTGATTAAAGTGGTCTCATTGGAACCTCCATTTTTTTGGCTAAATATTGGTAACATAGGTGCCATCATTGACAATTAAGTCATTAATTCCTTATCTACGGTGCTCTGAATTATCTGTACCTCATGCAATGTCACCGTTTATTTAGAGATCTAAGCAAATAAGTAAAAACAAAACCGACAAAAAATGGAATTAGCAGAATATAATTAAAGTTTCAAGGGGTTAACTTAACACAAGAGGCTTCTGTATTGCTCAGAAATCTGCTGCACATCCATGTTTTGACCAGAAGGAAGAAAAAAAGCCTCAACCACCCTCATTCCATACACAAACCACACAAATTAAACACATTTTATAAACAATGAGTGGGGAGAGCAGCGATTTCAGGGCTCCCCTGGAAGATTTGAAGGTGCCCAGAGATAAAGAAAACATTTTGGAGGCAATGACTTGGATCTTTTCAGCACCATTTCCAGGGCAGCGTGGCAGGATGATGGATGAGCCCGCAGCAGCCTCGTGACAAATTAGGGAATTCTGACAGATGTTTGATGCTCGGAGCGTTTTTCACTTGAAAGGAAATTCTGCTTTTCAGGTTCTCCCAAGTTCTCCGCAGAGTCTGGGAATTCAGTTATCTGGAGGACAGCAGATTTCTGGAAACATCATCAGAGCACCCAGCAATCCCTGTTTTCCCAGTTTGTTTTGGATGAAGAGATGCGAGCGAAGTGCAGGAGGGATGGCAGGACAAAAATCTGGGATTAAAAACTGCATATTTCAAAAACTGGATATTAGGGATGATGGGATGGCAACAGCAGCGTGGTCTCACTTCTCCGGGCATCTTCTTTCAGGAGATGGGGTCTTTTATTACCTTTTTAATCTATTTTTTGCAAATTGTTCACTCCTGACATTTCACAGCTTGGGGGATTTGTCTGGCGGCGGCGTTCTCTGAGCGATTATTCATTCTCTGAATTATCAACACAAGGCCAACAGAAAACGTGGATTTTTGGATTAAACCCCCAGCACGGTACAAACCTGATCTCCAGGAACCACTAATAATCCCAATTTCACTGACTGCCCCGGTTTGGGAGCAGCCTCAGCATCCCAGGAGCAGCTCAGGGAATTTTTCCAGGTCTGAGCCCCTCCTTTCCTTCCCTTGGTATTGAGATAACCTTTGCTGGTGGGTTCATGGCTTTGCATAAACCCACGCGGCAGAATCAGCTCCAATATTTTATCATGGGCAGGAGGAAAAAAAGAGGGAAGAAAAGGGCATTTTCCCCAAATAATGCTGCTCAGTGTTGCCTCGCAGATCCCGGCCCGTGCCGGTGCCCTTTCCCTGCTGGACAAAAACAGAGCAGTGTTTGGAGAGAGCTCTGCTGTAATTGTGGGCAGTTCTATGAGGGGAAAAATAATGTGGTTTGTCATCAATCTCCCGGTGTGGCACACAAGGGCTGACTTGTTGAAATTTTGTAGGCTGTATTTACAGAGAAAACAGAGGCCTGGTGCTGTGCAGGGCCCTATCAGTCCCCAGGTCTGGAAGAATCATATCGGAGCAAAAGGGAAGGCTTGAATCATAACCTTTCAGGATAATCTAATCCATGAGGGAATGAAAATTGCTCTGCTCCTGTGAGCAAGATCAAAACCCGGACAATTTAATTATTGGGGAGTTATTTGTGGGTAGAGACACAGACCGGTTTGAGGCAAGAGCTGACAAATCGAAATCACTCACGTTGCTGTTTTACACAGCTACAGACAACGGGAAACATGAAGGATGGATGCTTCCAGCCTTGGGAAATGCAGGATGCAGTAAAACAAAGTGATGGGATGAGGCAAAGGCAGCGAAAGTAACACAGGCCTAAGCTGAGGCACCATTCAGAGAACCCGGAATTATTGTTGTCATCCTACGGTGAGCAGGATTCAAATTAGGAGAGCATAAAGCTCGTGATATTCTTCACTTCTCGTGAATGTGTGAGTTTTCCAGAAGGGGAGAGCAAAGAAAAGGGAGAAGAGAGGGAGAGAGGCAGAAATCTGGGATAAGTCCCACTAAATATCCATCTAAAACAGCCAGCGTGACACAGCCATTTATAAAAAGCACATTTTGCTTTGGTTATCTTGTACACAGCTTTCATCAGGGTACTGCCCTTTAGTTCCACTTGCCTGTAAAAATTACCTGATGAAATGATGAATGGGTTTTTAAATTCAGTGTATGAAATGAAACAGGAGGGCCACGCTGGTAGGTTTGGGAGGGTTGTACTGCTGCAAACTGTTCATTTGTGAATACCATCGACGGCCTCCTTCCTTCTCCTCCTCCCTCGCTATTATTTCTTGGTTTAGAATTATTTTTCAGGCTGATGCTATGATGTGGAAGACCTTGCATGGAGACAGAAGATCCTGCAGCAGCCAGAGCCCTGCTCCAGGTCTTTGAGACAGAACTGTCCCACCCACCCCTGTGCTGAGACACCAAAAGCACAAACACAGGAGAGGGGCTGCTTTGGGCCTCACTTTTGCCCTGTAAAAATCAAGTAATTCCTCTGTGGCTGAGGGATCCATTCATAATCCATGGAAAAGCAGCTCAAGAGGAAAAGCCGGGCCCGGAGCAGGGTGTTGTTGTTATCACCCTTCACCAAATCCTGTCTTAGGCTGAAGAATTCCCAGCTTTTCCCAGCCTGAGCTGCACCTACCCCTCCAAACCAAGAATATCCCAGCCTGGCTTTCCCTGGAACGAGCTCTCTTTGCAGTCCATGCTGGGTATTTTCCTTTTAATCTTGTTATTCTGCAGAAGTAGAAACACCAGGAAAGGTAAAACCCTCCCCGTGCAGCAAACAGCCTCATCCTGCAATCTGACTGTTCTTCTCTTTCACCCAAATAATTCTGGAGGAGATTTCGAAATAAAACTGACTCTACCTCTTATTAATATTGCCAAATGAGTCACCCCCATGCATAGCCCTAATACATAAAAGGAGCATTTTCTTTTGCTTCCATAAAAATATCCAGAGGGCAGTGGCAGGGAGAGTAAATTGAGAAGACCAAAGTTAAACAAAACCAGTCTCGTTCACTTTCTGCAACTTCATTGTCTGCTTTGCCTCGTGCAGGAGGGAAAAAAAAAAAACCCTGTAGGTTTGCACTGAACAAGTTCTAGAGTTAAAGAAATTATCATAAAGCCCCGGTGGCTGTTTTAAATCACTCCCAACCTGCACACACAGATGGAATTTGCACTTTCTGCCTCGTTCGGACCATGGCAGGCAGCTGCTGGGGAACTGCTTGCAGTGTCATCCCCAAATAATTTGAAATTTGCCCAACTTTTAGGCCCAAATCCAGGCCAGATTTATGGAGTTTCCTTACTGAAATGGATCGGTTCATATTTGGAGCTGAGTTGCCTGGAGCCCACAAAATTCCAGAGAAAATTGTCTGACCAGTCGGGCTGCTGGCTATGAACGAGCTGGACAGAGCTCTCCAAGGCTGAACTTCCCTTCCACTGAATCCCTGTTACTGTGGCTCCGTTAAACCTCCCAAAGCTCCCTCAGAGCCCCAAGAGTTAGGAAATGAAGGAAAGAAAGGACATTTCTTTTATGATTTATTGACCAAATATTGGAGATTTCAATCTTGCATTTCACCGCGGCTCCAACCGTTATAACTGAGGAATAAAAAATCAAAATTCTCAACGCGAGTCATTGCACTGGTTTTACACAGAAATGCTTCAAAATTCAGGATTTTTTTTCTTTCCAAAGAGTCCTAAATTCATCTCAGGGAAAATAATAATTAAATTAAAAAGCATTTTCAAAACGAATCTGGAATTATTGTTGTCATCCTACAGTGAGCAGGATTCAGACTATGGGAGTATAAAGTTCATAATATTCTTCACTTCTCGTGAATGTGTGAGTTTTCCAGAAGGGGAGAGCAAGGGAAAGGGAGAAAAGAGGGAGAAAGGCAGAAAACTGGGATAAGTCACATTAAATATCCATCTAAAACAGGCAGTACGACACAGTCATTTATAAAAACATTTAATGGCCTCATCAAATATTCCCTGTATAAACCAGTTGTTCTTAGAGGATTGTGAATGGCTGGAGATCTCCACTGTTAACTCCAGCCCTGTTCAATTCACCCATTTTCCTACTGGCATCATTTTGAAAAGCATTTGAATATAAAAGGAGCATTTTCCCGCCTGTTTATCCACCTCAGGATGAAAAAACGAGGCACAGGACAAGGAATTGAATGAGTTTGCCCCACAGACAGAGCAATTTCTGCTCTCCAGGCTTTTAAAACGAACCTCGGGGATTCCGTAATGAATTGATTCCCATTTTTAGTCCCACAGAAAGTTTCTCCGCTGTTTCATGCAAAGCCCATCGGAAACAATGGAAATTTTTCATTTCCAACGTGGGATTTTGAATAAGACCCCAAGCAGCCATGAAATGAAGAGAGCTCTATAAAATGAAGGATAAATATGCCCAGAAATCATTTTTAAACTGTTCAAAATTTGATGGAGAATAAGATGATTTTTCTTTTGCTACAGGATTTTTAAATCCTTTTCTGGATTCACAGGCAGGAATGTGATTTCCCATCAGATGTCAGAAGCTGGCTGGAAATGTCTGCACAAAAAAATCTCATTTCTCTTACTTTCAGTGACACAGAATTCCCGTCATTCCAGAGGGAAGATAATCATTCTGCATGGCTTCCTTCTGGCTAGAAAACCAGCCCAAGTGATCCTGCTTGCCTTTTCAAAAGCTGCTAAAAATACATGAAAATTAACAATTTTAAATGTATCTCCAGAAGTTCCTGATTTGGATTTAAGGAGTTTTTGTGGGGTTTTGCAGCCCTTTGCTCCAAATGCAGGAGGCAACGTGGTGCAGGCTCAATTATTTTTCATTTTATTTGAGGTTTTTTCCACTCAGCTTCTGTCTTCCCCTCTCTGTTGTTTACATAAATACCTGTATATATATATATAAATATATAAAAATACATATAAATATGTATAAATATATAAAAATAAACATAAATATATGTTCTGCTGCGTGTGTGCATCCATATTCTCCTTTTTCAATGCTGAGACACTTTCCAGCTTTGAAAAACTCAGCCCCTCTTGGTTAATTCCAGCACCGGGGTCTTTGGGGATGGATTTCAGCATCAATCCCCCAAAGCCTTGTTCCCTCACCCAAGTCAATGATTGCATTATTATTTCTTCTTCTGTCTTTGAGGGGCTGATGAGATCATTTATTGTTTTTAAGGGTTAATAGAGCCTGTCAGGGTCTTTTTGCCTCGCTGCTGCTGCAGGATCAGTAACAGCTCCCAGCTCCATGATGCTAAATCAGACCACACTTTCCTGAAGAAAAGAAAAAGGGGAAAAAAAGCAAATTTAGCATGGAGAGAGGAGAAGCAGTTCAGTCTGGTTTAAAGGAAGGGAGGGAGGGAGCCAGGGGGAACAGGGACTAACTTTGGAGAGAAAATAACAAACTTTAAGTCCTGAGGTCTTTCCTCTATATTGAAAAGGCAGTTTGGAAAGGAAATTAGTAAAAACAAACAGAAGGTGCCAAGGTTTCTTTATCATACCTGGAGTAGGATATGCTGAATTCCACAAGGCCTCGAGCTGGCGCCTGGTGCTGCCTCGGAAAAAATGGTACCCACGGCTCTATAAAATGATCTATTGGGACTTCAAAGTCGTGGCAGCCCCGTGTGGCACAGGATGTGCTCAATTAATTATGTGATTTTTAAATGACAGGGGTTGAGGAAAGTAAAAATAATATTAAAAGGGCAGGGGGGGGGGAAAAAAGAAAGAAAAAGAACATGCTGAAGAAGAAAAAAAAAAGGGGTTTTAAAGAAAATAATATTAGGAAAAAAATGGGAGAAGTAAACTGAAAGGCCTTGTTGTCTGTCTGCCAAACAGCAGCAGCAGATAAGGGCTGGGGTTGCCGTGGAAACTCAGGCCCGTAGGAGACAGAATCCAATTTCAGAAACCACAAAATCAACATAAACGTGTGCAAAAATAAAAAGGTTTGTTTGGCAAGTAATGAGGAGAAGGCTCCCAATGTATAAAGCAGATGAACCGGGGTGACCTCGGCCAACTTTAAGCCATAATAATGACGATGTCCCACGTAGCTTTGGCACCTCCGCAAGGAGCAGGGACACGAGCAGTTCTTATCATCCAATTGCCACCCTTCTGCTGGAATATCCAGTCCCCCACCTCCCTCTCCCTTTGCCCCTCTGCCCTAAAAAAAAAAGGAGTGAGGAAGGAGGAATATTCATTAAAGCCCTGGGAGTAATCTCATTTTAAACCTCCAAAGAGGATTCAGAGCTGATGCTTTTAATTCGGTTTTCACCTATGTATTGTCCACCAACAGTGTGCAAAATCATTATATATCAAAAGAATTCCTCCTTTCTTGCCCTCAGTGAGGCCAGAGAGAAGCAGACCTTCAACCATTTCCAAGTTAGGAAGATTTGGCAATTACCACTTTTGCAGTTTGCCTGGGAAAAAATGTTTTAGTGACTATCACGGTATAAAATTTACATCACTGAAAGGACAGCCCAAAGCCAGCCACCAGAACCTTCCAGCACTGTCACTGTCACTGTTTGAAGAGCTCAGTTACACAACCATGTGGGGTTTAAGCCGCTCTAACGGGGCAGAAAAGGGCTGGAGATTGAGGGGGAAGGTGTGGGATTCATGATTTCAGTTTGTGTGTCCCCAGTATTTTTGGTTTATGAGTGCTTTCATAAGCACAGCAACCTCGTCCTTCTCCAGCCCTTAATTTGGGGGTTCAGTTCATGTTTTACCCCCAAGCTGATTTTCTGCTGTTTCCATAGAATCGTGGAAAGGTTTGGGTCGGAAAGGACCTCAAAGCTCAAGTTAAAGCCATGGGCAGAGACACCTTCCACTGTCCCAGGGTGCTCCAGCCTGGCCTTGGGCAGTGCCAGGGATCCAGGGGCAGCCACAGCTTCTCTGGGCACCCTGTGCCAGGGCCTCCCCTCCCTCACAGGGAAGGATTTCTTCCCAAAATCCCATCTAACCCTGCCCTACAAACTCCTGGGCAGCACAACTGAGATCTTGGGCACTGCAGGCACCTGGGGACTCTCTAACCCCAGCCAAGGTTGTCTTTGTCAGGAAAAAACCTCACGATGGAGCACAGAGGAAAGAGGCTGAGGAAAACCTATGCTGAGAAATATCAGAACATCCCCCATTGTTACAAATAATTGGCACTTTCAGCCAAATTCAGAGCAGCTTTTCAGTGAATTTGAGGGAAAAGCGTTTCTGTGTCACCGCTCGAGCTGAAGCAGGGACAGGGACAGCCTGGGGGTGGCCGTGTGGGGACTGCCCAGCACGAGGTGGGGCCACAGCTGGGCTTGGCAGGGATTGTTCCCCTTCCCTTCCCCAAGACTCGCTCTGTCAGCACAACCCAGGGGCGGCTCGCTTGCCACCCGCGGCCCAGATTTGTCACCTCGCCTCTAATGTGCCCAGCGAAGGGAGCGGTGCCAGGTTCCCACACGGGGAGCAAACACCGGCAGGGTTTGTTTGTCCTTGTCACCCGGGTGCTGCAGGCCTTGCCGGGAGCCCTTCCTCCTCCGGGCATTTCGCGCGTGTCCGTGTGACCTCGGCATCCGCGGGAGGGGACGAAGGGACGGGATCCCCCTCACAGAGCCCGGCAGCCTCCGGAGCTGAGGGGCGACAGCGGCGCGGGCACGAGGATTGGGAATAAGGAGCTCTGTGTTCCCTCACAGAGTTATTCCGGCCTGGACTTTCCGAAAGCGCCCACAGGGTTGGATGCGTCGGGATTTTTGCACGGTCAAGCGAGCCCCGCCGCGTTCTGAGGGCCCTGGTGCTCCCGGGTAATTACGGCCCGAGGACGGGCCTCAAATCCCCAAAAAGGGGCTCCGAACCCACAGGCAGACACCGAAAATCAGTGCCAGCCCTTCCACCGAGCTCCAGAGGCCGGGAAAAGAGAATTGCTCCTTCTCTCCTGCACATTTCCACCAGGCCAAACATAATGAGGGCCTATATTTTAATGGGCAGCAATGTTTAATATTTGACATTAGGTAAATACTCTCTCCACGCCGCCAGAATAATTTCACACAGCTTCAGGGTGGAGCTTTGAAAAGCTGCTGGGTAATGGAGTTCAAACTCGGCTGCACTCAAGGCTGGGACTGTTTGGAAAGTCCCACCCTTAATCTGGGATCGTTGCAAACCTTCCCAGCCTGTAAATCTTTGGGTTTGCAAGAATGGTTCCACCAAAAAAATAAAACCCCAACACCTGAGGTCAGATCTTGTGAGGGGTGGGGGTGTTCCTGAGGACATGCAGTGATGTCACAGCAGGGAAAATTTCTATTTCTGCAACACAAAAAAAAAAAAAAAAGCCTTGGCAATGGAGAGCCATGGAAAAGGACATAAAGAGCAAAAATATAGAGCTGAAATGTAAATAGGTTTTGTGAAATACGACTCTGAGTTTGTCCATGCCCCACAAAAGGGCTTGGAATATCTGGATATATTGTAATGTCGATTTTTTTTTTTAATTTTTTAAGTACTTTAGCAGTCTATCTATGGCAGTTCAGTGGATGTGAGCAGCAGGGCTGGGTTTAAAATGATGGATATTTTAGAATGGAGCTATAAATCTTTCCAGGCTCACAACCTACTTCCTTTTGAAAAATGGGTGATGGCAAATGGAAATTTACAGTCGTGAGGAATCATGTTTGGTGTCGATGCAGCAAACATGGAACTGCTCCTCTTGAGGGGTGATTCTCCTCAATGCCCTCAAATCAGATGGGAAAGATCCATGAAAAGGGTTTGTGGAGGGGATGCACTGACTCAGCTGATCTCAGCAGGGATTAACACCTTCAAAATGCTGCTTGGGGCACAGGAAAACTTCAAATTGATTACATGAGATGATAAAGAATTTATTAAATAGAGCAAACTTTAGCAAAAAAATGGAAATTATTGGGGATTTTCAACTTGCTGAAGTGGTGCCTGGACTGCAGCAATTGAAAGGTCTGGGTTTGGTGGGATCCGAGCGAATCCAAGGCCATTCCAGTGTCAATCCAGCTGCCGCTCCCGTTTTTCTGAGAACGTTCACCAACATTCCCTGGGTTTTCCTGGGGCTCTGATTGGAGGCGAGAGGCGAAATGTAGGATTAATAGGGCAATGAAAGCGGCTCTGAGCTTCACCCAGCCTCACGTGGCTCAGCAACAACACCTGGGACGTTTGGGAACGGGATATCAGGCCCTGAGGATGGCTCCTGTTCCCAAACAGTGACCTCGTCACAGGGCACTCCTGACATGTCTCCTCCACTATTTGTCTGTACCAGATAATAACAGTATAATAAATTATCCTGGAATGGAATAACAGAGCCTCCTTAAACCACAACACTGAGAAACCTGACTTGTTTTTCAGAAGAAAATTAAAGAGCCCATTCTATGATTTATTCTCTCTTGCTGCCCGTGCAAGGCAGAGCTTATTTTTCCATTAAAATTCTGCTGCTCTCCGAGCACAAGGAAGAAAAATGCCTGCAAACACCACATTTGTTAGGGCTGGTTGAGTTGGAATAGACTCCAAGTAGCACC
Source organism: Oriolus oriolus (assembly GCA_013400235.1). Classification (NCBI taxonomy): domain Eukaryota; kingdom Metazoa; phylum Chordata; class Aves; order Passeriformes; family Corvidae; genus Oriolus; species Oriolus oriolus. The sequence goes on along the minus strand of VXBT01000858.1, from coordinate 279,424 downwards.
TTTTTCTATTTAATCCATCTCCCAGTGCTGTGGTGCCTCATTAGGGGTATTTTTTCAGGAACAGAACAGCAAACAGAGGTGCTTCAGCTCTCCCTGACTCAGTCCCCAACCTGGTCCGGGTGATGGAGTTGGGTGGGTGCTGGGGACATTTTCTGCCCAATGCCTCACCCCAGAACAGCACTAAGCTGAAAAGCAGGCAGTGAAATGAGCTCTGGTTTTGGTGAGGTTGGTTAAGCAAGACAAAATCAATTAATGTCTGAGACCTCACAGGTTCCTGGAGGCAAATTGTTCCAATTACCAGCACCTGAGAGCAAATTAGGAGCAATTAAAAGGAGCAGCTGGGATTTCAGGGAGTTACTCTCGTCACTGTCATCTCCGTTCCATTTTAGGCTCATTAAAAAGGTATTTTGCCCGTTAAATTTTTCTTTAACGGTGGCATTTTTCATTTTAAAATAGTTACAACCACACTCTGTGCATTTGGAAATATTCCCTGAAGTGGAGATGGGTGAGGGATGTGAGTGTTTCACACTGACTGGTTCAGGTAAAACCTCTGGAGGGGCTGTTTCTGTTACAAATTCCAGGAGCTGATTTGCCTGAGAAGGCTCTGGAAAATCCAGAGCTCTGTGCACAGCTTTGGCCTTTCTGCAACATTTCTCTCAGAAAGACAAAGAAAAATCCATTTTTTCTCCATAATCTCCCCTGAAACAAAGCCACAGGGCCTGGTTTTATTGGGAAACACTCCTACAAACCACACCTGAGTCCAGGGAAGGCTTCAGTGAAGGATCTTTGAAATATGAATTAATCCCATCTCGCACAGAACTTGGGAACTTAGATTTCAATTACTCAGCATCGCACAGGAAACAGGAATCCCAACCTATGATATTCCCAAAGAGACTTCACCTCCCTTAACTCATTCCAACCAAAAGACAAACCCACTCTCCACAGCCTGGCACTGTCAAATCCAACTTTCCCCATCTGACCTTTCCCAGCCACTCTGCTCCATCTGCATTCCCAGATCTTTTGGGTATTCCCCATCCCCTGCACCCTCAGTCTCAGGCACTGCCTCATCCCACTGCTTTGGATGCTGGGGTTTCCTTGGAGCTGTTCCCTGGTGGAAGGGTTCCTGCCCAGCAGGGAATGTTCCTGGACAGTGGGAGGTGGGATCAGGCCCAGGAGTGGGGAGGAACAAAGACACTTTTCTTGGATTTTACCCATGGATTGATCCAGCTCATCTCTTCACCCAGTCCATTTGTAAAAGTGGAGGCAAATCCCAGCAGCAGCAAAGCTGAGCACAAATGGCCAGAGTGAGGGGGTTTTTGGCAAGAGGGACACTTGCAGCCACACCAAATCACTGCCCAAACCCATCCTGGTGGGGACAAGGCAAAGAGGAGTTGGTGGAGATCACGGAATCTTGGGATCATTAATATTGGATAAGACCTTTAAGATCATCGAGTCAAACCAGCACCACCATGGTCACCATTAAACCACGTCCTCAAGTGCCACATCCACAGGTTTTTGGGACACTTCTGGGGATGGTGACTCCACCACTTCCCCGGACAGCCCATTCCAAAGCCTGACAATCCATCTGGAGAAGAAATTCTGGGAGATGTGCCACTATAACGGGCAAATGGAGAGGGGATGGGAATTCCTGTCTGGAATTGCAGTAGGAATGGGTTCCTGTATAAATGGAAGTGGGAGGTGGACAAGATCCCTCCTCAGGGAAATGGGAAGGAGAAACCAGGCTGCAGTTCCCAGCAGGAGTAAGGAAAAGATAGGGAAAATCAAACCCCCACTTTACAGGGAGTCAGGGCTGCATTTGTTGTTGGACATGGAAAAGGTTAGGAGCGTCCCCAGTGAAACACCGCGTGTCAGACTGGGAGGTGCCACCCAAGGCAAAAAAAGCAAATTAAAAAATAAGCCTCACACCCACCAGTCTGCCACCAAATGTGCCCTGTCATGCCGAGGGACCAGTGCAGGAGAGGAGGAGAGGAGAGGAAAGGAAAGCAGCTCGTTCCAGCCCTAATAATTCTGATGATTCATCGCTCCGAATTACCCGAGCTCTTTGGGGACAGGAGCAGCAGGATCCCGCTGCTGCCTTTGGGATAATAAACACTCCTGGTAAACACTCCTTCCCCGGCCCCTAAATATCCACCTCACCCCAATAATGAGTCACAGCTCCCACCCAGCTCCCCCGTGCTCAGCTGTGCCACCCTTTGCCATCCCCGTGAAAGGGTCTGGGAAGCCTTTGGGATTTGTTGGGAAAATAAATAAGTTTGGGATTTATCGATTGGGATGGGGATGCCCAGGCACACGCACGCGTGTGCACACTCACACTCACACACGTTTCAGCGTGAAAAAAAGGGGGGTTTGGGTCTGAGGGAGCAGGGAGGGCTCCGTGCCAAGGAAACGCCGGCGAGCGGCGCGTTCCACCGGAGGTGTTGACAGTGGATAATAAATCCCGGCCCTACCTAACATTTACAGGAACATTAGAAAATAAAGTGAAACGGCGTGAGCTGGTTCCCAGGGCAACCAGACAAACACAATAAACAGGCCTCAGAGGCAAGAGTAACTTACACCATCCTCCTGGGGCTCAAATATATCACTTTACATTAGCCTTCTGCTGGGGCTGCTCCTGAAAGCTCTTTGTTTTATTATTATTTGAAAAAAAAAAAAAGGACAAAAAAAAAACCCTGGTATTTTCTTAGTGCAGATCGGCGTGAAATCGAAGAGTTCCTTTGGTTGCTGGTCTTTATAGGTCTTTTACTGCACATTAAAGCTCCTGTGCAAATAATAATGACTATTAATAAATCTTTATAAAGAACTGCGTCCCTCTCCTGCAGAAGAATATTATTAATAAGGTGCCCAGAACCCAGGGCCTTTGCTGGCCCAATAAAAACCACTTTTCTGGGGTGTTTTTCCTCTGTACAGATACAAAATTAACTGTCAAATATATGGGGTGGCTAAGCCAGATTTTTCCTGATTCAACAGCCTTCCTCCAACTCTGCTTGTAACCAGACCTTGGGTTTGGATCTTGCTGTCACTAATTTTAGGGGAATATCCTGGACCCAGCCAGGTCACAGCAGCTCAGGCTCATTAAATCCCAGCACAATCTGTACAAAATAATGACATTTAGTTCTAAAAGTCAGCCAGTAAATCTCTCCTCACCTGCCTATGGTGGGCCTGCGCACATATTCCATCACTATTTCCAGATACAATCCCTAAACACGTAATTTTCGGGATGACACCGTCCAAGAACATGGAGGCGGGAGCAAGAAGGTGAGATTTTGAGAGGCAAAGCAGTTGTGATAAGTTTGGGAATGATGTGACAGCTTTGGGAATGTGACCTTACAAGTTCCTGAGCTTTGAAGACCACCCACGTGTGATTTATCCCCTGACGCATCACCCGTGCTGAAGGGACCAATTTTGGCTATTTCTCCCCAGTCCTGCCCACCCACTGCTGCAAATGTTGTGCTCCAGGCTCTCGTATTTATCCTTGCTGAGCCACCTTTTTGTGGTTTTCCGGGATTGTTTGGGCTTGTGCTGTCCCAGTATGGGCAAACACGGGGAGGCTCCAGCCTGGAGCTGTGTCCTGGGCATTCTGACTGGGATAAACTGGGTGAGTCAAAGGCAGCCCATGGAACATGTGAATCTGGGAATCCTAAAAGAGGCAGCAGGAGTCACTCAGTTCCTCTTCCTCCACTCCCGAGCTGTCCTTGTGGGAAGAGCAAGATGGGAACTGCCTGGGAACAAAAGGGGTGCCAGCGAAGAGCCCCAGATTTCCAACAGCGCTCCAGCAATGCCTGGCAGCCTTCTCCATCTGTTTTCCAAGGTTTTCTGCACAGGAATGACGCTTGGAAGCACGGATGCCAGCCTGGCTGACAAGGGAAGGGCGGGGTAGTCACATGTTCCTGATTTCTTTGCCACATTTAGCACCATCCTCTCCAGACTTCCACGGCTCTCGGGTGGAGTGACCCTGCCAAAAGCGGAGCTGCTGTTGGGAACACATCCCCCACTCAGCCCGGTGTGTAAAAGCTGAGGAAAGGCAGAGCTGTCAGAGTGGAGGTGGCTTTTTTCTCCTTTTTTCATGACTAAATCACCGCCCTATTGATGACTAATTAGAATGAGTGAGGTCCAGATGGCCAGAGCCTTTAATGAGGCCAATTAAGGATCCCAATGTTTTCATACCATGCCCGTTTTTCCTAGAAAGACTAAGCAGCAATGGAGGTCCCACCTCCTGCTCCAGACCCAGGCCAGCAACTCGATCTTGGAGGACTTAATAAATAAAAGGTCAGATGTGATAAGGAAGAGCCCAGTGTCCGTTTTCAGCAGGGAGGCTTCGTGTCCTGCCTCAGCCTCCAAGACTTCTGCCACAGTTCACCCCTGAACACCTCAAACCCCTTTACTGGGAGGGTTGTGCAGCTTCACTGTCTCCATTTTCTGGGGTTTTTTTGCAGCTCTCCTGAGTCATGGTCATGAGGAGAGGAGCTGTAACACCATGATCCAGAATTTCCTATTTCTAACCTGGGCACAGGGCACTCATGAGGTTTCCACCCTTGTTTTGCAGGTTTGCAGGAGGGTGTCCAAGCAACTGCTCTGGAGTGTTTATTTGAGCTCCAGGAGCTCCCTGAGGCTCTGTTGTCCCAAGGGCAATTTCTGTCTGGCCACCTGAGGTTTGCAGGACATCCATTCCTGCCTTACAACACCACCTGAGGACCTCTTGAATTTTTAGCCTGTTGTTTTTAACAAAACTCCCGTGAAAAACCTTGGATTTTACAGGTGGGGGATGCAGGGGGAGAAGGACTTTTTGTGTTGCACGGGAGGCAGGAAATAGAAGAGAAGATCCCCAGTTTCCCAGCTCAGGCTGGAATGTAGCTGCCAAATCAATCCACTTGCTACCGTACTTCACGAGGGAAGCAAACAGACTCCAGTTCTCTCAAGGCTCAGGTATCTGCGCCTTCACTCTGCTTCTGAAATGCTCTCGTACAAAGACAACCTCATTAAAGTGCTTCCAGTGGGGATGTTCAGATGAAAAACTCCCACACTCGCAGCCACTTCTGCTTCCAAGGGACTTGGGAGATGCAAAATTTGTCTCAGTCCTGGACTGGTCTGCAGGCAGAGAATTTAAACATTGTTCTGTTTTAGAAATGAAAACCCCATTTTTAAAAAATCCTTCTATTCAAAACCATTTTATTGAAAAAAAAAAACCCAGATTTTTTTATTTTAATAATCCAAAGGGCTGGATAAAGAGTCCATTTTAACATCTCCAGTGTTACAGCAACTCCACCTGATCCTCAGCCGGGTTTCAGGGTGGCTGAGGTGTTCCAGGGCTCCTCAGGTGAGCGAGGTCCGTCCCCTGGGAATGGCAGCTCAGGAATGTTGTGCATTCCCGAGTGTCCAAGGGCCGCTTGGAAAGGAACACGTCTGAGTGCACTGGGCTGGATCAACCACAGACTCTGTGAGGTTTGTGGTGTGTCTGAGTGGAACAATGGCAGCCCCAGTCCATAGGAGATTTCCTGGATCTGCAAGGTTTATATGGATTATATACATTCCATGAAATGCCCTGTGAGCTCCAGGAGAGCTGGAGGGCAGTGGGATCCTGGGATGTGTGGGAAATCGCAGCAGTGCTGACAGAATTCCTGCCTACGTGGTGGAAAACTGACCCTGCCCAAGTGTCCCAGGAGCTGGCGTCCCCGTCCTGGGGAGGGCCACACGGCGACCACAGTGCAGAAAACAACAATTCTCCTGATAAGAGATCTGGTTTGTTTGTTTTTTTCCCTCAAAAATCACAGGAATACCAGGCTTTAGGAAAATTGGTGCTCTAAAAAGTTCACCTTGGCTGCTAAAATCCCCAAGGAGTTGCAGAAGTGATTTAGGCCCTACTGGAAGCACTGCTGCAGTTTTCAACATGAGAGGGGCAGGGAATATCTGGGACAGTGAACCCAAATGAGCAGAAATAAATCAATCTGGAGAGAAACCCCAGGGCTGAGCGGGGGACACCGCATTCTCTACCTGATGCTGAGGGGTGCTTGCTTTCCTTCAGGACAGAAAAATGGGAATGAAGTGACAAATTTCTTGGTCGAGCTGATAATTTCATGCAAAACCTGCACCTGGCAAGGGGGAAAATTGAATATCTGAGAGCAAATGCCTGCCTGGGATGTATTCTTGGGAAAACAGGGATTTACAGGGAGAGTCAGAGAGCAAAACCCCACAGTGCCCACGGGCCCTGAGGGTGAGGGAGCAGACAGAGCCTTGCAGGAAGCACGAGGCCATTCCAGGGCAGAAAAGTCTCCTGGGAATCTCTGACGTATTTTGGGGCTAAGCCGAGGCAAACAGGAAAAGGATTTAAAACAGGGCAGGGGAGAGACAGCCCAAAACCCCCGAGGTTGAGCTGCCTTTGTAGTTATTTGTGGTGCTGGGTAGGGTTTCACTCGTGGTTTCTATTCTTCCCCTCATCCTTAAAAAATGTGACGAATTCCATAAGGTTTGTGACCGATCCAGCCCTGCAAAAGCAGCTGACCCTGCCCATTCCCACATCCCAGCTCCAAACTGGGCTTTCCATGCTGGACACGCAGAGTGCTTTGGGGTTACCCAGCTGGTGGAAAGCCACCAGGCCTATTTCTCCATTTCTTTCATTCTCCCCTGATTTATTTGGTTATCAATTCCCCGATTTCTTGATTGATTAATTTATTATTGCACCTGCAGCTCCATGCAGCGCTCAGAGAGCTCCTTGGCCAGGCTCATTGTTGGGATGTTCTCTCTCAGGTTGCCTTCAGGGTTTGATCCTCTCTCTCAGTTGAGTCCGAAGCAGGGAGCAGAGCAGCTCCTGGGGTGGAGTTTTCCCAGCAAGGACACATTTTTGGGAGCAATTCAGCTCCCCCACCAGCTGCCGGACCACCTCAGGCATCTCCTTCTTTAAAAGGAGCAAAAAGCACCTTGTGGGCACTGGAAACACCAACCAACATCAATCTGGTGACCTGCACCTGGTTGGAGCCCAGCGAAGGGATGCCTAAACACTTCTATTTCTGCAAAAATAAACACGAGTGCTCCCTGGGACTGGCCGAAAACATTAAATGATTAAATGATTAAAACTTTATCATTATTATTATTTTTACTACCTTAAATCCAAACTTTACAAAAGGACAGATTCTGAGTGGATCCAAACAAAGCCATTTGGAGCGGGAGTGAGGGGGCACTGAAATGTTTGGGAGAGCCCATACTGATTATTCCCAAATGAAATTACTTTAGTTTGAGGTGTGAGTTGAGTATTGAATGATTCCCCTCACTCTCTGTGGAAATGCCACAGAGACAAAGAACTTGAGCAGAAACATGGAGTCTGTTATCTTTTTGAGATAAGATCATGGGGAAAAGTTTTCCCAGCCAAAATGTGGGATATCAGTGGGCAAATCCTTCAGGGGGAGGCAGAGAATCCCTGGGTGTGGAGGTGTGGATGGTGTGGAGGTGTGGAGGTGTGGAGGTGTGGATGGTGTGGATGGTGTGGAGGTGTGGATGGTGTGGATGGTGTGGATGGTGTGGATGGTGTGGATGGTGTGGAGGTGTGGATGGTGTGGATGGTGTGGATGGTGTGGATGGTGTGGATGGTGAGGTGTGGATGGTGTGGATGGTGAGGTGTGGATG